>CM071837.1:13797203-14165541 GCA_036507285.1 Trichosanthes cucumerina | reverse complement strand
TATTACGTTAGTCTTACTCGGATTGTATTCTATGATACAATCATAATCTTTAATCAATTATAGCCATCTTCTTTGTCTCACATTCAACTCTTTTTTATCAATGATATATTTTACTCTTATGATCTGTGAAAATGTGGCACTTTTCAACGAACAACTAATGCCTCCAAATCATCAACGTTAAAACAACTGCTACTAGCTTAAGATCATGGGTAGTGTAAGTACTATCGTGCTTTTTAAATTACCTTGATGCATAAGCTATTACCTTTTCTTCTTGCACGAGCACAAACCCCAATCCTTACCTCCAAGTGTCACAGTAATTCACATACTCTTTCCCCGTTACAGGAAGTGCTAGAATACGTTTTGTCATTAATCAATTCTTCAACTCCTCAAAGCTCTGTTCACACTTATCTGACCACTCAAACTTAGCATTCTTACTTGTCAAAGTTGTTAAGGGTAGTGAGAAATCCTCAACAAGCCGCCTGTAGTATCCTGACAAGCATATGAAACTACGAGCCTATGTTGCACTAGCTGGTCTTTCCAAGTTGACCACAACTTCCACCTTCTGCGGGTCCACACTATCTCCATCTGCTGAAAAAACATGTCCTAAAAACACTACCTGAGGATTAAACCAAAACTCACATTTCTTTGAATTTAGTGTACAATTATTTATCACGTAGTGTTTGTAGAATAATCCTCGATGTTTCTCATGGGCTTTCCTCTCTGAATCGAGTAAAGTAGTATGTAATCAATGAACACTATCACAAACTGATCAAAATACGTATGGAAAACCATGTTCATGAGGTCCATCCGAATGACATTACTAAAAACTCATAATGGTCGTACCTCGTTTTGAATGTTGTCTTAGGAATATCTGATTCTCTAACCTTTAACTTATTGTATCTTGATCTTAAACCAATCTTAGAGAACACCGATGATCCCCTTAATTGGTCAGACAAGTCATCTATGCATGGTAGATGATACTTGTTATGTATCGTTACCTTGTTTAACTCTCTATAATCAATGCATACTCTTAGAGTACCATATTTCTTCTTTACGAATAACACTGTAGCTCCCCAAGGTGATACACTTGGTCTTATGTATCCCTTGCCAACTACTTCTTGAAACTCCATCTTTCGTAAGCTCGCTTGGAGCCATTCTATATGACCTATGGGAAATAGGTGTTGTTCTAATATGAATTCAATAGTGAACTCAACTTCTCTATCAGGTGGCATAGCTGACAGAGTCAGCTGGAAAACATCAAGAAATTTGTTCAGGACAAGAACATCTTCTGGTTTTAGGTTATCTTCCTACACCTCTACAACGTGTGCAAGAAACACTGTGCAACCTCTTGTCAACAACTTTTTAGCTTCTGAAGCATGAATTAGACTCGTAGGAATAATCTTATTTTCACCCCTCAAAACCAATCCAGGCAAACCTTGTTTCCTGAAAATTACTTCCTTTCGATGGAAATCTATGGAAGCATAAAGAGTAAATAAGAAATTCATCCCTAGAATTACATCTAACACCTGCAGCTCTAGTGGAAGAATATATACTAGTATACCAAGACCTTCTACTAAGACCTCACAATCCTGCAACACTGCAGAAACTAGAAAAGCATCATAAACTGAAGTGCATATAACTAACCCCTGAAATAAAGGCTCTAGCTTCCTATTGAGATTGGTTATGAACATCCTAGAAACAAAGGAATGCATAACACCTGGATCTACTAAAACACGTGCAGTACATTACAAATAGGAATCATACCAGTAATCACATCTGATGCATCTTCCGCTTCATACTGAGTAATATCGTGAACCTTTCCGTGTTGCCTAGGCCCCCCTATAACTCTTTTATACTTAGCACCGTTTGTGCCCTCTCCTGCAGCTATTGAAACTCGCGCTTCCTAGACTGTCTGAGACTCAACTCCTTAGTGCCTCTTGCTCGACTACCATCAGCTTCGTACAATCCCTCTTGAAATGCCAAGGTTGTCCACACTGATACAACACACCGACACAAACAAGACAATGACCCAAGTGATTCTTGCCACAATTCGCACTTGGGGTACTCCTTGTTACACTGGCAACAAACTCTTTCCCTGTCTGCGGTGTTGTTCTCGATCTAGCAAACTGACTAGGTGTCTCTAACTCTGCTCTGCTATGTTGGGACGTATGTCGTAATCTCGTATATGTTTGTAATATTCATTATGGAAATAAATAGAGTTACTTTTTCATCACTTTGTGTCTTGCATATTTACAAACTTTATCAAATAAACTAAGCTCCAGGGTCATTGAATTATGAGAGAACTAGAACTTGAACAGTCTGTAGTTTGAGACCTAATCCTGGGTACGCTTTGGATGCGGTCTGGATCGTGAATTATTAGACCTACTGATGTAACACCATTAACTTGATATGGGGCGAAAAACTTCGTTGATGAGAAATAGTGACTCGTAGTAATCTGAGCGTGTTATGGACTCCATGCGTAGAGTGCATCTTTTAGACCAATCACGGGTGAAGGGGGTCACGATGATGGAGATCTAATCTCCTTGAGCAGCGGAAATGTGTTTAGAATCGTCAATGTGCTTGATTGTTTTGCTCAAAACAATAACCAGTACATTGACCAAAAATACAAAACAAGCATGAAATTCTAATCCTATTAGACATGGATTAATTGCATGCAAACATGATTAAAGCTTGACAATTAAACTAAAGGGAAGAAGAAATTACCTTTGTAGTTTCTAACTCTCCAGCACAGCAACTCCTTGCTCCAAAAGAAATCAGCAACACAGGAACTTCCAAAGTTCCCTGTTTTTCCCCAACAGAGCACCACCAAGAGTGAGCACCTCCTATATCTCTGAGTTCTTAGAACTTCCTTGGTATGAAGGATATTGGGAATATGAGAGTGTGAGAGAGAATTCTTTCCGTGTAATCAAAAAAATGATCGATCCATCAATTTCTTCTTCTCACCGGGAGAAAAAAGAACCTTGGTGGGCAACTTCCCACTCCTTATCGACGGGGAGTTGTGGAGTAGTGGGAACGTGTCCTCTGACACGTTCCCAATTAATAATATATATAAATTAATTAATTAATTAATTAATTTCATTAAATTAAATCATATTTAATTCAAATATAGTATTAATTTAATGATTAAATCATATTTAATCATTTTACCCTTTATACTATAGTTTAATGTACATCTCATGCACATTAAGTTTTAACTTATAGTTTTTCAAATATGAATGACATTCACATTTAAATTTAATATTTGAACTCTTTCAAATATTTAATTCTCTCACATAATTTAATATGAATCATATTCACATTAAATTTATAATAGATAGTTCCAAAACTATATATTATATCGTATCAATAAACATTAAGTTTATTCCCTAATGAGTTTGAACATTTCAAATTCAAATGATCTAAGAACCCTTTACGAGCTAGAAGGTCGATCTAATAAACCTACAGATCAGAAGCTCCAACGATACAAGATTGCTCGGTTAATATCATTAACCTCCCAATCAACATTCATTAACTGCGAGAACACTCCACTAAAGTCCCACAGCTGCATTCTCCTCACTGCAGATATATTTCTGTGTCCATGGATATTGACCAATAACAGCAAGTCAATCCTTCACGAATGTTCGTAACACCAATTGGGTCAAATTACCGTTTTACCCCTGGTTTACATCTGGTGCCTTAAGTACCAGTGCTCCTCTAATAAACAATTTGTTTATGGTCCTACCAACAAACAGAGTCCCTCTCGGGCCAATGAGAGGGTCGAGCCCTTTGTTCAAGTCCTGGAGACACCACTTAAGGGAACATTCCTCTACTTACCCTAGTAGGCGGGAAGGAGTGAATTCCATCTTGCTAAGTTAAGTTCCCAGCCGCTCACTCGGTTTTGTCCCCTAGAAGGTAGGGATATTGAGTCGTGAATCGACCATTCTCACCCATACTAGTCAAAGGACAATCCCTCTCGAAAAGGAGTTAAGTAACTTTGCTTAGGTTTGAGATCAAGTTGCCTAGGTCATCCTAGTGAAATAGAAACCTAACTAGTCAACGGAGTTACAACTAGAGGTTACTATTTAGTGGTCCTGGTCTTATATAATCTCATTACATAGGATATCCCCACTCACATGTCATCTACGAACACGTTAGGATCACGGTGTTTGTATCAAATACAAAGTGGGTCATATCCATAGTTTTACCAAGGTAAGGTATCCAAACCTTATCACCTATCTATAGACCCTTTAGGTTGTATCTCGAACCGATATCCTTTTTATGTACATTACATTCAATTAAAGATTCATTTAATATCTTGGATGTTTAGTTTATTGGATTTAGGGTTTAAATAAAGGCAAACTCGTGAGATAACGAACAATAACACTTTATTGAAATAATAACACTTTATTACATTAATTAGAACATAATTATAAACTACGAGTTTTAGGCACAAATCCCAACAAACTCCCATTTTCACTAAAACTCTAGTGGGGTACATTATAATCTAAAGCAGTGAAATACAATAAACTAGGGCATCCATATACCCAATTACATATCACCCACTTGCCTAGATTAGACTATGTACATATCTCGTACACCGGACTTTCCAAATGACCCTCGAACACTTTAGTCGTGAGAGTCTTTGTATGCGGATAAGCAATATTGTGCTCAGGCGATCTTATTGGTATCTCTCATCTCCTCGTTGCACTATTTCTCGTATCAGGTTATACTTCCTCTCGACGTGCTTACCTCGCTTATGGCTGCAAGGTTCCTTCGAATTGGCTACCGAACCACTATTGTCACAGTATAGGGTGATGGGAGATTCCATATTTGGAACAACTTCCAAATCAGTAAGGAATTTCCTTAGCCAAACAACCTCCTTCGTGGAGTCAGCGATGCATCCTTGCTTGATGCTTTGCCATACTATAGCTCCCCTGTTAAGGGTGAAAACTTATCCCGATGTTGATTTCCGAGAATCCTTATCGGTCTGAAAATCAGAATCAGTGTATCCAGTAAGGATCAGATCCTTATACCCATACACAAGCGTATAGTTCCTCGTTTTCCTTAGATACTTGAGGATATTTTTAACTGTTGTCTAGTGGTCTAACCCTGGATTGGACTGGTACATACTGACTATTCCCACTGCATAACAAATGTCCGGCCTGTTGCATAACATAGCCTACATTATGCTACCTACTGCAGAGGCATAGGGAATATGTCTCATATCCTCAACTTCATGAGGTGTCTTGGGACCCTGTTCGCTAGACAGATGAACTCCATGCCTGAAAGGTAATAAACCCCTCTTGGAATTATGCATCGAATATCTGGACAATATTTTGTCGATATAAGACGCTTGAGACAGTGCTAGCGTTTTGTTCTTGCGATTCCTGAAGATCTGAATCCCAAGAACATATTGCGCCTCTCCCAAATCTTTCATTTGGAATTGGGTCGCTAGCCAATTCTTTATGTCAATAAGGTATCCTACATCATTCCCAATGAGTAGAATATCATCCACATAAAGTACTAACAAAGCTACTTTGTCGTTGATGATTCTCTTATAAACGCAAGGCTCATCAAAGTTTTGGTCAAAACCGTAAGACTTGATCACAGTATCAAATCTTATATTCCAAGATCTCGTCACTTGTTTCAATCCATAAATGGATCGATTAAGCTTGCAAACTTTTGCTCGACCTTGGGCTATGAACCCTTGAGTGAGACATGTAGATGCTCTCGTCAAGATTACCATTCAAAAAGGCAGTCTTGACGTCCATTTGCCAAATTTCATAATCATAAAAAGTTGCTATGGATAGGAGTATCCTTATAAACTTCAGCATAGCAACAGGGGAAAAATGTTTCTTCGTAGTCAACTCCTTCCCTTTGGGTAAAACCCTTTGCTACAAGTCTAGCCTTAAAGGTTTGTACCTTTCCGGCTGCATCTCTCTTTCTCTTATAGATCCATTTACACCCTATGGGTCTAACCCCGCCGGGATGGTCTACAAGTTTCCATCTTGAATTGAAGTCCATTGACTCCATTTCAAGGTCCATGGCTTTCATCCATTGGTCCGTGTCTCGTCATTCATTGCACTGATTATAAGACAATGGATATTCTCGTCGTCATCGGTATGACAACTTGAGTTTCAGCTAAACCTAAGTAGCGGTCGGGTTGGGACAACCCTCCCAACTGCGTCGAGGCATTCCCAACGATTGAGAAGGGCGAGATGACACAAAGTATTGGCTCTTCCATCAACTCTTGATGAAGGTCCAACTTGATCAACAACTCTTGTTGGTTCATGTGTAGCTTCATTTATTACTAATTTACTATGCGGTTTGTGGTTCCTCATGTGATCTTCCTCTAATAATGTATGCGTTTGTCGATACAATCACCTTTTTCTTGTGGGTCGTAGAAAAGACCACCTCTCATTTCTTTGGGATAGCCAACAAATTGGCATAATCTTGAGCGATGTTCCGGTTTCTTTGTGTTTGTCACGATCACGTGTGTCGGACATCCCCAAATCTGAAGTGTTGTAAACTAGGTTTCGCCCCTTCCAAAGATCAAAAGGTGTTTACGAAAGACTTTTGATGGAACACTATTCAAGATTTTAAGCTGCGATCTCTCACTGTGTATCGCCAAAGCAAGGCGGCAATTGAGCATAGCTCATCATAGAAACGAACCATGTCTAACAAGGTTCTATTTCTCCTTTATGTAACACCATTTTTACGTGGTGTATTAGGTGTTGAGAGTTGAGATTTAATTCCATGTTCAATCATATAGTCCTCGAATCTCAAATCCATATACTCTCCACCTCGATCGGATCAAAGTGTTTTAATTGCTTTTCTAATGCATTCTCTACTTGACCTTATACTCTTTGAACTTTTCGTACCCTCCTCGAGCTTTGACATTGACTGGACCACAAAGATCTGAATGCACAAGTTCTAGGGGCTCTACGGCTCTGTAACCATTTCCAGAAAAAGGTCGTTTGGTCATTTTACCTTCGAAGCAAGATTCGGAAGGCGGTAAAGAATCATCTTCTAACTTGTTTCGAAGTCCATTTTCAGAGAGTCTCTCAATCCGGTTGAGATTAATATGACCAACCCTAAGATGCCATAGATAGGTATTATTATTGGGAGAAATTCTTTGCCTTTTATCTTGAGTACTAGCAATTTTAAACATCTCATGATTTCAAATTGCTTTGGTTTTATTCGGTTTCAGTACATACACACAATTTTTCAATTTAGATGAACAACTATTGACACCTTCTTTCAAAATGAACGTTTCATTGATTGAAAAAGAAATACAATATCCATGTTCTATTAAACAAGAGATAGAAATTAAGTTCCTTTTAAGCTTAGGAACTATATACATATTTTTCAATAAAATAAATCTATCTTCGAAAAATAACTTGGCATCTCCCACTGCACGAGCTCAGACGACGTCTCCCGTTCCGACCCTGAGCGTCATCTCACCCTCTCCGAGCTCCTTGAAGGAACTAGATCCTGAAATGATGAGCAAACGTGATTAGTGGTTCTAGAATCAAGTATCCAGGTAAATTCATCATTTTCCACTAAACAAGTTTCAAGAACAAGTAAATCTAATTTACATTTCTTCTCTTTGAGGTAAATTCCAATGCCCATCCACGTTGCAGTGAAAACATTTTCCATTATCTGCAACCTTGGCTTTTCCCTTGCCATTGTCAGCAACAGGTGCCTTCTCTTTCCCTCCTATTTTCTTCTTTTGGGTCTTGTTAAGCCCAGAAGAACAACTACAGGACTTAGGCCCAGAGGATGAACACTTAGGGAACCTTTTGGAATGGGCAAACACATTTGCCTCTCCATCAGCTTGTTCCGTATTCTTCATAAGAGACTGGAAAGTATGTAGTTCATTAAGAAGAGTAGTCAGGTTATACTCTATCTTGTTCATCACCGCATTCTTTGCAAAATTGCGAAAACTCTTGGAAGATACTCCGGGATGAGCGATACGACTTTGCTCGTCCATGGCCGTTGTGCTCATCTAAGCCACGTTGAAGTGGACAATTAGATCAAGAACGTGTTCTCTAACCGATGACCACAGAAGGAATGAGAATCCGCGCGCGAAAAGACGATTGAATCGTCGAGGTATCATTATACAACATGATTTTATTAAAAATGATCTAAGACTTAGATCTAGGCTAAACATGCTGAAAAGGAAGAAACTTACAGCAAGAAGGAGTGTACTTACTTGTTGTGGACAAACTTCAAGAATTTCTTCCTCGGATCACGAACTCTTCGTGCTTCTCGATCTCAACGAACTCTTCCCACGAACGGAGCCCGAACACCACCACTTGGAGTCTCGGTTGTTCTCTTTTGGAGAAGGGAAGTTTGTGGGAACTATTGGAGTTTTGGAGAGGGACGAGAATTGAGAGAGAATTGAGAGAATTCTCCTTCTCTTCTTTTATGAAAATAAAAAAATTAGAGAATGAGATACATTCCTTCTTGCAAGAAAGGTTTATATAGTGGAATTGATGGAGTTAAAATCTCCACATATATACCACTTTACCACAATCATAGGTTATGCAAATCTCATTTGCATAACCACATAATATAAGATATCTCATATCTCATATTGCAAATCTCATTTGCAATAATTGTGGATTAATTAAATTGAATCACATCCAATTTAATTTCTCGCAATTAATTTCTCCAATTAGCCCTAATTCAACAGTTAGACTAACCTATAGTTTATTATGAATGTCATTCCCATTAAACGATATATTATATCATTCATATCTCATATAAATGACATAAATGCCCTTAAAGTGAAATTGAACACTTCAATTTCATACCAAAACATTAACCCTTCTTTTAACCCAAGTGGAGCCAACCGAGGGACCTAATGGACCTAAAGTGACGGGCTCCAATTATCCGAGATTAACCTGCCAAACTCTTAGACCCGGTTAACGAACATTTATTAGCTACGGTAACACTCCACTATAGCCCGTAGCTGCACTCCCGTAAGTGCTGAATATTACGTGTCCACTGATATAACCAATACCCATGAGTCAACCCTTCACAGGTTGTTCGTAGACACGGCTGGGTCAAATTACCTTTTTACCCCTTTTTCTACCTCTTGTTCCTTAAGTCCCCACTGCTCCTCTAATGAACAACATATTGTGATGGTCCAACCATACACAACACCCTTCTCGGGCCAGTGAGAAGGTGGGCGCCCGTTGTCCAAGCCCTGGAGACAGCACTTAAGGGAACAACCCCTCTAGTTTCCCTAAAGGCGGGAGCAGTGAATTCCATCTGCGTAGTTAAGTTCCCAACTCCTTCTTGGTTTTGTCTCTCGAGAAGGTAGGCATATTGGGCGATGCGCGTGACCACCCTCACCCGTGCTAGTCAAAGAAGCGGACCCTCGGAGGCGGAGTCCGTAAAGCGCTCGATGAGTCTAATAAATCACGGTCCGGTCTTCTACAATCTCATTGCACAAGATGCCCCCACTCGCATGTCAGCGCATGAGCGAGTCGGATCACCTCGTTTGTATCTAATACAAAGCGCGTCGCATCCACGGTGTATCCGAGTTAGGTCTCAACCCTATCCATATATTGTAGACCGTTCGGGTCATTAATTCGAGCGTGATCCTCCACCGTGTGTCCACTACACATCGTTCAAGCTCTAGTTCTCTCATAAATTCAATGACCCTAGAGCTTAGTTTATTGGAAAAGTTTATAAATATTGTGAGACACAATGTGATGAAATGAATAACTCTTATTAATTTCAAACAATATGTTACAAACACGAGATTAGGACAAAAATCCCAACAAACTCCCACTTAGACTAAGCTAGTGGAGAAAATACGTTTCAGGAATGTATATAAATTACAATGAAGTAATACAATAAACTAGGGCATTGAATACCCGTTTACACATCTTCCACTTTCCCTAGTCAGGAAGCTCTCGAAGACCTAGACTCTCTAGGTGACCCTCAAACACCTTAAGCGTGAGGGGCTTTGTAAATGGATCAGCTACGTTGTGTCTGACGCTATCTGCGTGACCGTCACGTCTCCGCGGTGCACAATCTCCCGTATCATGCTACTTGCGCTCAATGTGTTTGCCTCTCTTATGGCTCCGAGGCTCACGTGAGTTGGCTACTGCACCACTGTTATCATAGAACAGTGTGATCGGCAAGTTCATATTTGGAACAACTTCCAAATCTGTCATGAACTTCCTAAGCCAAACAGCTTCCTTTGCAGCTTCACAAGCCGCAACATACTCCGCTTCCATAGTGGAATCAGCGATGCATCCCTGCTTGATGCTTCGCAAAAAATGCGACAGTTTTGTCAAGGATTTTCTTGTAGACACAAGGCTCGTCGACATTTTGATCAAAGCCATAAGATTTGATCACCTCATCAAACCTTATATTCCAAGACCACGAAGCTTGTTTCAGCCCATAAATGGACCTATGAAGCCGGCAAACCTTTTGCTCTTTGCCTTGGGCAATGAACCCTTTGGGCTGGTGCATGTAGATGGTCTCATCAAGTTTGCCATTCGAAAAGGTGTCTTGACGTCCATCTGCCATACCACATAGTCATAATACGCGGCAATGGCGGAAGGATCTGATCGACTTTACCATGGCAGCGGTGAAAAGATCTCCTCATAGTCAACCCTTCAACTGGGTAAAACCCTTTGCCACTAGTCGGGCTTTGAAGGTCTACACCTTCCCATCTACGCCACGCGTTTACGCTTGTAGATCCATTTGCAACCAATAGGTTTTACCCCACCCGGTTATCCACAAGCTCCCATACAGAATTGAAGTACATAGACTCCATTTCCTCGTCCATAGGTTTAATCCACTCGTCTTTGTCAACATCAACCATTGCCTTATCATAAGTCAATGGATCCTCCTGATCATCATCGGGAGCGACAAGCGAGGCTTGGCTTAAACCCATGTAGCGATCGGTGTCGTCACAACCCTCCCACTACGTCGGCGTTCCCAACTCTTGGGAGCGGATTTAACTAGACGAGCTAGGATCAACAACACTTATGGCCCGATCAACAACACTTGTAATCGCCATTTCATTTAATACAATTTCACTCCTTGGTAATCGATCCATGGCGTGGTCTTCCTCTAGGATTGTGGCGTTTGTCGACACACAAGCACCCCATTTTCCTTAGGATCGTAAAACATACCACCCCTAGTCTCTTTATGGTAACCTCACGAATAGGCACAATTTGAGCGGGGTTCCAACTTTTCGGGTTTGACACCAACACGTGGGTGGGCATCCCTAATCCTGAAGTGATGTAAAGCGCCTTTACGTCCACTCCGAGCTCGAAAGGTGTTTCACAAACACTCTTCGATGGAACATTGTTCAAAATATAAACCGTAGTCTCCAATCGTACCCCAAAAAAGAATCGGGAGACGACCATAGCTCATCATCGACCAACAATGTCCAACAAGGTTCTGTTTCTCTCTCCGATACACCATTCTGCATTGTGGGATACCAGTCTTTGAGAGTTGGGGCGTGATTTCGTGTTCTATCATATAGTCCACGGAATTCGGTGTCCATGTACTCTCCACCTCGATCCGATCGAAGTGTTTTAAGCGATTTACCTAAGAGGTTCTCAACCTCAGTCTTGTACTCCTTGAACTTTTCAAGAGTTTCAGACTTCTTGTGCATTAGGTAAATATACACATATCTGGAGTAATCGTCTATGAAAGACACGAAGTACTCATAACCGCCCTGAGCTTTAACATTCATCGGACCACAGAGGTCAAAATTCACTAACTCAAGAGGCTCTTTCGCTCTATATCCTTTTCCACTAAAAGGGCGTTTGGTCATTTGCCCTCAAGGCATGACTCACACAATCGAACAAAGTGTTTTCTTCCAACTCTCTTAGAAGTCCAATGTTCACTAGTTTAAACAATTCAGTATTCAAAACACTTTTGACCGAATTGAGTTTCAAAACATACAGATTATTTTCAAGTGAAGCTGAACAAATAACATTCCCTTTGAAAGAAATAAACGCTTTATTCAATTCAAAAGAAACGGAAATACAATGTTCAATTAAGCAGGAAATTGAAACAAGGTTTCTAGTAAACCCTTGAACTATGTACAGATTGTCCAACAATAAGTACTTCCCGCCAAAATGTAGCTTCACTGTGTCGATCGCTGCAGTAGAGACAAACTCCCCGGATCCAACCCGTAGAGTTACCTCACCCTCTCACAGCGGCTGCCAGGAATAAATCCCATGAATAGAAGAACAAACATGGTTAGTGGCGCCCAAATCCAATATCCAGGCAGAGTCACTACTCTCCACTAAACATGTTTCAGTCACAAGTAAATCGCATTTACCTTGATTCTTCCTCTTGGCCAGGAATTTGGGAAAGTTTCTCTTCCAGTGACCGCCCCCATTGCAGTGGAAACACTTTTCTTTCTATGCAACCTCCTTGACCTTCTTGCCTTCGTGGGCGGCAGCACGATCAGTTTTACCCCTCTTCATCCTCTTCTTCCCTTTCGGGCGTGAAGGAGCAACAGGTTTCGTCCCAGAGATCGAACCCCTGTGTTCACGGACAGACGACCCCTTTGTCATCCGTGCGTTGAAAACGTATTTGAGCGAGTCATGCCGGACATGAAAGGACTGTTGTCCAAACATTTCCTGCAAGGACTCCATGATCTCCTTAGCGGAAACCATCAGCTCGTGCTTCTTTGCAAAGACATGCTGGCAATTATGTAGACCTTGGCCTTTTCATTGGACCGGATCCATCGATCGTACGCATCGCGAACACTTCGCAACGCGGTCGGGCCCGACATCTAACGACACTCCTCAGATAGCACGAACTTTATGTCGTCTTGTACCAAAATTGTATTAATGTTGTTTTTCCAACTCTGGTAATTATCTCCCACTAACTTATCCGAAGCGAGTAAAGCTATTATTGCGCTAGACATTTTTAGCTGAAAAATAAAAAACTTTGTATTAGTCTCGCAAAAAACCTTTTGAAATCCAATTAAGTTTGAGCAAAATTATTTCATGATCCCTAGGTCATTCAAAATTTTGCAATGATACCCTAAAGGTTTAGAAGACCGCCACCGGAAGAAACAGAGCAGAACACTCCTCCTTTAGGGCGAGACTTTCTCGATCGACCCTAATCCCAGAATAACTCTTATTCCATTAGGCGTCCAATTACCATTGTTCGGTCGAATTCATTAACACTTAACGAATCCTGTGAGTGTCACCTTCAATCTTTGAGTTTCCAAGTATCCGTCCAAACAATAGCCACCGAAGGGTTAGCCAAGAAGGAAAACTAACCAGAAATGTACCCCATTCGAAATTCACGGTGTTCAGACTCCCATGATCAAGCGCTCAGAAGGGATTGTGCAGTCCAGCCAAACTAGCGAGCGGATCATAGATTTCTCACGGTGTGAATCAAAGAAGAGACCGTGGGTCTCGTTTTCACAAGTCCCGCTAACTCACTATAAGTACTCTCTCCATCCACGATGATATTGACCTATACAAATGCCATCCAAAGGGGGCGCTCCCATTTGCGCCACGAGGCCGAGTATAGATCTCACGGTCTGAACTTAAAGGAGATTTGTGGTTGGAAATTCAAATGTATCTCATACACTATATTTCCTCCCACTCAAAGACTTTTAAATTTTAATAGGATTGACCTACATAAACCAAGCTAAAATTTACATAAACCGAAACTAAAATTTACCTAAGTCTACCAATATAACTCTTATATGGTATTAACCTAAGTTTATCATCATATTATTAACTTAGGTCTATGTGAGTAAATTAATTAACACTTAATTAACGACACTCACGAGAATATAACCTACGAATCTCCGGATCGAATTCACTCCCAGATCGATTTCCAGGTAGGGGTGTTCCGCAAGCGTCAACTTAAATACTGACCTTAGATAAAACCTTCCTTAGAAATAGTTACTTATCATTCTTCATTCAAAGGTTATATTTGATTTCCTAAATTTCTAATCTTATTAGAAAATTAGAAAACCTAAGTCTAATTATTCAAGTTCTAAACACTTTAAAACTAATAATTAACTTAGGTTGCATGCATTTCTATGTTATAGTGCTTGATCATCCATCACATGAATAATACTATGTATTATAACATAATATAATTCATCTCATGAATTAAATGCATGGGCATGCTTTTAATTTAAAAAATATAACACTTATATTTAAATAAATTAAAACATGCATACATTATATTATAACTCTTATAATATAATCCTATCATGCATACTATATATTATAACTCTTATAATATAAATGATGCATGAAATGTTTAACCTAAGGTGGGATTTTAAATATATATGACATACATTATTCACATAGAAATTAATTAAAATATACATCTCAAGCATAAAATAATTAAATAGCAAATATGGACAGATTTTTGGCACCTAGGGGCAATTATTTAATTAAATAACATTAATATAACATTTATATTAATATTATTTAATAAAATAATTAAATTAAATTTAATAATTACATTTTATAAATAATAAAATAATTAAAAACGAAAATAACTGCAGCCCACGAAGGATGATGCCCACGCTCGTCGCGAAAATGCCGCCAGGAACCGCCTTCAACGTGTGCAGCGTTGAGTCGCGTTCTCAAAGCCTCTGGCCGCGAGAACAGCGTTGAGAAACCGTTTGGCAGAGTTTCAACGCCATCGACAGAACAACAAACACTTTGCTGTTCTTCCATCGAATTCCGCCTGTTTCTGCTTCGATTTCTTCACAGCAACTCTTGCCACGAACGACCAAGACTTACAAACTCGATTTACAACAAAATGCCCAAAAACAACGAGCCCTTGCATTGATCTCATCAACATAATTGTAAATCTAAACTAGTGCCAAAAACCGTAAACATCCATAATGCAAACAAAAAATTCATTTCATGAATTATGGCAAAATACCCACCAACTTTTAATAAAACAGTGCATAAACGAATAACCATCAACTTGGCTCTGATACCAATTGAAGGGAATGAGAATCCCGCGCAGCGGAAGACGATTGAATCGTCAAGGTATCATTATGCAACATGATTTTATTAAAAATTATCTAACACTTAGATTTAGGCTAAACATGCTGAAAAGGAAGAAATTTATAGCAAGAAGAAGTGTACTTACTTGTTGTAGACAAACTTCAAGAATTTCTTCCTTGGATCACGAACTCTTTGTGCTTCTCGATCTCAACGAACTATTCCCACGAACGGAGCCCGAACACCACCACTTAGAGTCTCGGTTGTTCTCTTTTGGAGAAGGGATGTTTGTGGGAACTTTTGGAGTTTTCGAGAGGGAGGAGAATTAAGAGAGAATTGAGACAATTCTTCTTCTCTTCTTTGATGAAAATGAAAAAATGAGAGAATGAGATACATTCCTTCTTGCAAGAAGGGTTTATATAGTTGAATTGATGGAGTTAAAATCTCCACATAATTACCACTTTATCACAACCATAGGTTATGCAAATCTCATTTGCATAACCACACAATATAAGATATCTCATATCTCATATTGCAAATCTCATTTGCTATAATTGTGGATTAATTAAATTGAGTCGCATCTAATTTAATTTCTCCAATTAACCCTAATTCAACAATTAGGCTAACCTATAGTTTATTATGAATCTCATTCACATTAAACTATATATTATATCATTCATGTCTCATATAAATGACATGAATGCCCTTAAAGTGAAATTGAACACTTCAATTTCATACCAAAACATTAACCCTTCTTTTAACTGGGTGGAGCCAATGAGGGACCTAATGGACCTCGATGACGGGGCTCCAATGATCCGAGATTAACTTTGCCAAACTCTTTGACCGGTTAACCAACATTCATTAGCTACGACAACACTCCACTATAGCGTGGCTGCACTCCGTCGGTCACGAGAATATTATGTGTCCCATGATATAACCAATACCCATGAGTCGACCCTTCACAGGTTGTTCGTAGACACGGCTGGGTCAAATTACCGTTTTACCCCTGTGTCTACCTCTTGTTCCTTAAGTCCCCACTGCTCCTGTAATGAACAACATATTGTGATAGTCAAACCATACACAACACCCTTCTCAGGCCAGTGAGAAGGTGGGCGCCCGTTGTCCATGCCTTGAGACAGCACTTAAGGGAACAACCCCTCTAGTTTCTTTAAAGGCGGGAACGAGTGAATTCCATCTCGCGTAGTTAAGTTCCCAGCTCCCTACTTGGTTCTGTCCCTGAGAAGATAGGCATATTGGGCGAGTAACTGTGACCACCCTCACCCGTACTAGTTAAAGAAAAGACCGTCGCAGACAGGAGTCCGTAACACGCTCAGGATTCAGGTCGAGTCACTAATGGTCATCTACGAAGTTATTAGTCCTTACTGTCAATGGTGTTACATCAGTAGGTCTAATAAATCACGGTCCGATCTTGTACGATCTCATTGCACAGGATGCATCCACTCGCATGTCAACCACATGAACGAGTCAGATCACCTCGTTTGTATCCAATACAAAGCGGGCCGCATCCATAGTGTATCTAAGATTAGGTCTCCAACCCTATCCATATATTGTAGACCGTTCGGGTCATTAACTTTCGAGCGTGATCCTCCCGGTGTGTCCACTACACACCGTTCAAGCTCTAGTTCTCTCATAAATTCAATGACCCTGGAGCTTAGTTTATTGGAAAAGTTTATAAATATTGCGAGACACAAAGTGATGAAACGAATAACTCTTATTAATTTCAAACAATATGTTAGAAACACGAGATTAGGACATAAATCCCAACAGACCCCTCCTTCATACGGAAGTTATAAACGTATTTGAGGGATTCGTGTCGAATCTGTCAAGACGGTTGTCCAAACACTTCCTTGCAGTGAACTCATGATCTCACGAGCTGAGACCATGGCCTCGTGCTTTTTGGCCAGAACTTCAGAAACACTAGCCAAAACGTAAACCTTGGCATTGTCATTGGCCTTTATCCGTGGTCGTCGCTTCCATATGATGAGGAGCGTTACGAGCAGGGATCTAAGGACATTCCTCAGACAGTAAGAACTGTAAGTCGTTAACAACGAGAATCGTATTGAATTTGGACTTCCATGTAGTAAAAATTTCACCAGTTAAATGGTCGATTTTAAGTAAGGCTATCATTGAGGACGACATGCTAAAAATCCAAGTTAGTTCTAATTAGTTATGCTTTTTAAAACCATTGTAAAAAACCAATCATATTTAGCATAATTATTAAAGAACCCCAGTGTTTAAACTAAGCCCAATGTTTAAATTAAACCTTTAATTTTGCAACGATACTCCAAGGGTTTAGAACAAAAGCCTCCGTCGGGCGGTCAGTCATTCCTCCCTTGAATTGAGACTTTCTCAGCCAATTTTCACTACCAGAACATCTCATGTCCTAATGGTCCTTAGCTACCGTTTGTTTGGTCAAGGATTTGTAAACTAACTTAACTCATCTCATAAATGTGACCCTACCATTTTCAGATCCAATAGGCCCGAGCAAATAGGCTACTATTAAGAAAGACAACTGTTGGCAAACAACCTAAGAGACCCTATCCATTTCTGGAGTTCGCGGTGTTCTGATCCCTATAGTAAGGCCCTCCATTTGGTTTGGTTGTTCCAGGACAACCTAGCAGGCGGACTATAGAAATCTCACGGTGCGACCTAATGCAAGAGACCGTAGGATACGTTGACACGCGTCCCACACCCATTTACTATGGATACTTCATTCATTCACCTTGGTATTGAACCATGCAAATACATATCGTGAGGGACGCCTATTGACGCCACGTAGCCGAGCATGGAACTCACGATGTGAACTCTTGAGGACGTGAGAGTAATCTTGATGCGAACATTTGGTTTTCTCCCACTGAAGTTCCTAAAACTTAGGGTATAAGTTTAACTTAGTCAGATTCTGGCTAAAAGAATCTATCTAAGTCTATGCCTATTATAACTATTATAACTAGGTCTTAAAACCTTATGTCTAGGTGAATAAACATTTTAATTACCTATAGATAAAAATAGAACTAAGGTTAATTCAACTAAGGTTAAGGTCAGGTTCCATGTATGTAGTAGGTGTTAGTTAGCAGTCACTCTTAAGTACCCCACCTTTTTAGACAAAACTTTACTGGTAAAGTTCCCTTATAACCAAAGACCTAAAGTCCTACCATATTTTAAACTATTTAAAATACTACGTAAGACCAATTTCTAGTATAACCAGTGATGAGGTACCCAACCTTATCCATTTACTATAGACCCTTTAGAATGTTTCTCGAATTTTCGTCCTTCTATGTCTTCTACATCAAGTTCAAGAGATATACAAAAACCTAGGTTGTTTGTTTATTGGATTTATGGCCAATATTAAAGGGAATGAGACTCTCCGCGCAGCGGAAGACGATCGAATCGTTGCGGTTTTGTTGTGCTACTTAGTTTCATTAAAACTATCTAACGCTTAGAAAAGGCTAAACATGCATAAAAAATTGCAAGGAAACAGTAAGATCTCGTTACTTACTTGTTGAAGATAGTCTTCAATTTCCTTTCTGTTCACAATCACGAACTGTTCGTGTGCTCCTCGATCTCTACGATCCCGAATTCTTCTCACGAACAAGAACTAACACAACCACTTGGCTTCTCGGTTGTTCTTCTTTTGGAAGAAATAAGATAGTGGGATCTTATTTGTTTTGGTAGGGAGGAGAGGAAATTTGATAGAGAACTTGAGAGAGGAGAATATCCTTCTTTTGGTGAGAATTCCAAAAATGAGGATTTGATTAAACTACCCTTCTTGCAAAGGGGTTTAAATAATGGAGATAGGTGGAGTTGAAATCTCCACCTATTTACCATTTTACCACAACTATTGGTTGTGCAAATCATATTTTCATAACCATATATTATAAGGTATCTCATATCTCATTTTACAAATCACATTTGCAATGTTGTGGATTTATTAAATTGAATCACATCCAATTTAATATCTCTGAACCTAATTTCTCCAAATAGCCCTAATTCAACAATTAGGGTAACCTATGTTTATTATGAATCTCATTCACATTAAACTATATATTATATCATTCATATCTCATATAAATGACCTAAATGCGCTTTAGTGAAATTGAACACTTCAATTCACACCAAAACAGTAACCCTTCTTTTAATCCAGATTAAGCAACCCGAGGGACCTTATGGACCTACAGTGACGAGCTCCAATGATCCGAGATTAACCTATCAATTTCTTTCACCCGGTTAATCAACGTTCATTAGCTTCGGTAACACTTCACTAAAGCCCGTAGTTGCACTCTCGTTAGTGCAGAATATTACGTGTCCATTGATATAACCAATAATCATGAGTCGACCCTTCACAGGTTCTTCGTAGACATGGCTGGGTCAAATTACCATTTTACCCCTATGTCCAATTCCTACTCCTTAAGTCCCCAACTGCTCCTCAAATGAACAACAACGTTGTAATGGTCCAACCATACACAACAACCCTCTCGTGCCAGTGAGAGGGTGGGCACCCGTTGTCCAAACCCTAGAGACAACACTTAAGGGAACAACCCCTCTAGTTTCCCTAAAGGCGAGAACGAGTGAATTCCATCTCGCGTAGTTAAGTTCCCAACTCCCTACTAGGTCCTGTCCCTGAGAAGATAGGCATATTAGGCGAGTAACTGTGACCACCCTCACCCGTACTAGTCAAAGGACAGACCCCCAAAGACAGGTGTTTGTAACATGCTCAGGATTCAGGTCGAGTCACTAATGGTCATCTACGAAGTTATTACTCATTACTGTCAACGGTGTTCCATCATTAGGTCTAATAATTCACGGTCTGGCCTTGTACAATCTCATTGTACAGGATGACCCCAATCACATGTCAACCACGTGAACGAGTCAGATCATCTAGTTTGTATCACAATACAAATCGGGTCGCATCAACGTTGTAGGCGTGGATTAGGTCTCAAGCCCCATCCATATACTATAGACCGTTCGGGTCATTTACTCGGGCGTGATCCTCCTTGCGCTTTCCTCTACAAACCATTCAAGTTCTAGTTTTCTCATGTATTCAATGACCATGGAGCTTAGTTTATTGGTCAAAGTTTGTATAAAATGCGAGACATAAAATAATTAAATGAATAACTCTTTACTAATTTCAATTATATATTTACAAACATAACGAGATTAGCACATACATCCCAACAAACTCCCACTTGGAATAAGCTAGTGGAAGAAATACATTTATGAAATGTACATAAATTACAATGAAGTAATACAATAAACTAGGGTATTGAATACCCGTTTACATATCTCCCACTTGCTTTAGCTAGGAAGTACTCGAAGACCTAGACTCTCTAGGTCACCCTCAAACACCTTAGCCGTGAGGGGCTTTGTAAATGGATGAGCTATGTTGTGCTCCGACGCAATCTTCGTGGATCATCATGTCGCGCCATGGTCCACAATCTCCCGTATCAGGTGATACTTCTTCTGAATGTGTTTGCCTCTCTTATGGCTCTGAGCCTCCCTGGAGTTGGCTACTGCACCACTATTGTCACAAAACAGCGTAATTGGCAAGTTCATATGTGGAGCAACTTCCAAATCTGTCATGAACTTCGTAAGCCAAAAAACTTCATTTGCAGCTTCACAATCTGCAACGTACTCCGCTTCCATAGTGGATTCGGCGATGCATCCCTGTTTGATGCTTTGCCATACTACAACTCCTCCATTCAGAATGAATGTTGATCCCGAAGTAGATTTCCTAGAATCCTTATTCGTTTGAAAGTCAGAGTCTGTGTATCCGGTAAGGATCAAACACCCACCGCCATACACTAAGCTGTAATTCCTCCTTCGCCTAAGATACTAGAGGATTGTCTTTACGACTGTCCAGTGATATAATCCTTGATTGGATTGACACCTACTGACTGTCCCTACTGCATAACAGATGTCGGGCCTAGTACACAACATGACATACATCAGGCTCCCTACAGCTGAAGCAAAGGGGATCCGTCTCATATCCTCAATCTATTGAGGAGTCTTAGGACACTGATCCTTAGACAGGTGAACTCCGTGCCAGAAAGGCAGCAAGCCCTTCTTGGAGTTTTGCATCTTATATCTAGACAACATCTTGTCAATATAAGACACTTGAGACATGGTCAACGTTCTGTTCTACCAACTCCGGACAATTTGGATACCTCTAACATACTGAGCTTCTCCCAAATCATTCATTTGGAATTGCGAAGCTAGCCATTTCTTTACGTGAGTAAGAAATTCTACCACATTCCCAATGAGAAGAATACCATCCACGTATAATATCAGAAATGAGATAGTTTTGTCGACGATTTTCTTGTAGCCACAAGGCTCGCCAATATACTGATCAATGCCATGAGATTTGACTGTCTCATCAAACCTTATACTCAAAGATCTCGATGCTTGTTTCAGTCCATAAATAGACCTATGAAGCCGAAAAATCTCTTGCTCTTGGCCTTGGGTTATGAACCCCTTGGGCTCGTCCATGTAGATCGTTTCGTCAAGGTTGCCATTCAGAAAGGCGGTCTTGACATCCATCTGCCATACCTTGCTACATGTCGTTCTTGAAGGCCCACACTAAACAAGGAACTTCGGACAACTCATGCCTTCTTCTTCTCCACTAAATAAGTTTTTGTAAGAAGTAAATTACATTTGCTTGCCTTCTTCTTCTCATCGAGGAATTTCGGACAACTTCTTTTCAGTTGATCGTCCCTATTGCAGAAGAAACACTTCCGTGCAACTTCCTTGTTCTCTTCGCCCTTTAGTGCGGCAGCGGGGTCAACCATAACCTCCTTCAACTTCTTCTTCTTCCCTTTCGGGCATGAAGAATCTACAAATTTTATCCCAGAGGTCGAGCCCCTATGAAAAGATCAAAAGGCAATACTTGCCTCAGCTTCCCGTCCCTAGATTTGCATCAAGGACTGAACGGTTTGTAGATCGTTGAATAAGACTGTTGGACCGCGCACTGTGAGACCGTCCTTAGTGAGCACGAACTCTAGGTCGTCATTTACGAAAAACCGTGTCAATATTGTTTTTCCATGTTTGAAGGAGAATTAAAAGCATTTGACATTTTGTTCTTTGAAAAAATGAAAAACATTGTATTAGTCTCACAAAAACTTTGAAAATCCAACCTGTGTTTTAGCAATTTTTTTCCTATCATCCCTAGGTCATTAAAAAACTGGAATGATACCCCAAAGGTTTATGATGACCGCCACCGTAGGGTAGACAAAGTCACACCTCCTCTAGGATGACACTTTCTCCACTAGATCCTAGTACAAAAATAACTCTTATTCCATTAGGCATCCAGTTACAATTTTTTGGTATGAATCCATTAACTCGTAATAAATCCTGTGAGTGTCACCCTCTATCTTTAAATTTCCAAGTATCTGTCTAAACAATAGCCGTCGTATGGAGTACTACGAAGGAAAACCAACAAGGAAATCGTATCCCTTTCGAGACTTCACTATGGTCCGACTCCCATGATCAAGGCCCTCCATAGGGATTGTCTAGTCCAAGCCAAACTAGCAGGCAGATCATAGGCGTCTCACGATGTGAATTGAAAGAAGAGACCTTTGGTCACGTTTTCACAGGTCCCGCACCCACTCACTATAAGTACTCTCTTCATTTACGTTCAATTTGGACCAATACAAATACCACCCGTAAGATTTGCGCCACGAGGCAGAGTATGGATCTCACGGTGTGAAGTTAGCCGAGATTTTTAAATGGATGATTGAATGTATGACATACACTTTATTTCCTCCCACTCAACACTTTAAATTAATCGGGATTGACCTAGATAAATCGGCTAATTTTCCTATGTGTACCAATATAACACTTTTATTGGATTAGCTTAAGTCTATAATCACATTATTAACTTAGGTTTATGCGAGTAAATTAATTAACTCTTAATTAAGGGAACTCAAGAGAATGTTGCCTATGAATCTCCGGACCAAATTCACTCTCAGGTCCGTTCCCAGGTAGGGGTGTTCCGCAAAGCGTCAGCTTAAATACCCCAGCCTTAGACAGAACCTTCCTTAGACATAGTTACTAATTAGTCACCATGCATAAGTCATATTCATTTCCTAATTCTAATCTTATTAGAACTAGAAAACCTAAGTCTAATTATTCAAGTTATAAACAATTTAAAAATAATAACTAACTTAGGTTACATGCATTTCTATGTTATTGTGCTTGATCATTCATCACATGAATAATTAAACTATATAACATACATACATCTCATGAATAAAATGCATTTCTATGTTTTTAATCTAAGAAATTAACTCTTATATTAACTGAATTAAAAAAAACACACATTATATTATAACTCTTATAATATAACCTTACCATGCATACTATATATTATAACTCTTATAATATAAAATGATGCATGAAATGTTTAACCTAAGGTGAGATTTTAATCTATAGGACATCCATTATGCACATAGAAAAAAATAAATCATACAACAATTGCATAATTTAAAAAATAGCATAATTAGACTGATTTTTGGCACTCTAGGGACTTTTATTTAATTGATTAACATTAATATCAAAATATATTAATATTCATTTAAATTATATTAAATAAAATTCATGTGAAAAATTAATAAAAATTAAATTAAAATAAATAATCGGCAGTTGCTTCAAGGGCAACTCGAACTGTTGCACTAGTCCCCACTTGCCACTACACACACGATCTCCTCGCTGGAACTGCCCACTAGGCGGCAACGTTGCAACGCTGCAGTGTTCAGCGTTGCACCTCGCACACCAAATGCCTGAACGTTGCAACGCTGACCTACAACACCGCCTGGATCCGCATGGACAGCGTTGAGACGCTAGAGAACAGCGTCTCAACGTCGTCGACAGAACAACACACTCATTTGTTGTTCTTCGTTGTTTTCACCCAATTTCGCTCTATTTTCTTTACAGCAACTTTTACCACGAATGACACGGACTTACAGACTCGATTTACATTAAAGAATGCCCAAAACACCGGTCCCTTACATTAATCTCATCAAATTTAATGTAAATCTATCTTAAGTGCAAAAATCGAAAACATCAAAAAATGCAAACCATTAACAATTATCTCATGAAAAATAATTCTACCAACCTAATTTTAAGAAATTACAGAATACACAATGAAGAGCAATGATTGTCTCTGATACCAATTGAAGGGATTTAGAATTCCCGCCGTGGAAGACGTTTTGAAACGTCGTTGTTTCGATGTGTAGTTCATGTAAGCCCTAAACCCTATTCTCTTTTATCATTGAGCACTCGTTCATGATGTTTTGAAATATGCAAAATCGTATAGGTCGCACTAAACGATGTCGTGATCGAATTTGGAAATCTATTGAATTTGGAGCTACAATGTGTCTAAACTTCATAAGGGGATAGGTAAACCATTGAAATAAGCATATTAAAAGTTGAATTGAAGTAAGTTCAAATCATTAGAAAATTGGAGAAGTTTTAGGTGCATCAAGTATTGAATGGAAGATCATATGTCTCACAAACTTAGGATAAGTTGCCTAAATGCTTAGGGTTTATTTACACACTTATTTTGTTGTTTTAAAAAGGTGATTATGATGTAAATACTAAACTAGGAGCTGGCCAAAGGAGGTGAACGCTCGAAGTTAAGTTTGGCAAGAAGGTGGTGTCAAATTCTTACTAAGACAACAAGCAGCTGGAAAATGAGCCAACTTCAATCGATCATATCTCTCTGTCTACTGAACCACATTCGATGATTTTTGTGTCAAAATCTCATAAATTGAGTGTAGAATACGAAACTGGTCGGCTTTGCCGAAAATACCAAGCGGACGAAAGAGAAAAGAGCAGAACAGTGAAGGGTGTTTAAGTTTCTCGGGTAGCAGAACAGTATGAGGAGATCAGTCTGTTTTGAGCTCTTGAGGAGGAATTAGAAGCTGAAATTTTGAGGTAAGTAAGCTAAGATGTCGTCCTTGAGTTTTATCAAAAAATATTTGATGGTTGTGTTGATAAATTTTGAGGAACCCAAGCTGGAAGTTGAACCTGTAATTTTAGGTGAAAGGGAAAAACTTCTAGCAAGAGATTGAAGGAGATTCTCTTCCATTTCTATATACCTTAAAACCAATTGTGTGTATGGCTATTCTTAATTGAGTTATAAGACTGAATTAGACCTGTTTCTTAGGTGCATAAGGAAAGGAATTGATGTTACTGTTTTGTTAAGAGGAAGGCAGAAGACAGAAGTATGCTGTCAAATCCGGGAAGTCTTTGATGTTTTTGTTGTTCTGATCTGCATTCTTGGAGTTAGAAGCTCTAATTGGTATGGTTCGAAAGCTTATTCAATTTCATACAATTTTCGTGAAGAAATCGTGAGTAGAAAATGTCTAGACGATGTCTTAAATATCAGATTAAATTCGTTCTGCAGCTGGAAATCCGAATCTGAAAACAGCAGAAGTCTGTTTCGAGGAAAGTAGCTTTCGAGGTATTTCTGAACAAATCCGTTTGGAATTTCAATTTCATGTCTTCATATGATTTTTAGAGGGTTCAAAAAGGAAGAGTGTGGTATAAATTACATTATTTTTGGATAAGTAATGAAGAAGTTATGGTTGTCTGAATACAGGGCAGAAAATCTGAAAATGCTGGAAAATTTAAAAGTGTGTTTTTTTTTGCAAGTTTTAAGGTTAAAAATCATGAGCTCGAGGTTCTAATGGTTGAGTTGGTTTGTTTGACAGGCCAAGAGCAAATAGGTCAAGTTTACAAGCCAAGGTTCTAATTCTAATACTGTGAGTGACTCTATCTTATAACTATGCTTGGCCTATGTTTTTCTTAAAAACATAATTGTTGATCATCAATCTTGTTTGAACTAATTATGTATAGCTTCATGGAGTTCCTAACATAAAGTTCATGATGGAACCTAAGCATGCTTTGAATTAGTTGTAACTATAAATCCAAGTATGGAAACTAAATTATGAAAGTATGCTTTCCTTTAGAGAATGTTTTGTGTAAATCCACTTGGGAACATGTTTAGATGATAATATGAAATTGTCAAGAAATTGTTGTATGTGTTATAAAGACATGATTTCCATGGTAAACAAGTTATGCCCTTGATCTTGGTTAACCCCTACATCAAGGACATTCGAGAAGGTACTTAGGGGAATGAATCATAATTTCACGATCTTCAAGGACAATGAGAAGGTATTCGCGTAGTAAATGGTCTTACCTTAATACCAAGGACATAGAGAAGGTATTAGGGAAAACCAAAGGGCCAAAGGTATTTCCACGTGCACGTGAGAGAGGTATTAACCTTATTGGTACAAATGTAACTCTACAACCTCTATGGTTCGAAAGTGGTATCATGCTATGACACACCCCCTCCCAAACCACTTGCTAACTTAGCCCGGGAGACGGCATGAAGCCAACAGACATTGTTACCTCTTAACAATACTGCGACACTACTTTACTCGAAAACACACTATGTTCGCATATGGAACACTTTAAACTTAACACAGCGGAAACTGGACATCTATAAGACGTACATGAGGAGAAACTCTTCTTAAGTCTCTCTTGGAAACTAAAACGAGCAAGAACATCAGAACCACAAACAGTCCAAACCACTAATTAACAACCACAACCTCTAAAGCACGTACGACTATAACTACATAGTTCTCTTAAAATAATTTACAAACATATGGATTTACTAAACCACACCAGCCACGTACAAAATATCAAACTTATGAAGCTTCAGCAGACTATGGCAGGTTTGCAGGCACCGGGAGCTCGATCTCTACCTGAAAAGTGGGAAAAACACTGAAAGAATGAGCTATAAAGCTCAGTGAGTGACTTGAGTTTAAAAGAAAGCTATTAACTCGTAAATCATATCACCTGGCCATCTATGAGCATATGCATCTGTAATCAAGCGTTAAAAGTAATCGTGTAATCATTATAGCTTTTCATGAAAACCAGCAAGACACCGTTAAAATCTCGTAAGGCATGTAAATGATATAAACTCTTTTAAAACATGTCACCATCTACGTTGTGTAGGGCACGCCGAGTACACCAACGTTTATTCTACGATGTAGTGGGGCCCGCCCAGCACTCCCATCGTCTTTGTCGTAGTGGGGCCCGCCCAGCACTCACGACAGCGTTGTTGTCACGGAGTACACTCAACGTCGACAACAGAATAAGACCTGTGTGCACACGGTACCATAAAGCCTCGGACTCAATATCTCAGAAAATCACATGAAAAATTGAACATGCCTGCTTATCTTTTCTTTCATAAAACTCAAGCTTACTCAAACATTCATAAAAAATCGAAATCTTTAAAACATACTTGCTAGTACATGCTTGCTTGAAATCATAATATTTCCATAAATTTTGCCAACCATTGGACATATGCTCATGTATAAACTTTATAAAGACTTTTAGGGTCACAATGAACACTTGAAACATTTCTAGGAAAACAAGAATACTCATAGACATGTGTTCAAAAATAAAACACAAAGCTTTGAAACAATTCATTCTAGCAAAACTTGCATTTCTTAAAGCATTTTTCAAGCATATAGCTCATTTTCAAAGTTCGTTTTGTCACTCACAGTGTTAGAACTAGAGTCTTGACTCGTACACTCGACCTATTCGCTCTTGGCCTGTCAAACAAACCAAAACCATGTTTTAGAACCTCGAGCTCATGGTTTTAACTTTAAAACTACAAGAAAACACTCCAACAAAAATTCCAGCATTTAACAGATTTTATGCCCTGTATTCAGACAGCCATAACTTCTTCATTACTTAGCCAAACCGGGTGAAATATATACCCAACTCTTCCTTTTTGAATCCTCTAAAAATCATATGAAGACATGAAATTGAAATTCCCAATAGATTGGTTCAGAAATACCTCGAAAGCCTCTTTCCCAGGAACCAACTTCTGCTATTCCAGATTCGATTTTCTGCTGCAACCCGAAACTTGACCTGCTATTTACAACATCTTCCAATCATTTTCTATTCACGATATCTTCACGAAAGTTGTAGGAAATTCAATATGCTTTCCAACCTTACCTAATAGAGCTTTTGATTCCAATTCTACAGGTCAGTACAACCAAAACATCAGAGACTTCTCGGATTTGACAGTAAATTCTGTGTTCTGTCTTCCTCTTCACAAATCAGTAGCTTAAGATCCGAATTTGCTCGAGCATCCTTCACGAATTTTGTTCCAATATGTGTTAACTGGCACGAAACAAAATCTCAGCTCTTACTTCTTTCTGTGGAGCTCGAGATGAACAAAATAGCAGAACATGGCAGAGTGATTACCTAGCTGTTATACCAATTGCTTGAGTTCTCTCCCTCTCTTCTGCAAATCCAGCTCCAAAACCACCTTCTTCTTCTTCCTTTAAGCTTCTCCCATGAAAACCCTTGTCTTTACTTCATAAAATGAGGAGAAATCGATGGGGGAAGTCTTTTTAAAAAGAAAGTAACAAAGGTGGGGTCCCACCATCCACCATCCACCTTTCCTTTCCTTTCTTTTCATTTCTTTTCCTTTTTCCTTCCTTTATCTTTCATTTCTTATCTTTTCCTTGCAAAACAAAACAAACTTAGTACATTAAACATTGTTTCATTTCCTTTTCTTCTTTTGTCTTAAAAGCAATCCAAACCAAAATGGTTTAAACTTTCCTTCCTTGTTTTCCTTTTGCCTTTCACTTCATTTCTTTCATTTTTAAAACATGGAAAACCAAGTTTTAAACATTCATTTCTTCTTTCTTTTTGTTGTTTGATAAAAAGGAAGTTCCAAAGAAAGATCTCGGGTTTACATGCTATGTGTTTTATTGTTATGAGCTTCTACATTATTGATCTATCTACACTCAATATAATACTACATTATGAGTTATGTGCTATGCATAAGTGGTGACCTAAACCTGTAAATTGGAAGCATGGTTTGTTTATGTTAGCTCACGTTTTCTTTATGTCTACTTTTCCCAGGTAGCAGACGAGTTTCCAGTGCTTAGCCTTCACAAGACCTATTTGCCACCACGCCATTTAGCTCCTTGTATATACACTTTCTTTGTATATGGTTTGTAGTGATAACATATTAGATGGGTTGTAATAAACTTGGAAACTTTATGACTGTCTAAAGAACATAGTAAAGTAAGTGAATGTGTTTCATATATAAGTGTATATCAGTGCTTATCTTTGCTTAATCAAACATGATGTGTTACGTCTATTTTAAGTTAAGTCTTGGGTTAGTCAAGGAAAGCCAACAAGAGGTTTTGTTATCTTTGTCTTTGCATCTCTTCCTAGGTTAGGTAAGTAAGCTGGGACGGGGTGTGACAACTTGGTATCAGAGCAAAAGGTTTTGGGAAGGGGACTAGGTTCATGCATTAAATTAGGAGCTTGTTGTCTTACTTATTTTAATAAGATTGTATAATTTAGGACCATGGCTCGAGGTGGCAAACGAGGCAGGCAAGTGGAGACTGGAACTCAAGAAGCTACTGGTGATAGAGGAAGAGAGGTATCAGAGGGAGAGTCTAGTCATCCTCAGCAAGAGGTGAATATGGAGGAACAGATCTTTACGAGGATAACTCAAAGATTAGCTGAAAGTGTTGGATCAACACAAGCAGATCCAGAAAAGAAGTATGGCATTGAAAGACTGAAAGCCTTAGGTGCAACAACATTTGAAGCACGACTGATCCCGCTGATGCCGAGAGGTTTGGTTAATCGATTGAGAAGTGCTTTAGGGTCATGCGATGCCCTGAAGACAGGAAGGTCGATTTAGTAGCATTCATACTTCAGAAAGGAGCAGATGATTGGTGGAAGATAACCGAGAGCAGAAAAGGGGATGCTTGGAGCTGGAAAGAGTTTTGAAAGGCCTTTGAAGATAAGTATTACCCGAGCTCATATCGTGATGCGAAGAGGAACGAGTTTCTAGGACTCGTTCAGGGGTCGATGACTATAACAGAATATGAGAAGAAGTTCACAGAGTTATCAAAGTATGCTAGCACTATTGTTGCAAGCGAGATAGATCGATGCAAGAGGTTCGAGGATGGTTTACGAGCAGAGTTCCGAACACCTGTGACAGCAAGTTCTGAGTGGGTTGAGTTCTCCAAGCTTGTGGAGACGGCATTACGAGTAGAGAGAAGCCTAGTAGATGACAAAATGGGAAAAGGAGCTGTAGGTGGTGGTCATACCACTTATTCTGTTGGTTTACCACGAGACCGATTCCAACGAGGAGATAATAGGAGATTCACTCCAGGTATCTCTGGAAAAGGAAGCCTTAAACCCCATCGTGGTGGGCAAACTACTCCAAGGACTGGTACAGGTGGACGTGGGGAAAGACAGAGGCAACAGGGATCAAGTTTTCTGATAGGATCAGCAAGGGACTCTCGTACAGGGCAACCCAGTGAGTCAAGAGCTAGTTCAAAGAAGGAAACCTTTGTGCAAAGACTTGTGGAAAGTATCATTGGGGTCGATGTTTGAGTGGCGGAAATGCATGTTTCAGCTGTGGGCAAGGTGGTCACTTCAAAAGGGAATGCCCCCAATTAATGCAAGAAGGCATGGTGGGACAGAGAACTACATCGGATACTGTGAACCAACAGCAAAATACTGGGGCAGCTGGAGGATAAGGCACTAGTAGTGCTAAGCAAAAAGGGCGTAGGTCGACGACCCACAACACAGGGAAGATTTACGCCATGACACAAAGAGGAGGCGGATGATGCACCGTGAAGTTGTTACGGTACACTTTCTATCTCAGTAGTAAACCTGCACATGCATTACTAGATCCCGAAGCTACACATTCTTTTATCTTTAAAATGTTTGCTGCTAGCATTGTTGCGAAGTTAGAACCTTTATCTGAGGAGCTATGTATTTATACTCGTATTGGTGATATGTCGATAGTTTGTAGTGTTTATACTAATTGTATGGTGGAAGTGAATGGTATGACCATGACAACTGAACTGATTCCCTTAGATCTCCAAGAGTTCGACGTTATTTTGGGGATTGATTTCTTATCTAGGTATCATGCCTTAATGGACTGCCATAGGAAGGAAGTTGTGTTGAAGAAATCAGGCGGCACTGAGGTTGTGTTTAAGGGACATAGGAAGATATTGCCTACTTGTATGATATCAACTATTAAAGTCTGGAAATTATTGAAGAAAGGTTGTACAAAGATATCTTGCATATGTAGTTTGTGCACCAAAGTGAGTAAATCAAAACTCAAGACATTCCAGTAGTATGTGAGTATTTAGATGTCTTCCCAGAAGAGCTAACAGGGTTACCACCTGATAGAGAGGTGGAGTTTACCATAGACCTGATGCCAGGAACAGCGCCAATATCTCAAGCCTCGTATAGGATGGAACCGAAGGAATTGAAGGAATCGAAAACTCAGTTGTAGGAGTTGGTGGATAAGGGTTATATTCGACCAAGTGTATCTCCGTGGGGAGCACCTGTGTTGTTTGTTAAAAAGAAGGATGGGACATTACGATTATGTATTGATTACCGACAACTGAATAAGGTAACAATATGTATCAAATATCCTTTGCCCCGCATAGATGACCTGTTCGATCAACTAAAAGGTGCCTCAGTGTTTTTCAAAATTGATTTACGATAAGGATACCATCAGCTGAAGATTAATGATTCTGATGTACCAAAAACAGCTTTCAGGACAAGGTATGGGCATTATGAATTCTTGGTAATGCCATTCGGGTTAACTAATGCCCCAGCAACATTCATGGATCGCATGAATCGGGTATTTCATCCTTACCTTGATCAGTTTGTGATAGTATTTATTGATGACATCTTGGTGTACTCAGAAAGTAGAGAAAAGCATGCAAAACATCTCAGAATAGTGCTACAGACATTACGAGATCGGAAGTTGTATGCTAAATTTAGTAAATGTGAGTTTTGGCTGGAACAGGTTGTGTTTTTGGGACACGTAGTATCGCGTAATTGGAGTACAAGTGGATCCTCGTAAGACGGAAGCTATAGTCAAGTGGGAACAACCAACTTCAATAATGAAGTCCGTAGTTTTTGGGCCTTGCAGGGATACTATCGACGTTTTGTCGAGGGGTTTTCAAGATAGCTCTTCCATTAACCAATTTGACAAAGAAGAATACGAAGTTCAAGTGGAGTGAAAAGTGTGGAAAAAGTTTTCAAGAGTTAAAGAATGACTTGTCACAACACCTAGTACTAACTCTACCCACCACGGGAAAAGAGTTTGAGGTTTCTTTCGTGATGCCTCGCATCAGGGCCTTGGGTGTGTACTTATGCAGGATGGGAAAGTGATTGCTTATGCCTCAAGACAGTTAAAAAAAAATGAATGTAATTATCCTACTAATGATCTGTAGCTCGCAGCAGTTGTGTTAGCTTTAAAGATTTGAAGGCATTATCGTTTTGGTGAGAAGTGTTGTATTTACACATATCATAAAAGTTTAAAATACATCTTCGAACAGAAAGAGTTGAATTTGAGACAACGGCGGTGGCTTGAATTGATAAAAGATTATGACTGCACAATCGAATACCACCCAGGGAAGGCTAATGTTGTAGCTGATGCACTGAGTAGGAAGTCGAAGCAACGTAGGGGTTCACTTAATGCTGTTAGAATGGCTCTATTTGAGGAACTCAAGAGTTCTAATGCAAAAGTGTATGTTGGTGACAAAGGAACTTGTTAGCTCATTTTCGTGTAAGACCTACCTTAATTAATGATGTTATCACAAGTCAAGCTAAAGACCCTACCTCAAGAAATTGATAGAAGAGGTGAACTTGAATCGGAGCGATTACGAAGTAAGGCGTGATGGAGCGTTGATGAAGTATGGTAGATTTTGTGTATCTAAAGATGAAACTTTGAGAAATGCGATACTAGAAGAAGCACATAGTTCAGCCTATGCGATGCATCCAGGAGGTACAAAGATGTATCGGACCTTAAAGAACCATTATTGGTGGCCAGGAATGAAACGAGAAATAGCAGAGGAGGGCTTCTAAATCGAATCGACGAGAAACCGGGAGGGCTTCTAAATCCACTCCCAATACCGAATGGAAGTGGGAGCATGTAACGATGGATTTCTTATTTGGACTTCCCCAACACCGAGTGGTTATGACGGGATTTGGGTGATAGTAGATGATTGACTAAGATCGCTCAATTTTTACCCGTCAAGGTAACTTTACTCTGGATAAACTTGCTAAATTATATGTTGACAGGATTGTAAGCCAATACGGAGCCCCAGTATCTATTGTGTCGGATAGGGATTCGAGATTTACTTCCAAGTTCTGGTCGAGTCTCCAAGAGGCCTTGGGAACTAAGTTGCACTTTAGTACAACATTTCATCCACAGACCGATGGTCATCGTAAAGAACCATTGAGACCCTCGAAGACATGCTTGAGCATGCGTCTTGCAATATAAAGGAAGTCGAGAGACTCACCTATCATTGATGGAGTTTGCATACAATAATAGTTATCATTCTAGCATTGGAATGGCACCGTCAAAGTATTATATGGAAGAAAATGTAGAACCCTATTTGCTTTGGGAGGTAGGAGAAAGGAAGCTAATAGGGCCAGAGTTGGTCCAAGTTACCTCGGAGAATGTTAAATTTATCAGGGAAATACTGAAGACAGCACAAGATAGAGAAAAGAGCTACGCTGACAAACGAAGAAGAGATTTAGAATTCGAAATCGGAGACAAAGTTTTCCTGAGACTATCCCCATGGAAGAGTATTTTGCGGTTCGGAAGGAAGGGGAACTTTTAGCCATTGCTTGATCATAGGTCAATGGATCCTCGCAATCATCATCAGGAGCGACAACTGAGGTTTCAGCTAAACCCATGTAACGATCAGGTTGTCTCACAGCCCTCCAACTATGTCGAGGCATTCTAAACTCTTGGAAACAGATTTGACTAGACGTGCTAGGATCAACAACACTTGTTGACGTATTAGCCCCATCAGCAACTCTTGTCGATGTACTTCCCATTTCATTTAACACGATTCTACTCCTTGGTAAATGATCCCTGACGTGGTCTTCTTCTAGGAAAGTGGCGTTTGTGCATACAAACACCCTATTTTCATTAGGGTCATAATATAGACCACCCCTAGTCTCTTTTGGGTAACCTACGAATAGGCACAATTTCGAACAGGGTTCCAACTTTTTCGGGTTTGACATCAACACGTGGGTCGGGCATCTCGAAATTCTGAAATGGTGTAAACTACCTTTACAACCATTCCAGAGTTTGAAAGGTGTTTCACAAAAACTCCTCGACGGAATGTTGTTCAAAATATAGACATCTGTCTCCACTACGTAACCCCAAAATGAATCAGGCAGACGAGCATAGCTCATCATCGACCGAACAAAGTCAAACAGGGTACTGTTTCTCCTCTCCGATACACCATACAGTTGTGGCATACTAGGTGTTGAGAGTTGGGACGTAATTCTGTGTTCTATCATATAGTCCTTGAATTCAGAGTCCATGTACTATTCACTTTCATCCGATCGAATTGTTTTAAGCGATTTACCTAACAGGTTCTCAACCTCAGTCTTCTACTCCTTGAACTTTTCAAGAGTTTCAGACTTCTTATGCATTAGGTAAATATACCCATACCTTGAGTAATCATCTATGAAAGACACGAAGTATTCATAACCACCTCGAGCTTTATCATTCATCGGACCACAGAGGTCAGAATGTACCAACTCAAGTGGCTCTTTGTCTCTATATCCTTTTCCACTTAAAGGACGTTTGGTCATTTTGCCCTTAAGGCATGACTCACATACCGGTAAAGAGCTTTCTTCCAACTCGTTTAGAAGTCCACTCTTCACTAGTTCCTCAATCCTATTGAGATTAATGTGGCCTAACCGTAGATACCAAAGATGGGCATTTTCCTTAGGGGAAATGTTTGCTCTTTTTGTTCGTGTTTCTGTCGTATTAAACAATTCAGTATTCAAAACACTTTTGACCGAATTAGGTTTTAAAACATAAAAATTATGCTCAAATGAAGCAGAACAAATAAGATTACCATTTCTAAAAATAAACACATTATTACCATGGAAAGTAACGGAAATACACTATTCTAATAGGCAGGAAATAGAAAATCGGTTTCTAGTAAACCCTGGAACTATGTACATGTTGTCTAACAAAATGTAATTCCTACCGAATTTAGCTTCACCGTGCCGACCGCTGCAGCAGACACAAGCTCCCTGGATGAAACCTGTAGAGTCACCTTTGTTGGGATTTTGGTCCTAATCTCGTGTTTGTAAATTACTGTTTGAAATTAATGAGAGTTATTCATTTCATCACTTTGTGTCTCGCAATATTTATAAACTTTTCCAATAAACTAAGCTCCAGGGTCATTGAATTTTTTAGAGAACTAGAACTTGAACGATGTGTAGTGAACTAGAACTAGAACTTGAATGACCCGAACGGTCTACAGTATATGGATAGGGTTGGAGACCTTACCCTGGATACACTGTGGATGCGGCCCGCTTTATATTAGATACAAACGAGGTGATCTGACTTGTTCATGTGGTTGACATGCGAGTGGGGGGGCATCCTGCAATGAGATTGTACAAGATCCGGACCGTGAATTATTAGACCTCACCGATGTAACACCGCTGATGTGAAGGACTAATAATATCGTAGATGACCATTTGTGACTCGACCTGAATCCTGAGCGTATTACGGACTTCTTTCTGCGTCGGTCTGTCCTTTGACTAGTACGGGTGAGGGTGGTCACAGTTACTCGCCCAATATGCCTATCTTCTCAGGGACAGGACCAAGTAGGGAGCTGGGAACTCAACTACCGAGATGGAATTCACTGCTCCCGCTTTTAGGAAACTAGAGGGTTTGTTCCCTTAGTCTCGCCTCTCAGGCTTGGAAAGCGGGCGCCCACCTTCTCACTGGTTCGAGAAGGGTGTTGTGTATGGTTGGACTATCACAATTCGTTGTTCATTAGTGGAGCAGTGGGGACTTAAGGAACAAGAGGTAGATACAGGGGTAAAACGGTAATTTAACCCAAACTGTCTCACGAACAACCCGTGAAGGGTTGACTCATGGGCATTAGTTATATAAGTGGACACGTAATATTCGCATTGACGGAGTGCAACTACGGGCTATAGTTGAGTGTTACCGTAGCTAATGAATGTTGATTAACCGGGTCAAAGAGCTTGACAGTTAATGTCGGATCATTGGAGCCCGCCATCCTTTGAGGTCCATTAGGTTCCTCGCTTGGCTCAATCAAGTTAAAAGAAGGGTTAATGTTTTGGTATGAAATTGAAGTGTTCAATTTCACTTAAATGGCATTTATGTCATTTATATGAGATATGAATGATATAATATATAGTTTAATGTAAATGAGATTCATAATAAACTATAGGTTAGCCTAATTGTTTAATTAGGGCTTATTGGTGAAATTTAATTGAGAGAAATTAAATTGGATGTGCTTCAATTTAATTAATCCACGATTATTGCAAATGAGATTTACAATATGAGATATGAGATACCTTATATTATGTGATTATGCAAATGAGATTTGCATAACCTATGGTTGTGGTAAAGTGGTAATTATGTGCGATTTTAACTCCATCAATTTAACTATTTAAACACTTTGCAAGAAGGAATTGGCAGTTGACTCTTTCATTTTTTTTGATTTTCATCAAAGAGAAGAAGAGAATTTTCTCAAACTTTCTCTCAATTCTCCTCCGTCTCCAAAATTGAGAAGATCCCACAATCTTCCTTCTTTCCAAAGGAAGAACAACCGAGACTCCAAGTAGTAGTGTTTGAGTTCCATTCGTGGGAAGCGTTCGTTTAGATCGAGAATCACGAAGTGTTCGTGACCGAGGAAGAAATCTTGAAGTTTTTGTCTACAAAAAGTAAGTAAACTTCTCTTTATTGTTTGTCTTCCTCTTTTGCATGTTTAGCCTAGATCTAAGAGTTAGATCATTTTAACAAAATCGAGTAGCGTAATGATACCATGACGATTCGATCGTCTTCCGCAGTGCGAGATTTTCATTCCCTTCAACCTCACCCTCTCAAGTCTCTTGCCATGAATCAATCCCACGAAAGAAGAACAAACATGGTTAGTGACACCCGAATCCAATATCCAGCAGAGTCACTACTCTCCACTAAATGTGGGTTCTCATCACATGTAAATCACATTTACTTTGATTCATCCTCTCGGCTAGGAATTTGGGACAGTTCCTCTTCCAGTGTTTGCCCACATTGCAGTGGAAACACTTTCCTTTTTCTGCAACTTTCTTGACCTTCTTGCCCTTTTGGGCAGCAACTTGGTCAGTTTTACCACTCTTCATCTTCTTCTTCCCTTTCGGGTGTGAAGGAGCAATTTTCATCATCCTGCAGGTCGAACCCCGTGATACGACATGTAGGCAACATTTGTCTCGATTCTTGTGCCCTTACTCTCATCAAGGATTGGAAATTTTGTAGCTCATTGAGGAGGGTAGTCAGAGTGTAGCTAATTTTGTTCATAACAACATTGCTACGAAACTGAAGGAAACTCTTCGGAAGAGTCTCCAAGATAAAACTGACTTGGCTCGACGCGTTGATCGAAGCTCCGTTCATTTCCACTAGATTTAAGTGGGTCATCATTTCTAGAACATGTTAACGGACGAGATGACCCTCATTCGGACAAAGGCATTGAAGACGTATTTGAGCGAGTCATGCCGGACGTGAAAGGACTGTTGTCCAAACATTTCCTGCAAGGACTCCATGATCCTTAGCGGTGACGATCAGCTCATGCTTCTTTGCCAAAACATCAGACATGCTGGCAATGATATAGACCTTGGCCTTTTCATTGGCCATGATCCTCAGAGAGCACTTCGCGATGTAGTCGTACCAGACATCTGAGGACACTCCTCAGAGAGCACAAACTTAATGTTGTCAGTTACAAAAATTGTGTTGATGTTGTTTTTTCATGTTTGGTAATATCTCCCACTAGTTTATTAGCCGCGAGTAGAGCTATTATTGAGCAAAACATGTTTTTAGCTGAAAAAAATAAGAAAACTTTGTGTTAATCTCGCAAAAATATTTTGAAAAACCAATCAAGTTTTAGCAAAAAATTGTTTCATGATCCCTAGGTCATTCAAAATTTTGCAATGATATCCTAAAGGTTTAGAATGACCGCCACCGAAGGGTGAACAGAACACTCCTCCTCTAGGACGACACTTTCTCGATCAGACCCTAATCCTAGAATAACTATTATTCCATTAGGCGTCCAATTACCATTGTTTGGTCGAATTCATTAACACTTGACGAATTTTGTGAGTGTCACCATCAATCTTTAAGTTTCCAAGCATCCGTCCAAACAATAGCCACCGAAGGGTGAACCAAGAAGGAAAACCAACTAGGAAACTGTATCCCTTTCGAGAATTCACGATGTTCCGTCTCCCATGATTAGGACCTCTGAAGGGATTTTCTGGTCCAGGCCAAACTAGTAGGCGGATCATAGGCATCTCATGGTGTGAATCGAAATAAGAGACCGTGGGTCCCATTTTCACAAGTCCCGCTCCCACTCATTATAAGTACTCTCTCCATCCACGATGATATTGACCCACACAAATACCATCCGAAGGGGGACGCTCCCATTTACGCCACGAGGCCGGGTATAGATCTCATGGTGCGAACTTAACGGAGATTTGTGGTCGGAAATTAAATGTATCTCATACACTATAATTCCTCCCACTCAGCACTTTATTTTATTAGGGATTGACCCAGATAAACCGGCTAAAATTTACCTAATTCTACCAATATAACTCTTATATGGTATTAACCTAAGTTTATAATCCCATTATTACTTAGGGCTATGTGAGTAAATTAAAACACTTTTAATTAACGACACTCACGATAAGTATAATCTATGAATCTCCGGACCGAATTCACTCCCAGGTTGATTTCCAGGTAGGGGTGTTCCGCAAGCGTCAACTTAAATACCCCAGCCTTAGACAAAACCTTCCTAAGACAGAGTTACTAATCAGTCTCCATTAATAGACTAAACTTTGATTTCCTAATTCTAATCTTATTAGAACTAGAAAACCTAAGTCTAATTATTCAAGTTCTAAACTCTATAAAACTAATAATGAACTTAGGTTGCATGCATTTCTATGTTATAGTGCTTGATTATTCATCACATGAATAACTATATCTTATAACAATAAGTAATTCATCACATGAATAAATGCATGAGCATATTTTAATTCAAAAAATATAACACTTATATTAATTAAATTAAACATGCATTTAAATTATATTATAACTCTTATAATATAACCTATCATGCAAACTATATATGATAACTCTTATAATATAAATGATGCATGAATATGTTTAACCTAAGGTGAGATTTTAAATCTATATGACATACATTATGCACATAGAATTTAATTAAATCATAAATCACATACATAAAATAATTAAACAACAAAAATGAACCGATTTTTGGCACCTAGGGGCAATTATTTAATTAAATAACATTAATATAACATTAATATTAATATTATTTAATAAAATAATTAAATAAATAAATAATTACATTTTACAATTTAAATAAAATAAAGAATACGAAATTAGCAACCGCCCACTTTTTCAAAATCGCTTGCACGTCTGCGCCAAACGCCCGCGAATCGCCTTATATGCGCGGTGTTGCAACGTCGTAGGCGACATTGCAACGCTGTCGCGCGCTGCCGTTGGGTCAGCGTGCTCCACGCCATGGCGTTGCAACGCTACGCCAAGCATTGCAACGCCGCTCTGACTAAGCCAACGCCCGCAGGAGAGCGTCTCGGCGTCGTCGATCAAGAAGAACCAACTCCTTTGTTGTTCTTCATCGATTTTTGCCCGCTTCCGCTCAAAATTCTTTACAAAGAACACTTACTACTAAAGTCTCGAACTTACGGACTCGGTTTACAACAAAATGCCCAAAAACAATGGGCCCTTACATTGATCTCATCAACATAAAATTGTAAATTTAAAATGCCAAAATCGAAAACATCCAAATTCGCAAACCAATAATTTATCACATAAATTAAGGATGTTACCACCTAATTTTAACAAAAATTATTACATAACGAAGAACCATCGATACGACTGATATACAATTGAAGGGAATGAAAATTCCGTCGCGTGCAAAAAGATCGATCGAATCGTCAAGGTATCGTTACGCTACTACGTGAGTTTGTTAAAACGATCTAACACTTAGATCTAAGTTAAACATACAAATAAAGGAAGAAAAAAAAATAGTAAGAATAAATTTACTTACTTGTTGAAGATTCTCTTCAATGTTTCTTCCAATGGTCACGAACACTTCGCGAACTATCACGATCTCTAAGATCCCTGACGATTCCCACGAACAAGAACACGACACAACAACTAATGGTTTCTCGGTTGTCCTTCTTTTGGAAGAAGGAGAATGGTGGGATTCTAAGTTTTGTTAGGGAGGAGAAGATGAGAGAATTTGAGAGAAAATGAATCTATTCTCTTTGGTGAAATCCAAAAAAATGAGAGATTGTGTTACAATCCTTCTTGCAATAAGGGTTTATATAGTGGAAAAAACATGGAGTTAAAATCTCCACACTATTACCATTTTACGACAACCATAGGCTATGCAAATCATATTTGCATAACCATATAATATAAGATATCTCATATCTCATATTTCAAATCACATTTGCAATAGTTGTGGATTTATTAAATTGAATGACATCCAATTTAATTTCTCTTAATTAATTTCTCCAACAAGCCATAATTCAACAATTAGGCTAATCTATAGTTTATTATGAATCTCATTCACATTAAACTATATATTATATCATTCATATCTCATTTAAATGACATAAATGCCCTTTAAGTGAAATTGAACACTTTAATTTCATACCAAAACATTAACCCTTATTTTAACCAAGATTGAGCCAACCGAAGGACCTAATGGATCTACAGTGACGAGCTCCAATGATCCGAGATTAACCTATCAAACTCTTTGACCCGGTTAATCAACCTTCATTTGCTACGGTAACATTCCACTAAAGCCCGTAGTTGCACTCCTGTCAGTGCAGAATATTACGGTCCATTGATATAACCAATAACCATGAGTCGACCCTTCACAGGTCGTTCGTAGACACGACTTACTGTTTTACCCCTGTGTCTACCTTTTATTCCTTAAGTCCCCACTGCTCCTCTAATGAACAACATATTGTGATGGTCCAACCTTACACAACACCCTTCTCGGGCCAATGAGAAGGTGGGCGCCCATTGTCCAAGCCCTGAAGATAGCAGTTAAGGGAATAACCCCTCTAGTTTCTGTACAGGCGGGAACGAGTGAATTCCATCTCGCGTAGTTAAGTTCCCAGCTCCCTACTTGGTCCTGCCCTTAAGAAGATAAGCATATTGGTCGAGTATCTGTGACCACCCTCACCCGCACTAGTCAAAGGGCAGACCCCCGCAAACAAGAATCCGTAACACGCTTCGATTTGTGTCGAGTTTCTAATGGTCATCTCACGGTTATTAGTCCCTTCTCACAAGCGGTGTTACTTGATGAGGTCTAATAATTCACGATCCGGTCTTGTACAATCTCATTGCACAGATGCCCCCACTCGCATGTCAACAACAAGAACGAGTCAGATCACCTCGTTTGTATCTAATACTAAGCGCGCCGCATCCACAACGTATACAAGATTAGGTCTCCAACCCTATCCATATACTGTAGATCGTTTGGGTAATTAACTCGAACGTGATCCTCCCTGTTTGTCCACTACACACCGTTCAAGTTCTAGTTCTCTCATAAATTCAATGACCCTGGAGCTTAGTTTATTGGAAAAGTTTGTAAATATTGCGAGACACAAAGTAATGACATGAATAACACTTTATTAATTTCAAACAGTAATTTACAAACACGAGATTAGGAAAAAAAATCCCAACAAGACCCCCGTAGACGGGAGTCCGTAACACGCTCAGCATTCAGGTCGAGTCACTAATGGTAATCTAAGAAGTTATTAGTCCTTACTGTCAATAATGTTACATAAGTAGGTCTAATAATTCACGGTCCTGGTCTTGTACAATCTCGATTATGCAGGATGCCCCACTCGCATGGCAACCACATGAACGAGTCAGATCACCTCGTTTGTATCTTAATACAAACCAGGTCGCATCCACAGTGTGTCCAGGATTAGGTCTCCAACCCCATCCATATCATCGTAGTCCGCTCGACTCATTCACTCGAACGTGATCCTCCTTGTGTGTCCACTACACACCGTTCAAGTTCTAGTTCTCTCATGTATTCAATGACCCTGGAGCTTAGTTTATTCGTCAAAGTTTATAATAAATGTGAGACTAGGTCGCCAGCCCTATCCATATACTGTAGATCGTTCGGGTCATTAACTCGAACGTGATCTTCCCAACGCGTCCGCTACACACCGTTGAAGTTCTAGTTCTCTCATCATTTAATGAACCTGGACGTTAGTTTATTGGACAATGTTTGTAAATATGCGAGAAACAAAGTGATGAAAAAAGAACTCTTATTTATTTCAATAGGTAATATTACAAACAAGTACGAAATTAGGACGTACATGCCAATAAACTCCCACTTGGACTAAGCTATTGGAGTACAAAATACGTTTCTCAAATGTACAGTAAAATTACAATCAACTAGGGCATTGAATACCCTTTACAATGCTCCCACTTACCCTAGTCGGAAGCACTCAAGACTTAGACTCTCTAGGTGACCTCAAACACCTTAGTCCCGAGGGCCTTTGTAAATGGATCAACAACGTTGTGCTCCGTTGCTATCTGCGTGTGTCACGTCTTCGCGGTTCACAATCTTGTTGGGATTTTTGTCCTAATCTTATGTTTGTAATATATTGTTTGAAATTAATAAGAGTTATTCATTTCATCACTTTGTATCTCACAATATTTATAAACTTTTCCAATAAACTAAGCTCCATGGTCATTGAATTTATGAGAGAACTAGAACTTGAACGGTGTGTAGTGGACACACATGGAGGATCACGTTCGAGTTAATGACCTGAACGGTCTACAGTATATGGATAGGGTTGGAGACCTAATCCTGGATACACTGTGGATGCGACCCGCATTGTATTAGATACAGACGAGGTGATATGACTCGTTTATGTGGTTGACATGCGAGTGGGGGCATCCTGTGCAATGAGATTGTACAAGACCGGACCGTGAATTATTAGACCTACTTATGTAACACCGTTGACAGTAAGGACTAATAACTTTGTAGATGACCATTAGTGACTCAACCTGAATGTCGACCGTGTTACGGACTCCTGTCTGCGAGGGTCTGTCATTTGACTAGTACGGGTGAGGGTGGTCACAGTTACTCGCCCAGTATGCCTATCTTCTCGTGGACAGACCAAGTAGGGAGCTGACACCTTAACTACGAGAGATGGAATTCACTCGTTCCCGCCTTTAGGGAAACTAGAGGGGTTGTTCCCTTAAGTGCTGTCTCTAGGGCTTGGACAACGGGTGCCCACCTTCTCACTTGCCCGAGAAGGGTGTTGTGTATGGTTGGACCATCACAATATGTTGTTCATTAGAGGAGCAATGGGACTTAAGGAACAAGAAGTAGACACAGGGGTAAAACGATAATTTGACTCTGTCGTGTCTACGAACAACCTCTGAATGGTCGACGCATTGGAATTGGTTATATCAGTGGAATTGGTTATCCACTGACGGGAGTGCAGCTACGGGCTATAGTGGAGTGTTACCGTAGCTAATGAATGTTTGTTAACCGGGTCAAAGTGTTTGGCAGGTTAATCTCGGATTATTGGAGCCCGTCACTGTAGGTCCATTAGGTCCCTCGGTTGGCTCCACCTGGGTTAAAAGAAGGGCTAATGTTTTGGTATGAAATTGAAGTGTTCAATTTCACTTTATGGGCATTTATGTCATTTATATGAGATATGAATGATATAATATATAGTTTAATGTGAATGAGATTAAGAATAAACTATAGGTTAGCCTAATTGTTGAATTACGACTAATTGGAGAATTTAATTGAGAGCAATTAAATTGGATGTGATTCAATTTAATTAATCCACAATTAATGCAAATGAGATTTGCAATATGAGATATGAGATATCTTATATTATGTGGTTATGCAAATGAGATTTGCATAAACTATGGTTGTGGTAAAGTGGTAATAATGTTGAGATTTTCACTCCATCATTCCACTATACAATCCCTTCTTGCAAGAAGGAATGTAACCATTCTCTTATTTTTTTTATTTTGATCAAAGAGAAGAAGAAGAATTCTCTCTACTCTCTCTCAATTCTCCTCCCTCTCCAAAACACCAAAGTTCCCACAAACTTTCATTTTCCAAAAAGAACAACCGAGACTCCAAGTGGTGTTTGTTCGGTTCCGTTCAGTGGGAGCGTTCGTTGAGATCGAGAAGCACGAAGAGTTCGTGATCTGAGGAAGACATATTGAAGAGTGTCTTCAACAAGTAAGTACCTTGAACTTGCTGGTTTTTTTCTTCCTTTTCTAGCATGTTTAGCCTGGAACTTTAGTAGATCGTTTTAACAAAAATCGAGTTGTGTAACGATAACATGACGATTCGATCGTTTTCTGCTGCACGGGGATTCTCATTCCCTTTAAATGGTATCAGAGCCATTTCGATGGTTCTTCATTTATGCACTGTTTTTGTTAAAATTAGGTGGGTAAATTGCCTTAAATTTCATGAGATGAATGTTGGTTTGCTTAAATGGATGTTTCGATTCTTGGCATTTTAGATATATTTTCTGTTTGATGAGATCTAATGTAAAGGGCCTGTGTTTTTGGGCATTTTAGAAAATAAATCAAGTCTGTAAGTCTGGGTCATTCGTGGCAAGAGTTGTTGTGAAGAAATCAGATCGAAAACAGGCGAAAATTGGTGAAGAACAGTAAAGAGTTTGTTGTTCTGTCGATGGCGTGGAGACACTACCTCTTGGCGTCTCAACGCTGTCCTTGCGGACAGAGGCCCTGCAGAAGAGCAGGGTTGCAACGCCGCTGGCTTTGAGAACACTGGTCGACGTTGGAGGCGACGGCGTTGCAACGCTGCATGCGTTGAGGAGCAGTTGCTGGAGGCAGTTTCACGAGAACGTGGGCTCAAGGGTTTAGTGGGGCATTTTTTTTTGTAATTTTAATTTATTTTATAATTTGTAAAATGTAATTACTTTATTTATTTAATTATTTTATTAAATAATGTTAATATAAGTGTTATATTAATGTTACTTAATTAAATAATTGTCCCTAGGTTCCAAAAACTGGTCCATTTTTGTTGTTTAATTATTTTATGCATGAGATGTATATTTTAATTAATTTCTATGTGCATATTGTATGTCATATAGATTTAAAATCCCACCCTAGGTTAAACATTTCATGCATCATATTTATATTAGAAGAGTTATAATATATAGTATGCATGATAGGATTAATAATGTTTGCATGATTTAATTTATTTAAATATAAGTGTTATATTTTAAATTAAAAGCATGCTCATGCATTTATTTCATGTGATGAATGTATGTTATAGTATGGTATTATTCATGTGATGAATGATTAAGCACTATAGCATAGAAATGCATGTAACCTAAGTTAATTATTAGTTTTAAAATGTTTAGAACTCGAATAATTAGACTTAGGTTTTCTAGTTCTAATAAGATTAGAGTAAGGAAATCAAATATAACCTTTGAATGGAGACTAATAAGTAACTCTGTCTAAGGAAGGTTTTGTCTAAGGTCAGTATTTAAGTTGACGCTTGCGTAACACCCCTACACCGAAACCGACCTGGGAGTGAATTCGATCTAGAGATTCTTAGGTTATATTCTCGTGAGTGCTGTTAATTAAGAGTTAATTAATTTACTCACTTAGACCTAAGTTAATAATGTGGTTATAAACTTAGGTTAATACCATATAAGAGTTATATTGGTAGACTTAGGTAAATTTTAGCTGGTTTATCTAGGTCAATCCCTATTAAAATTAAAGTGCTGAGTGGGAGGAAATATAGTGTATGAGATACATTTGAATTTTCTAACCACAAATCTCCGTTAATTCCGGACTGTGAGATCTATACTCGGCATCGTGGCGCAAATGGGAGCGTCCCCCTTCGGGTGGCATTTGTATAGGTCAATATCATCGTGGATGGAGAGAGTACTTATAGTGAGTGGGAGCGGGACTTGTGAAAATGAGACCCATGATCTCTTCTTTCGATTCACACCGTGGGGCGCCTATGATCTACCTGCTAGTTTGGCCTTGACCAGACAATCCCTTCAGAGGGCTTGATCATGGGAGTCGAAACACCGTGAATTCTCGAAAGGGATACAGTTTCCTGGTTGGTTTTCCTTCTTGGTTCACCCTTCTGTGGCTATTGTTTGGACGGATACTTGGAAACTTAAAGATTGAGGGTGACACTCACAGAATTCGTTAAGTGTTAATGAATTCGACCGAACAATGGTAATTGGACGCCTAATGGAACAGGAGTTATTTTGGGATTAGGGTATGATCGAAAAGTCTCGTCCTAGGGGAGGAGTGTTCTGTTGACCCTTCGGTGGCAGTCATTCTGAACCTTTAGGGTATCATTGCAATATTTTGAATGACCTAGGGATCATGAAACAATTTTGCTAAAACTTGTTAGGATTTCAAAAAGTTTTTTTGCGAGACTAATACAAAGTTTTTCTTATTTTTCAGCTAAAAATGTCTAGCGCAATAATAGCACTACTCGCGTATGATAAGTTAGTGGGAGATAATTACCAAAGTTGGAAAAACAACATTAACACGATTTTGGTAACTGACGACATAAAGTTCGTGTTGTCTGAGGAGTGTCCACAGATGCCGGGCTCGACCGCATCGCGAAGTGTTCGCGATGCGCATGATCGGTGGACAAGGGCAAATGAAAAGGCCAAGGTCTACATAATTGTCAGCATGTCTGATGTCTTGGCAAAGAAGCATGAGCTGATGGTCTCTGGCAAGGAGATCATGGAGTCCTTGCAGAAAATGTTTGGACAACTATCCTTTCAGGTCCGGCATGACTCCCTCAAATACGTTTTCAACGCATGGATGAAGGAGAGGTCGTCTGTCCGTGAACATGTTCTAGACATGATGACCCACTTTAATCTGTCCGAGATGAACGGGGCTTCGATCGACGAGTCGAGCCAGGTTAGTTTTATTTTGGAGACTCTTCCAAAGAGTTTCCTTCAGTTTCGTAGCAATGCTGTTATGAACAAAATTAGCTACACTCTGACTACCCTCCTCAATGAGCTACAAAATTTCCAATCCTTGAAAAGGGTCAAGGAATCTGAGGCAAATGTTGCCTACAGGTCTTATCACAGGGGTTCGACCGCTGGACGAAACCTGTTGCTCCTTCACTCCCGAAGAAGGGTAAAACTGACCGAGTTGCCGCCCAGAAGGGCAAGAAGGTCAAGGACGTTGCAGAGAAAGGAAAGTGTTTCCACTGCAATGGAGGCGGACACTGGAAGAGGAACTGCCCCAAATTCCTGGCCGAAAGGAAGAATCAAGGTAAATGTGATTTACTTGTGACAAAAACATGTTTAGTGGAGAGTAGTGACTCTGCCTGGATATTGGATTCGGGCGCCGCTAACCACGCTTGTTCTTCTTTTTAGGGGATTGATTCCTGGCACCCGCTGCGAGAGGGTGAGGTGACTCTACGGGTTGGATCCGGGGAACTTGTCTCTGCTGCACCGATCGGCACGGTGAAGCTACACTTTGGCGGGAAGTACTTATTGTCGGACAATTTGTACATAGTTCCAGGGTTTACTAGAAACATTGTTTCCATTTCCTGCTTAATTGAACATTGTATATCTGTTTCCTTTGAATCAAGTAAAGCGTTTATTTCTTTCAAAGACAATCTTATTTGTTCAGCTTCACTCCAACATAATCTGTATGTTTTGAAACCTAATTCGGTCAAAAGTGTTTTGAATACTGAATTGTTTAAAACTGCTGAAAAACGAACTAAGAAAGCGAAAGTTTCTCCAAAGGAACATGCCCATCTTTGGCATCTACGGGTAGGCCACATTAATCTCAATAGGATTGAGAAACTAGTGAAGAGTGGACTTCTAAACGAGTTGGAAGAAAACTCTTTGTCGGTGTGTGAGTCATGCCTTGAGGGCAAAATGACCAAACGCCATTTTAGTGGAAAAGGATATAGAGCCAAAGAGCCTCTTGAGTTAGTACATTCTGACCTCTGTGGTCCGATGAATGTTAAAGCTCGGGGCGGTTATGAGTATTTCGTGTCTTTCACAGACGATTACTCCAAATATGGGTATATTTACCAAATGCACAAGAAGTCTGAAACTCTTGAAAAGTTCAAGGAGTACAAGACTGAGGTGGAGAACCTCTTAGGTAAATCGCTTAAAACACTTCGATGGGATCGAGGTGGAGAGTACATGGACACTGAATTCCAGGACTATATGACAAAACACGGAATTACGTCCCAACTCTCAGCGCCTGGTATGCCACAACAGAATGGTGTATCGGAGAGGAGAAATAGAACCTTGTTGGACATGGTTCGGTCGATGATGAGCTATGCTCGTCTCCCTGATTCTTTTTGGGGGTACGCAGTGGAGTCTGCGGTTTATATTTTGAACTACATTTCGTCGAATAGTGTTTGGGAAACGCCTTTCGAGCTCTGGAGTGGAGGTACAGGCCGTTTACATCACTTCAAAATTTAGGGATGCCCAGCCCACGTGTTGGTGTCAAACCCGAAAAAGTTGGAACCCCGTTCAAAATAGTGCCATTCGTAGGTTACCCTAAAGAGACTAGGGGTGGTCTGTTTTTCGATCCTAAGGAAAATAGGGTGCTTGTGTCGACAAACGCCACTTTCCTAGAGGAAGACCACGTCAGGGATCATTTACCAAGGAGTAAAATTGTGTTAAATGAAATGGACAGTACATCAACAAGTGTTGTTGATCCTAGCACGTCTAGTCAAATCCGTTCCCAAGAGTTGGGAATGCCTCAATGTAGTGGGAGGACTGTGAGACAGCCTGATCGCTACATGGGTTTAGCTGAAACCTCAGTGTTACCGTTGCTAATGAATGTTCAATAATCGGGTCAAAGAGTTTTACAGCTTAATCACGAATCATTGGAGCTCGTCATCTGTTGGTCCATTAGGTCCCTCGGTTGGCTCAAATGGGTTTACAGTTTTGTGTGAATTTGAAGTGTTCAAATTCATTATTTGGGTATTTATGTCATTTATAGGTGATATACATGACATAATATATAGCTTGATGTGAATGAGATTAATAATAAACTATAGTATAGCCTAATTGATTAATTAGTGCTAATTGAAGAAATTTAATTGAGAGAAATTAAATTGAATGTTATTCAATTTAATTCAACAATTATACAAATGATATTTGTATAATAAGGTATGAGATACCTTATATTATGTGATATGCAAATATGATTTACAAGAAGCCTTTAGTGAAGGTTTTTGCCATTTTTCGGATTTTCATCCAAAGAGAGCAAAGAACGATTCTCTCATTCTCTCTCAATTCTCTCTAGAATTCTTTTCATTCAAAACATAAGGGAGTCCAACATACTCTCCCTCAACCTCCCGAGAACAACCGAGAATAAATTTTTGAAGTGTCTCACTGTTCGGTTCGAGGATCGAGTTCGTAGAGATCGTTGGTTCAAGTTCGAGAGAGATTGTGTCTCACTGTTCGGTTCGAAGTAACGTGTTACTCTTTGTTTTTTTCTTCTCATTATGCAAGTTTAGATTTATGGGGATCCGATCCCCCTGAGCAGCGGAAACTTCTTTGCGATGGTAATTGCTTGATTGTTTTGGTTGAAATGCAAAAACCCATACATTGACAAAACAGAACAAACATGGAATTTCAAATCTAATTAGGCATGGATAATTGCATACAAACATACTTAAGTCTAACAATTAAACTAATAAGGGGAGAAAAGGTAATTACCTTTGTAGTTTTTCCATACAAAAACTCTTTGCCCAAAGGATCACAGCAGGACAACAAGCACGAACAAGAACTTCTCTGCTTCTCTGTTTTTCCCGAACACAACACTACCGAAAGAGAAAACTTCTATATATCTGAGTGTTTAGATCACCCTAGGTGGGTAGGGATTCCAACAATTGGAAGAATTGAGAATGAGAATGTGAGAGAGAGAGAGAATTCTTCTTCACAGAGAATTCAATCGAATGATCCAATTGCTCGGTTATAAGTCTGTCCCTTCGCACCAGGAGAAGGACACTTCAGTGGGTAACTCCCAACTCCCTATCGAGGTGGAGTTGGGGAGTATTCGAAACGTGTGATCATGACATGTTCCCTGATTTAATTAATAAACTAATTAATTAATCCATTTAATTAAATCTAATTTAAGTTTTCAGCCGCTCACTCGGTCTTGTCCCCAAGAAGGTAGGCATATTGAGTCGGTGAATCTTGCCACTCTCACCCATACTAGTCAAAGGACAATCCCTCGCGAACAGGAGTTCGTAACCTACTCAAGATTGAGATCAAGTTGCCTAGGTCATCCTAGTGAAATAGAATCCTAACTAGTCAACGGAGTCACAACTAGAGGTTGCTATTTCGTGGTCCGATCTCATGTAATCTCATTACATAGGTGTTGGGATTTATGCCATAAACTTTTGTAATTTTGATCAATTAAATAAAGTGTTTTTTGTTTTGATAAGATTACAGTCTTGCTTTTATAAATCCAATAAATTAAGCTCTAACGTTATAACATTTATCTTGAAATCAGTGTAGTGGACACTATTTGGGTTGAGTTCAAGATTATAACCTAAATAGTCTATGGTATAAGAATAAGGTTGGAAACCACATTCTGGTAACACCATGGATGCGACCCACTTTGTACAAAATACAAATGAGGTAAAGCAGTTGCTGAGAAGATCGGAGCGAAAACGAGCAAGGAATGGACATTCCAAGTGCGGATTTTGTGAATAGCGTTGCAACGCTGCCCTCAGCATTGCAACGTTGTGGCGTTATGCAAACGCGCCTCGGCGATGAACGACAAAAAAGCAACGTTGCAACGCTGCTATCAGCGTTGGAACGCCGAATACGTTTCATGCGAGGAGCAACGGGCAGAAAACATATTTTTATTTATATATATTAATTATAAAACGTTTATATTTAATATATTTAATATATTTAATTTTCATTAATATAATTAGATTATATTAATTAAAATTATTTCTAGGGTGCCAAAATTAGTCTAATTTTTGTTATTTTAATTATGCAATTGTTGTGTAATTATTGCCTTACATAGTGTATGCTTGTATTTTTAGAAATCCCACCTTAGGTTAAGCATTTTCATGCATTATTTATAGTATAAAGAGTTATTTTATATAGTTTGCATGATTAATTATTATAAGGTTGTTATATTAATTTTTGAACAACATTGACATGCATTATTTTCCATGAGATGTATATGCTATGAATGTTTTATTATTCGTGTGATGAATGATGAAGCACTAAAACATAGTATACATGTCACCTAAGGTTAATTATTAGTTTTAAAGTGTTTAGAACTTGGAAATAATAGAACTTAAGTTATCTAGTTCTAATTAGATTAGAATTAGGAACCAAGTGATTTATAAGTTATGATTTAAAGAGGAACACTGTCTAAGGAATGTTCTGTCTAGGCTAGGGTATTTAAGCTGACGGAAACGAAACACCCCTACCTGGGAACTGACCTGGGAGTGAAATTTAATCAGAGAGTCTTATAAATTACAGTAGCGTCAGCGAGTTTATTAAGGGGTTAATAAATTAGAAATCCTAGGTTTAATATAAGGAGTTATATTAACAAACTTAGGATAAAACCAATATAAGAGTTATGTTGATAGAGTTAGGTAAAACCATTAGCCGGGTTTTAGCCTAAGAAAGATTCCTATAGACTTAAAGTATTCATTGGGAGGAAAAGTGTATGAGATACATATTTTTCAACCTACGTTATCTCCTGGAAGTTCACACCGTGAGACTCATACTTGGCCTCGTGGCGCAAATGGGAGCGTCCCCCTTCGGATTGTGTTTGTATGAGTCATTACCAAGGTGAATGGAGAGGGTACTTATAGTGAGTGGGAGCAGGTTTAGTGAAAACAAAACCTACGGTCTCTTTTGTCGGTTTACACCGTTAGACCACTATGGTCAGCCTGCTAGTTTAGCCTGGACTAGACAATCTCTTCGGAGGGCTTGATCATAGGGGATATAACGTAGTAGCCACCCGAAAGGGATAAAGATTTTCTTAGACTATTTTCCAATCTAGTCCTCCCTTCGGCGGATTTTATTGGATCGACACTCTGGAATATAAAGACAAAGGGTTACACTCACGGGGTACATAAGTTGTGTATGTATTCAGACCGAAAAATTGTAACTAAAACCTATAGGAATAAGAGTTATTCTGGTGTTAGGTTTTGGTCAAGATTGTCTTGATCCAGAGGAGGAGTGTTTTTGATTACCCTTCGGTGTCATACATTCTAAACCTTTGGAGTATCATTGCAAATTATAAATGGCCTTGGAATCATTTGATAAATAGCTAAAACATGATTGGATTAGAGTCATAGCAAGAAACTCATACAAGTTTGTTTGTAAATTTTCAGCAAAAATGTCTAGCTCTATGATTTTCTTATTGGGTTCGAAAAAGTTAACCGGAGAGAACATAGTGACATGGAGGGATGGACTCAACATAATTTTGGTTACACATGATCTTGAGTTCGTTCTGAATGAGGAGTGTCCTCAATTTCCTGCTCAAAATGCATCCCAAGCTGTTGAGGATGCGTATGACCGCTGGATTAATGCCAACGAAAAGGCGAAAACCTATATCCTGGCTAGCATACCTGATGTTTTAGCTAGGAGGCTAGAGGACAAGGTCTCAGCTCGAGAGATCATGGATTTTGTGCTAAATTTGTCTAGACGGCCGTCTAAACAAATTCGGCATGAAGCCCTAAAATTCGTTTCTAACGCACGTATGAAGGAAGGAACATCGGTGAGAGAACATGTTCTCAATCTAATTGCCCACTTCAATATAGCGGAATTAAACGGAGCGGTCATAGATGAGAAATGTCAGATTTTGTTCATCCTAGAATCTCTTTCGAAGAGTTTTCAATGATTCCATAGCAATGCAGCGATGAACAGCATAGAGTATGATCTGACTTTTCTGCTACATGAACTGCAGAATTATCAGTTTCTTATGGTTGATAAGAGACAACAAAATAGAGAGGCAAATTTGTTTGCTCATTTCAAAAGTTCTCAGGAGGATTCATCCTCTGGGACAAAGAACTGTAGGCATACTTCTGGACTTAAGAAGATACAGAAGAAGAGGAAAAGGATCAGATAAAGAGCATCGTCTAGCAAAGAAAAGCTGTTATTTGATAACATGTAGCTTAAGGGTTTATTAGAAACCTCATTTCTTGCCTTAGCAAACATTGTACTTCTCTGTCTTTTCCATTGAATAAAGTGTTTATTTCATTGGAAAAGTATTGGACTATGTGTGCTCTTCTTGAGAATTATTTGCAAATGGCTTAATTCAGTTAAAATAGTTTTAACAAGTGAATTTTACAGAATTGCAAGTATACGAACTAAATTCTCCTAAAGAAAATGCTCGTCTCTGGCATCTAAGATTGGATCGCATTAATCTCAATATGATTGAGAGATTGGTAAAGAACGGACTTCTAAACGACTTAGAAGAAAATTCCTTGCCAGTATGTGAATCCTGCCTAGAAGGAAAAACGACTAAAAGACCTTTTAGTGGAAAATGTTATTGAGCCAAAGATCCTCTAAAAGCTTATACATTGGACCTTTGTGGTCCGATGAATGTTAAAGCCGGGAGGATATGAATATTTCATCTCTTTTATAGATGATTATTCAAGATATGGGCATATTTACCTAATGCACCACAAGTCTGAAGCACTTGAAAAGTTCAAGGAATTCAAGACCGAGGTTGAAAATCAATTAGGTAAAAGAGTTAAAACACTTCGATCGGATCGAGGTGCAGAGTACATGGATTTAAAATTCCAGAACTATATGATAGAACATGGAATTACATCCCAACTCTCAGCTCTCGACACACCACAAAGAAAGCGATGGTGTATCGGAAGGAGAAATAGAACCATTTTGGACATGGTTCGATCAATGATGAGTTATGCTCATTTCCTAGTTCCTTTTGGGGTTATGCAAATGGAGACTGCATTATACATTTTGAATAGTGTGCCCTCCAAAAGTGTTTCTGAAACACCTTTTGAACTATAGAAAGGACCTAAAGGTAGTTTATGTCACTTCAGAATATGGGGTTGTCCAGCACATGTGCTTGTGACAAATCCAAAGAAGTTAGATTCACGTTCAAAGTTGTGCCTATTTGTAGGATACCCAAAAGAAACAAGAGGTGGTTTATTCTACGATCCTACGGAAGATAAGGTCTTTGTGTCGACAAATGCCACTTTCTTGGAGGAGGACCACATAAGGGACCACAAACCAAAAAGTAAGGTAGTGTTGAGTGAGTTAGACGGAACAATAGCAAAGGTTTCTAATAAGAACACTAGTACATCAACAAGAGTTATTGATACTAGTTTGTCTAGTCAAGAGGGTCCATCTCAAGAGTTGAGTATGCCTCGACGTAGTGGGAGGGTTGTGATACAGCCTGACCGTTACATGGATTTACCTGAAACCCAAGTTGTTATACCAGAGGAAAACTGCGAGGATCCATTGACTTATAATCAAGCAATGGTTGACAAAGACAAAGACAAATGGGTCATAGCCATGGACCAAGAAATGGAGTCTACGCATGTAAACCCGAGATCTTTCTTTGGAACTTCCTTATTATCAAACAACAAAAAGAAAGAAGAAATGAAGTGAAAGACAAAAGGAAAACAAGGAAAGAAAGTTTAGACCATTTTGGTTTGTTTTGCTTTTAAAGACAAAAGAAGAAAAGGAAATGAAACAAATGTTTTATATTAAGTTATTTTGGTTTTGTTAAGAAAAGAAAAGAAAAGAAAAGAAAGAAAGAAAGAAGAAGATAAAGGAAAGAAAAGAAAAGGAAAAAGAAATAGAAAATGAAAAAGCAAAAGTGCAAAAAGACAAAGGACCTCTTCCACCGATTGACTTTTTTAAAAAGGGATTTCTCTCCATTTTCTTCTCTTTCATCACAATCTAAGGCTGAAGCTTCATGGTTTAAGGAGAAAGGAAGAAGAAGGAGGCCATTTTTGGTGATTTTGGGCTGGAGTTGCAGAAGAAAAGAGGAAAACTCAAGAGGATTCTTTATTACAGCAAGGAAATCAACTCAGACAAGTTATGATTTTATGTTCATCTCGAGCTCCACAAGAAGAGGTAAGAGTTGAGCGTTTGTTTCATGAAAGTTAACTCATATTTGAACAAAATTCGTGAAGGAAGCTCGAGCCAATTCTGATTTTAAGTTGTTGTTTTGTTAAGAGGAAGGCAGAAGACAGAATTTTGCTGTCAAATCCAAGAGGTCTCTGATGTTTTTGTTGTTCTGATCTGTATACTTGGCGTTAGAAGCTCTAATTAGTATGGTTCGAAACATAATTCAATTTCCTACAAGTTTCGTGAAGGAATCGTGAGAAGAAAATGATTGGAAGATGTTGTAATCATCAGGTTAAGTTTCGGGTTGCAGCAGGAAGTGAAATCTGGAACAGCAGCAGGATCAATTTAGGGGTTAAGCTACTGAGGTATTTTCTAACCAATACGTTAGGAATCTCATTTTCATGTCTTCATAAGAGTTTTATAGGGTTCAAAAAGGAAGAGTTTGGTATAAAGTACATTCTTTTTGGATAAGTAATGAAGAAGTTATGGCTGTCTGAAAAAGCAGGCGAAAAATCTGAAAATGTTGGAATTTTTGAAAGTGTGTTTTCTTGTAGTTTTAAGGTTAAAAACCATGAGCTCGAGGTTCTAATACATGAATTTTGTTTGTTTGACAGGCCAAGAGCAAATAGGTCGAGTGTACGGGCTAAGATTCTAGTTCAAACACTGTGAGTGATAAAAGGAACTTCAAAAGTGTATATATGTTTGAATTATGTTCAAGAAATGCAAGTTTTCCTAGAATAAAGTTTTCAATGCATTATGCTTTCTTTTGATTACATGTTTATGAGTATTCATGTTTCCTAGAAATGTTTCAAGTGTTCATTGTGACCCTAAAAGTCTTTATAAAGTTTATACATGAGCATATGTCCAATGGTTGGAAAATTTATGGTAATGTTATGATTTCAAGCAAGCATGTACTAGCAAATATGTTTTAAAGATTTCCAGTTTTATGAACAAGCTGAGTAAGCTTGAGTTTTATGAAAGAAAAGATAAGCAGGCATGTTCAAATGTTTTCATGTGAATTTATGAGATATTGAGCCCGAGGCTTTATGGTACCGTGTGCACAGTGTCTTATTCGATTATCGACGTTGAGTGTACTCGTGACAACATCGGCTGTCGTGAGTCTTTGGCGGGCCCCACTCACGACAAAGACGATGGGAGTGCTGGGCGGGCCCCACTACATCGTAGAGTAAACATTGGTTGTACTGGGCGTGCCCTACACAACGTGGATTGTGACATGTTTTTAAAAGAGTTTATCTCATTTACATGCCTTACGAGATTTTGATGATATACTTGTTGGTTTTATGAAAGTCTATTATGATTCTACGTTTACTTTCAATGCTTGAATACAAATGCATATGCTCATAGTTTTCAGGTCACATGTTTTACAAGTTACAGATATTAAACACAGTCACTCACTGAGCTTCATAGCTCATTCCTTCTATGTTTTCAAACCTTTCAGGTAGAGATCGAGCTCCTTGCACCTGAGTTACTGCCATAGTCTGCTGAAGCTTCATAAGATAAATACTTTGTACGTGGCTGGTTTTGTCTAGCAAGTCTCTATGTTTGTAAATTATTTTGAGAGGACTTTGGTGTTATAGTTGTTTGTACATTAGAGGTTGTATAAACAATGGTTTGTCTTGTGTTGTTTCTGATGCACTAGACTTTTAGTTTCCAAGAGAGACTTGTGAATGATTTCTCCTTGTATATGTTTAATAGTTGTCCAGTTTCCGCTATGTCATGTTTAAGTGTTCCATTTTCAAACATAGTATGTTTATCAGGTGTATCAGGGTCAACAGGTATTGTTAAGAGATAAACAATGTCTGTTGGCTTCACGCCGCCTTTCGAGCTGAGTTAGCAGGTAGTTCGGAAGGGGGTGTGACAACTTGGTATCAGAGCAGTTAGCTCCATGGGAATGAGACAGGGCAAGTTAGCTCTGAGAATAAAGTAAAAGTCATAACAAGTTATTGAGTTAGTTCAGATCGAACTAGTAGAGTATGGTTCAAGTAAGGATAAGAACAAGTCCAGTTAGGGCTAAAATATGAATAGAAGTTTAGTATTGTGTATTTGAGTTAAGTATCCATAGTATGTCTAATACGTTGATATGTTATAGGAGTCATGCCACCACGTATTAGCAGACGCACGCAGGCGGGGATCGGGGCGAACGCAGGATCCTACCCAAGGCCAATCTGAGGGATCTAGTGCCCCGAGAGTCCAAACTGAGGCAAGAGATCAGCAGCATGCCATTTCCTCACAGGAGGTAGGCAGGCCAGAGAGAGCAGGGCCAAGTGATCCAGAAAAGGCGTATGGAATAGAACGTCTGAAGAAATTGGGAGCCACAGTGTTTGAGGGTTTCACAGATCCAGCTGACGCCGAGGTGTGGCTGAATAAACTTGAGAAATGTTTTGATGTGATGAGCTGCCCTGAAGAGCTTAAAGTCAAGCTAGCCACATTCCTGCTAGAGAAAGAAGCAGAGGGATGGTGGAAGTCAATTTTAGCCAGACGGAGTGATGCACGCACTTTAGTCTGGCAAACTTTCAGAGGAATATTTGAAGATAAATATTACCCTTGCACATACCGCGAAGCAAAGAGAGATGAATTTTTAGAATTAAAACAAGGGTCACTATCAGTGGCTGAGTACGAGAGAAGATATACCGAGCTATCACGGTATGCTGAAGTAATTGTGGCATCTGAGAGTGACAAGTGTCGACGATTTGAAAGGGGATTACGTCATGAGATACGTACCCCAGTCACAACCATTGCTAAGTGGACTGACTTCTCACAGCTGGTAGAGACTGCCCTACGTGTTGAGCAGAGTATAGCAGAGGCGCAGTCAGTATTGGAGCCTACACGTGGGCCTTCAACGACGAGTAGTTTTCTGGGTCGCGAACAACGAAGATTCACACCTGGAGTAAATGTTTCAAGTCGCCAGGACTTTAAGAATCGAGCTGGCGGCCAGATATCGAGGCAGATGAATGTTAGTGGTGCTTATCAGAGTCAGAGTCAAAGAGCACCTAGTCGATGCGGATCCACGGCAAGACCACGGACATAATGCGAGGAGTCTCATTGTCGCGTCAACAGAGAGAACTTCATGTGCAAATTGTGGCAAGAATCATCGAGGCCAATGTCTTGTTGGTGTCGGTGTGTGTTACCAGTGTGGGAAGCTAGGGATTTCAAGAGGGATTGTCCACAGCTTAGAGCAGCCGCACAGAGGGACCAGGGAGTTGGATCCCAGATAGCCGAGAGTTCCATGAGTCTGCAGAGAGAGGCACCGGTGGTGCAAAAGCAGAAAGGAGTTGTAGGAGACCTAGGCAACATGGAAAGGTCTACGCTATGACTCAAGCGAGAAGCGAGAGGATGCACGGATGTGATTCTTGGTACGATTTCTATTTGTAATGTACCTGCATGTGTTTTGATAGATCCAGGTGCTACGCATTCCTTTGTTTCCAGTATATTCCTAACTAAGCTTAGTAGGAAGCTAGAGCCTTTATTTGAGGAGTTAGTTGTATACACTCCAGTTGGTGATGCTTTACTAGTCAATTCAGTGTTGAGAGATTGTGAGGTCTTAGTAGAAGGTCTCAATATGTTAGTGGATCTTCTTCCACTAGAGTTGCAGATGTTAGATGCAATCTTAGGGATGGATTTGTTATTCACTTATTATGCTTCCATGGATTGCCACAAAAAGGAAGTTGTTTTTAGAAAACCAGGGTTGGCTGAAGTGGTTTTCAGGGGTGAAAAGAAGATTATTTCTACGAGTTTGATTTCAGCATTCCAAGCTCATAAGTTGTTGAGGAAAGGATGCAGGGCGTTTCTTGCTCCCGTAATGGATGTGCAGGAAGAAAAGTTAAAACCAGAAGATGTTCTTGTTGTGAACGAATTTCTAGATGTTTTTCCAACAGATCTGTCAGGGTTGCCACCTGATAGGGAGGTAGAGTTCACTATTGAATTGCTACCAGGAACAACACCTATTTCGCAGGCACTATATAGAATGGCTCCAAGTGAGCTCAAAGAGCTGAAGATGCAATTACAAGAACTAGTTGATAAGGGATACATCAGACCTAGTGTATCACCCTGGGGAGCTCCAGTGTTATTCGTAAAGAAGAAAGATGGTACCCTTAGATTATGCATTGTAAGCCCTAAACTCTATTCTCTTTTATCATTGATCACTCGTTTATGATGTTTTGAAATAAGCAAAATCGGATAGGTTGCACTAAACGATGTCGTGATCGAATTTCTCTAATCTATTGAATTTGGAGCTACAATGTGTCTAAACTTCATAAAGGGATAGGTAAACATTGAAATAAGCATATTAAAAGTTGCATTGAAGTAAGTTCAAATCATTAGCAATTGGAGAAGTTTTAGGTGCATCATGTATTGAATGGAAGATCATATGTCTCACAGACTTGGGATAAGTTGGCTAAATGCTTAGGGTTTCTTAACACACTTATTTTGGTGTTTTAAAAGAAAAGAAAGAAAGGGATAAAGGAAAGGAAAAGAAAAGGAAAAGAAAAGAAAAAGCAAAAGGGGAAAAGGACAAAGTTTGCCTCTTGGTTTATAAAATGGCTTTATCTTCTCAATTTTCTTCTTTATTTATCAAAACCAAAGTTGAAGCTTCGTGGGAGAAGGAGAAAGGAAGAAAATGGAAGCCATTTTCGTGAGTTTGGAGCTGGAATTGCAGAAGAAAGGAGGAGAACTCAAAGCATAATTGTATAGCAAAGAAAGTGATCAACTCAGACAAGTTCTGATGTTTTGGTCTTTTCGAGCTCAACAAGAAGAGGTAAGAGTTGAGTTTTGATACATGAAAGTTAACTCAATTTGGAACAAAATTTGTGAAGGAAGCTCGAGCTAATACTGAAGTTAACTTACTGTTTTGTTAAGAGGAAGACAGAAGACAGAATTTGCTGTCAAATCTGGGAAGTCTCTGATGTTTTGGTTGTTCTGATCAGAATACTTGGAGTTAGAAGCTCTAATTGGTATGGTTCGAAAGCTTATTGCAGTTCCTACAACGTTCGTGAAGAAATCGTGAGTAGAAAATGTCTAAAAGATGTTCTAAATATCAGGTTAAATATGTTGTGCAGCAGGAAATCCGAATCTGGAACAGCAGCAGAATCATTTTAGGGGTTAAGCTACTGAGGTAATTTCTCACCAATACGTTAGGAATCTCATTTTCATGTCTTCATAAGAGTTTTAGAGGATTCAAAAAGGAAGAGTTTGGTATAAATTTCACCCTTTTTGGCCGAGAAATGAAGAAGTTATGGCTGTCTAAAAACAGGGCAGGAAATCTGAAAATGCTGGAATTTTGAAAGTGTGTTTTCTTGCAAATTTTAAGGTCAAAAATCATGAGCTCGAGGTTCTAATGATTGATTTGGCTTGTTTGACAGGCCAAGAGCAAATAGGTCAAGTTTACAAGCCAAGGTTCCAATTCTAATACGGTGAGTGACTCTATCTTAGAATTATGTTTGACCTATGTTGTTCTTCATGAACATAAGTGTTGATAATTACATCTTGAATGAACTAGTTGTGAATGGCTTCATAGAGTTTTCTAACATAAGGTTCATGATGGAACCTAAGCATGCTTTGAAATTAGTTGTAACTATAAATCCAAGTATGGAAACTAAGTTATGAAAGTATGCTTTCCTTTAGAGAATGTTTTATGTAAATCCGTTTGGGAATATGTTTATATGATAATGTGAAAATGTCAAGGAATTGTTATATGTGTTTTAAAGACATGATTTCCATGGTAAACAAAGTATGCTCATGTTTGTGGTTAACCCTAATCTTGAAGGACATTCGAGAAGGTACTTAGGGGAAAATGAATCATGATATCCCGATCTTGAAGGACAATGAGAAGGTATCCGGGAAGTAAATGGTTTTACCTAAATCTTCAAGGACAATGAGAAGGTATTCGGGTAGTGAATGGTTTTACCTTAATCTTTGAGGACATAGAGAAGGTATTAGGGAAAACCAAACGACTAAAGGTATTCCACGTGCACGTGAGAAAGGGAGAGAGAGGTATGAACCTTGTTGGAATAAATGTAACTCTACCACCTCTATGGTTTGATGTGGAGTCACGTCATGTGCTTATTGTTATGAGCTTTTATATTATTGATCTATCTATCCTCGATATGTTAGTACATTTCGAGTTGTGTGCTATGCACAAGTGGTGACTTAAAACACATAAATTGGAAGCATGGTTTGTTAATGTTTACAAACAGATGTTAAGTTATTTTGTACTTATAATCTGCCATTATTGTGATTCACCCGTGAGCTTATAATGTTTTAAAGATAGGCACTCACCGAGCTTTTTAGCTCATTCTTTCAATGTTTTCAAACCTTTTCGGTAGAGATCAAGCTCCTGTACTGACATCCCGCCATAGTCTGCTTGGAAGTTTCATAAGTTGATAGTTTGTACGTGGCTGGTGTTGTATAGCAAGTCGTTATGTAGTTATAGAAGTTTGTACATTAGTGGTTGTATAAACATTGAGATGTCTTGTGTTGTTTGATGCGCTTGACTTTTAGTTTCCAAGAGAGACTTGTGAAGGGTTTCTCCTTGTGTATGTTTAATAGTTGTCCAGATTTCTGTGTGTGTTATGTTAAAATGTTCCATATGCAAACATAGTATGTTATCGAGAGTGAGGTCAACGGTATTGTAAAGAGCTAAACAATGTCTGTTGGCTTCACGCCGCCTTTCGAGCCTAGTTTTCAGGTAATTCGGAAGGGGGTGTGACATGCATTGATTACAGACAGCTAAACAAAGTCACGATACGTAACAAGTATCCTTTACCCCGTATTGATGACTTGTTTGACCAGTTACGAGGAGCATCAGTATTTTCTAAGATTGATTTAAGATCAGGATACCATCAGTTAAAGGTAAGGGAATCAGATATTCCTAAGACAACGATTCGAACTGTGTGCGGGCATTATGAGTTTCTAGTAATGCCATTCGGTTTGACGAATGCACCAGTAGTTTTCATGGACCTCATGAACAGGATACTCCACCAGTATTTGGATCAATTCGTGATAGTATTTATTGATGATATACTAGTTTACTCAGTTGACAGGAAAGCTCATGAGGAACATTTGAGGATTATTCTGCAAACACTACGAGAGATAAGCGATTTATGCGCTAAATTCACCAAATGTGAGTTTTGGTTGGATCAGATAGTGTTTTTTGGGGCATGCTGTCTCAGCAAATGGTGTTAGTGTGGATCCAAATAAAGTTAAAGTTGTAGTCAACTGGGAGAGACCAACTAGTGCGACAGAGGTACGTAGTTTCCTAGGCTTGGCTGGATACTACAGGCGGTTTGTTGAGGATTTCTCACGAATAGCATTACCCTTAACAGCTTTGACAAAGAAGAATGCTAAGTTTGAGTGGTCAGATAAGTGTGAACAAAGTTTTCAGGAGCTGAAAAAGAGGTTAGTTACAGCACCTATTCTGACACTCCCTGTAACGGGAAAAGAGTATGTGATTTACTGTGATGCCTCGAGACAAGGTTTAGGGTGTGTTATGATGCAAGAAGGAAAAGTAATAGCTTATGCATCAAGACAATTGAAAAGGCATGAATGTAATTACCCTACCCACGATCTTGAGTTAGCAGCAGTTCTTCTAGCACTGAAGATCTGGAGACATTACTTGTTTGGTGAAAGGTGTCACATCTACACGGATCATAAGAGTCTGAAGTATATCTTTGATCAGAGGGAGTTGAATATGAGACAGAGAAGATGGTTAGAACTGATTAAAGATTATGATTGTATTATAGAATACCATCCAGGGAAGGCGAATGTTGTAGCAGATGCTTTGAGCAGGAAGTCAAGACTTCCTATGGATGCCTTGTGTGGTATTCGAGCAACATTTTTAAGAACTCTAAGGGATTCTAAGGCAGTTGTGAATGCAGAGAGTTCAGGGAGTCTTTAGCTCGATTCAGTGAGGTCTTCACTCGTAGCAGAGGTTGTGAGAAGACAACCAGAGGATAGTAACTTGCAGAAAATGTTTGGGAAGTCCAAACAGGCCCCAGAGCGAGTTTAAGATGAGATCGAGGCGGGGCCATAGAAAGGCAAGGAAGACTATGTGTTTCAATTTTAGTGAGCTTAAAGATGCTATTCTAGAGGAAGCTCACAGTTCGAAACACGCTATGCATCCAGAAAGCACCAAGATGTACAAAACTTTGAAGGGAACGTATTGGTGGCCTGGGATGAAGCAGGAGATAGCTGATTATGTTGATAGATGTTTGATCTGCCAACAGGTTAAACCAGTTAGACAGAGGCCAGGAGGACTCCTTAACCCACTCCCAGTGCCGGAGTGGATGTGGGAGCATATCACTATGGATTTTCTGTTTGGATTACCAAGTACTTCAAGTGGGCATGATGGTATTTGGGTAATAGTGGATAGACTCACTAAAACAGCACGGTTTGTACCGATTAAAGCGACGTCTGCGCTTGATCAGCTAGCTAAGCTATATGTCGACAGAATTGTGAGTCAATACGGAGTGCCAGTGTCTATCGTTTCAGATAGAGATCCAAGATTTACTTCTAAGTTTTGGCCTAGTTTACAGAAAGCTATGGGAACAAAGCTGAAGTTTAATACAAACATTCCATCCTCGCATGGATGGGCGATCGGAGAGGACCATCCGGACCTTAGAGGACATGTTGAGAGCATGTGTCCTTCAATTTAAAGGGAGTTGGGATACACACCTATCGCTTATGGAATTTGCTTACAATAACAGCTACCAGTCGAGTATTGGTATGGCACCATTTGAGGCTCTGTATGGAAGACCATGTAGAACGCCCGTATGTTGGAATGAAGTTGGAGAGCGGAAGCTAATCGGCCCGAGTTGGTACAAGTTACTCTGAGACAATATTAAGGTAATCGAGAAAATTTGAAGGTAGCACAAGACCGCTGGAAGGGTTATCTTGATAAGCGGCGAAAAGGACTTAGAATTCCAGGTTGGAGATCAAGTTTTCTTGAAGTTGTCTCCATGGAGAGGTGTCCTTCGTTTTGGTAAGAAGGGTAAACTAAGCCCTAGATATATTGGTCCTTATCCAGTAACGGGACGAGTTGGGCAAGCAGCCTAGAGACTGTAGTTGCCAGCAGAACTATCTCGAGTACATGATGTTTTTCATGTGTCCATGTTAAGGAAGTATATTCCAGATCCGACACATGTGTTGCAAGCACAACCAGTTGAGCTGAAAGAAGACATGAGTTACGTAGAGGATGCAGTTCAAATCCTCGACAGGAAAGAGCAAGTTATGAGGAACAAGACAATCCCACTCGTGAAGGTTCGTTGGAGTCATCACAGAGTGGAGGAGGCAACCTGGGAGTTAGAGGATCTAATGAGGAGGAAGTACCCAATGATTTTCACTTAAAGACTACTCAATTTCGAGGACGAAAATTCTCAAGGGGAGGTAAGTTGTAAACCCGAGATCTTTCTTTGGAACTTCCTTATTATCAAACAACAAAAAGAAAGAAGAAATGAAGTGAAAGACAAAAGGAAAACAAGGAAAGAAAGTTTAGATCATTTTGGTTTGTTTTGCTTTTAAAGGCAAAAGAAGAAAAGGAAATGAAACAAATGTTTTGTATTAAGTTATTTTGGTTTTGTTAAGAAAAGAAAAGAAAAGAAAAGAAAAGAAAGAAAGGCGATAAAGGAAAGAAAAGAAAAGGAAAAAGAAATAGAAAATGAAAAAGCAAAAATGCAAAAAGACAAAGGACCTTTTCCACCGATTGACTTTTTTAAAAAGGATTTCTCTCCATTTTCTTCTCTTTCATCACAATCTAAGGCAGAAGCTTCGTGGTTGAAGGAGAAAGGAAGAAGAAGGAGGCCATTTTTTTGTGATTTTGGGTTGGAGTTGCAGAAGAAAAGAGGAAAACTCAAGAGGATTCTTTATTACAGCAAGGAAATCAACCCAGACAAGTTCTGATTTTCTGTTCATCTCGAGCTCCACAAGAAGAGGTAAGAGTTGAGCTTTTGTTTCATGAAAGTTAACTCATATTTGAACAAAATTCGTGAAGGAAGTTTGAGCCAATTCTTATTTTATGTTGCTGTTTTGTTAAGAGGAAGGCAGAAGACAGAATTTTGCTGTCAAATCCGAGAGGTCTCTGATTTGTTGGTTGTTCTGATCTGTATACTTGGAGTTAGAAGCTCTAATTTGTATGGTTCGAAAGCTTATTCAATATCCTACAAGTTTTGTGAAGACATCGTGAGAAGAAAATCATTGGAAGATGTTGTAATCATCAGGTTACGTTTTGGGTTGCAGCAGGAAGTGAAATCTGGAACAGCAGCAGGATCAATTGAGGGGTTAAGCTACTGAGGTATTTTCTAACCAATACGTTAGGAATCGCATTTTCATGTCTTCATAAGAGTTTTAGAGGGTTCAAAAAGGAAGAGTTTGGTATAATGTACATTCTTTTTGGATAAGTAATGAAGAAGTTATGGCTGTCTGAAAACAGGGCAGAAAATCTGAAAATGCTGGAATTTTTGAAAGTGTGTTTTCTTGTAGTTTTAAGGTTAAAAACCATGAGCTCGAGGTTCTAATACATGAATTTGGTTTGTTTGACAGGCCAAGAGCAAATAGATCGAGTGTACGGGCTAAGATTCTAGTTCAAACACTGTGAGTGATAAAAGGAACTTCAAAAGTGTATATATGTTTGAATTATGTTCAAGAAATGCAAGTTTTGCTAGAATAAAGTTTTCAATGCGTTATGCTTTCTTTTGAGTACATGGTTATGAGTATTCATGTTTTCCTAGAAATGTTTCAAGTGTTCATTGTGACCCTAAAAGTCTTTATAAAGTTTATACATGAGCATATGTCCAATGGTTGCAAAATTTATGGTAATGTTATGATTTCAAGCAAGCATGTACTAGCAAGTATGTTTTAAAGATTTCCAGTTTTATGAACAAGCTGAGTAAGCTTGAGTTTTATGAAAGAAAAGATAAGCAGGCATGTTCAAATGTTTTCATGTGAATTTACTCGAGATATTGAGCCCGAGGCTTTATGGTACCGTGTGCACACGAGTCCTATTCTCATTGTCGACGTTGAGTGTACTCCGTGACAACAACGTATTGCCGTGTGAGTCTTTGGCGGGCCCCACTACATCGTAGAGTAAACGTTTGTTGTACTGGGCGTGCCCTACACAACGTGGATTGTGACATGTTTTTAAAAGAGTTTATCTCATTTACATGCCTTACGAGATTTTGATGATATACTTGTTGGTTTTCTGAAAGTCTATTATGATTCTACGTTTACTTTCAATGCTTGAATACAAATGCATATGCTCATAGTTTTCGTGTCACATGTTTTACAAGTTCTGAGATATTAAACACGATCACTCACTGAGCTTCATAGCTCATTCCTTCTATGTTTTCAAACCTTTCGGTAGAGATCGAGCTCTCCTCACCCGAAAGTTCTTCGCCATAGTCTGCTTTGAAGCTTCATAAGATAAATACTTTGTACGTGGGTCGGTTTTGTCTAGCAAGTCTCTATGTTTGTAAATTATTTTGAGAGGACTTTGGTGTTATAGTTGTTTGTACATTAGAGGTTGTATAAACAATGGTTTGTCTTGTGTTGTTTCTGATGCACTAGACTTTTAGTTTCCAAGAGAGACTTGTGATTGATTTCTCCTTGTATATGTTTAATAGTTGTCCAGTTTCCGCCATGTCATGTTTAAGTGTTCCATTTTCGAACATAGTATGTTTATCAGGTGTATCAGGTTCAACATGTATTGTTAAGAGATAAACAATATCTGTTGGCTTCACGCCGCCTTTCGAGCTGAGTTAGCAGGTAGTTCGGAAGGGGGTGTGACAACGCACTTCAATTCTGTTTGGGATCTTGTAGACAAACCTAATGGGGTAAAACCTATAGGTTGTAAGTGGATCTACAAGAGAAAACGTGGTGTAGATGGGAAGGGGCAAACCTTTAATGCTAGACTAGTAGCAAAGGGTTGTACCCAGGTTGAAGGGGTTGACTTTGGGGAAACCTTTTCACCTGTTGCTATGGTAAAATCTATCCGTATCCTTTTTTCCATTGCCGCATATTATGACTATGAGGTATGGCAAATGGATGTCAAGACAACCTTTTTGAATGGCAATCTTGAGGAAACCATCTACATGGACCAACCCAAAGGGTTCATTAAACCAGGAAAAGAGCAAAAGGTTTGCAGGCTTAAAAGGTCGATTTATGGACTGAAACAAGCCTCTAGATCCTGGAATATAAGATTTGATGAGGCTATCAGATCTTATGGCTTTGACCAGAATGATGAGGAACCTTGTGTCTACAAGAAAATCATCAATAGTTCTGTTGCTTTCCTAATTCTCTATGTGGATGATATCCTACTCATTGAGAATGATGTAGGTTATCTTACTGACATCAAGGAATGGCTAGCTAGGAAATTCCAAATGAAAGATTTGGGTGATGCGCAGTTTGTTCTTGGGATCCAGATTGTTTGGAACCGCAAGAATAAAACACTAGCCTTGTCTCAAGCATCATACATAGACAAAGTGTTGTCAAGGTTTAAGATGCAAGATTCCAAAAGGGGTTTGTTGCCTTTTAGACATGGAATCCATTTGTCTAAGGAACAATGTCCTAAGATACCTCAAGGAGTTGAGGATATGAGACGGATTCCTTACACATAAGCTGTTGGGAGCCTGATGTACGCCATGTTGTGTACTCGGCCTGACATCTGTTTTGCAATTGGAATGGTCAGTAGGTATCAATCCAATCTTGAACTTGAACACTGGACAACGATTAAAACGATCCTTAACTACATGCTTGTGTATGGGGCTAAGGATTTGATCCTTACAGGATACACGGATTCTGACTTTTAGACTAATAAAGATTCTCGGAAATCTACATCAGGGTCAGTTTTCACTCTTAACGGAGGAGCTGTAGTATGGCGAAGCGTCAAGCAAGGATGCATTGTTGATTCCACCATGGAGGTCGAATATGTAGCAGCTAAGGAGGCCGTTTGGTTAAGGAAATTGATGCTAAATTTGAATGTTGTTCCAAATATGACTTTCCCCATCAAACTGTATTGTGATAACAGTGGTGCAGTGGCAAATTCGAGGGAATCTCAAAGTCACAAGAGGGGAAAGCACATAGAGCGAAAATATCATGTGATCCAAAAGATCGTGCATAGACGAGACGTGATTGTCACGAAGATAGCCTCATAGCACAACATTGATGATCCTTTTACAAAGGCTCTCACGACTAAAGTATTTGAGAGTCACCTAGAAGGTTTAGGTTTACAAGTCTTCCCCAACTAGGGCAAGTGAGAGTATTTTGTACAAAGGGGTTTAAATGCCCTAGTTTATTGTATTTACATTATTGTAATGTTTAGTACTCCACAAGCTTTAGGTCAAGTGGGAGATTGTTGGGATTTATGCCCTAAACTTGTGTAATTTTGATCAATTAAATAAAGTGTTATTTGTTTTGATAAGATTACAGTCTTGCTTTTATAAATCCAATAAACTAAGCTCCAAGGTTATAACATTTATCTTGAAATCAGTGTAGTGGACACTATTTGGGTTGAGTTCAAGATTATAACCTAAATAGTCTATGGTATAAGAATAAGGTTGGAAACCTCATTCTGGTAACACCATGGATGCGACCCACTTTGTACAAAATACAAATGAGGTAATCCAACTCATTCATGTAGTTCACATGCGAGTGGGGGCATCCTGTATGAAGAGTTCATACAAGACTGGATCTCAAATTATTAGTCTAACCAGTATAACACCGTTAACAGGATAAGACTAGTAAATTATAGATGGTCATTACTGACTGGACCTGAATCCTGAGCAAGTTAAGAACTCCTGCTTATAGGGGTTTGTCCTTAAACTAGTATGGGTGAGAGTGGCCTGTAGCCGACTCAGTAAGCCTACCTTTTCAGGGACAGAACATCGTAGGTAGCTGGGAACTTAACGGTGCAAGATGGAATTCAGTCATTCCTCTACTGAGGAATTAGATAGGTTGTTCCCTTAAGAACTGACTCTAGGTCTAGAACAACGTGGCCCCGCCCTCTATGAGGGTATGAGTCTAAGGTAGGACCTTAGACTTGTTGTTCATTAGAGGATCAGTGGTGCTTAAGGAGCAAATAGGTAATCACAGGGGTAAAACGGTAATTTGACCCAGATGTGATTACGAACAACTTGTGAAGGGTCGACTCATAGATAATGACTATATCAGTGGACACAATAATATCTCTGATGAGGAGAGTGCAACTACAATTCTATAGTGGAGTGACTTGTAGTTAATGACTATTGATTAAATGGATCAAAGAGTTTGATAAGTTAATCTCACATCATTGGAGCACATGATCTGTAGGTCCATTAGATCCCTCCGTTGGCTCAACATGGTAATATTGAGCGTGTAAAGTTAGGAGTAAAATTGCAATGATATCCTAAAGGTTTTGAATGACTGCCACTGAAGGGTAAACAAAAACACTCCTCCTCTAGGATGAGACTTTCTCGACCAAACCTTAATCCCAGAATAACTATTATTCCATTAGGCGTCCAGTTACCATTATTTGGTCGAATTCATTAACACTTAACGAATCTCGTGAGTGTCACCCTCAATCTTTAAGTTTCCAAGTATCCATCCAAATAATAGACACCGAAGGGTGAACCACGAAGGAAAACCAATAAGGAAACTGTATCCCTTTCGGGAATTCATGGTGTTCCGACACCCATGATCAAGGCCCTCCGAAGGGATTGTCTTGTCCAGGCTAAACTAGCACGTTGATCATAGGGGTCTCACGGTGCGAATCGAAATAAGAGATCGTGGGTCCCGTTTTCACAGGTCCCGCTCCCACTCACTATAAGTACTCTCTCCATCCACTTTGATATTAACCCATACAAATACCATCTGAAAGGGGACGCTCCCATTTGCCCCACGAGGCCGAGTATGGATCTCATGGGGCAGACTTAATAGAGATTTGTGGTCGAAAAATTAAATGTATCTTATACACTTTATTTCATCCCACTTGGCACTTTATAATTTTCGGGATTGACGAAAATAAACCGGCTAAAATTTACCTAAGTCTACTAATAGGACTCTTATATTGAATTAGGCCTAAGTTTATAATCACATTTCTACATAGGTCTATGTGAGTAAATTAATCAACTTTTAATTAACAACAGTCACGAAAAATATAACCTAAGAGTCTCCGGACCGAATTCACTCCCAGGTCGATTTCCAGGTAGGGGTGTTCCGCAAGCGTCAACTTAAATACCCTAGCCTTAGATAAAACCTTCCGTAGATAGAGTTACTTATTAGTCACCATTCAAAGATTGTATCTGGATTTCCTAATTCTAATCTTATTAGAACTAGAAAACCTAAGTCTAATTATTCAAGTTCTAAACACTTTAAAACTATTAATTAACATAGGTTATATGCATTTTTATGTTATAGTACTTGATCATTTATCATGTGAATAACTATAATGTAACATAAATATTTATCACATGAAAATAAATGCATGAGCATACTTTAATCTAAAAAATATAACTGTTGGAATAGAAATTTTGACAAATTCGAAATTGCCACGTCATCCCCCAAGATTGATGGTGAAATCATATTTAAACAGGGATTATTTAAATTTTAAAGATCCCTAAATTAAATTATGGCAAAATTCAGATACACATCTGGGCTCTACCCAAATTGAAGACCCAAGTTAGCCCAGTCCAGCAGGCCCAAGCCCATCAGGAGGCCTAGAGAAACTCTATAAATAGAGACCTTTCTCCTTCATTTTCAAGGTTCGGAATTGAAGAAGCTTAGAGAGAATTCAGAAACAAAGTTGTGAAGTCTCCAGAAGCTCTTGAAGATCAAACATTGTCTGAATGAAGAACACTTCACGGAGATCGTCAAGAACACGCCACGAATCCATTGAAGTTTCCAACATTGAGAACAAGCTTTTTCAGCCCTCGATCACAACATACAAGTAGGAGAGAGAATCAGAGGATCAAACACTAGAGATTGTACTCACAACATCTGAAATCAATACAAATACGAAATTCATTTACACGTGTCTCATTTCCATTCGTTGGATGAAGTCTCGTGTAAACAGATTGGCACGCACAGTGGGACCACTCTACCTCTCATCTCTTTTTCCTCCCGATCAAAGCAAACCAATGCAATCAAAGAAAGTTACATCAACTGTTGCTGCTGCAAGCAACATCTACATGGGACCGGTCACTCGTACTCGTTCCAAAGGGGTCGAGACAAGCGATGATCGAACTCCTGATGCAGTGGCAAGCCACCTCACACAATTACTCAATGAAGCTTCCAAAGTTAAGATTGTCATCAAAGACAACCCCTTGTTTGACCAATCAGCTCCTACTCCAAATCCACTAAAGGAGATGCTAAATCAAGATATAATGTCAGTCATGATAGCTGATGTAGACCCTGATGAAAGTATCGCAGAAGTGGAGAAAAAAATCAATCTCCTGATGAAGGCGATGGAAGACAAAGATCTTGAAATCGCCTACCTCAAAAGTCAAATTCAAAGTAGGGATACAACTGAATCCAACCACACCCCTATAGCAAGAAATAGTGACAAAGGAAAAACTGTTTTCCATGAGGAACAACAATCACAACCTGCTTTGGTTGCTTCTCTATTCGTTCAACGGCTGCAGGACATGATTATGAACTCTATCAGAACTCAGTACGGTGGACCGAGTCAAAATCCTCTCATGTACTCCAAACCATACACCAAGAGGATTGATAACCTGAGGATGCCCACAGGCTACCAGCCTCCAAAATTTCAACAGTTTGACGGAAAGGGCAACCCAAAGCAACACATTGCACATTTCGTTGAAACCTGCAAAAACGTTGGGACGCGTGGTGACCTCCTGGTAAAGCAATTCGTGCGTACCTTGAAAGGAAATGATTTTGACTTGTACACCGACTTAGAGCCAGAAACAATCGATAGTTGGGATCAGTTTGAGAAAGAATTCTTGAATCACTTCGACAGCACGAGGCGAACGGTGAGTATCATAGAACTCACCAATACCAAACAACGCAAAGGAGAGCCTTTTGTTGATTACATCAACCGCTGGAGGGCTCTGAACCACGACTGCAAGGACCGACTCACAGAAATATCAGCCGTTGAGATGTGCACCCAAGGTATGGATTGGGGGCTACTTTACATTTTGTAGGGAATCAAACCTCACTCCCTCGAGGAGCTAGCGACTCGCGCTCATGACATGGAGCTAAGTATCGCTGCTAGAGGGAATAAATACCGCTTACTCCCAGAAGCATAAAAGGAGAAGAAAGAATTCAAAGGTGCGGAAAAGACTACGAAAAGCGCTGCCAAAGAATCAATGGTGACCAACACGACCCTTCTGAAGTTTTCCTCAAAGGGAAAAGAAGTTAAACCAGTAGGGTAGGAAGAAGCGGGTGAAAGACGTCACCCAACTCTGAAAGAAAGGCAAGAGAAAACATATCCATTTCCAGACTCTGATGTCCCAGATATGTTGGAGCAGTTACTGGAAAAACGTCTTATTGAGCTCCCAGAATGTAAGCGACCAGGAGAGGTCGAAAGGTAAATAATCCTAATTATTGTTAGTACCACCGAGTTATTAGCCATCCGGTGGAGAAATACTTTGTCCTGAAGGAGCTAATTTTAAGATTGGCTCGCGAGAAGAAAATTGAGTTAGACCTCGATGAGGTAGCTCAAACAAACCATGCAACAATAGTGACGAACCCAGTTCGGGTCTCTTGAACCCATTGTGATTCAGTTCCAGAGGATTGTATCAAGGAAGGACGTTCAGGAGATAAACTGCCAAACAAAGCATTCAAGAGAAGAATGAACAGATTGAAAATGACGATGGTGAATGGACTATCGTAACTCGACGCAAAAAGCGACGACAAAACTATGCTCAGAAGGAAGCACACATTTTTAAGTAGCGAAAGAGAAGAAGTAAACTCTCAAAAAGAAAAAGAAGGAAGATTACTAGAAATTGAAGGTGATTGTGCAAGAAAATGAAGAGTTCATCCGACCTCGGCGGACCGTCACTTTGGCAGAATTCTTCCCAAGAAACTTCGAAGAAATCACCCAACGAGAAGAGGTCGAGTTTGTTGCGTGTCATGTCGTCAACATTAATGAAGATCTGATAGTTCCGTCAAGAGGAGCAGCTGAGCTAGAAACCTCATCTACCTTCAGTGTAGAAGACTTGTTGTCACTTCCCCAAGCGGCCAAAGGCGTTCTCATTGAAGCCTTGATGAACACCAATGACACAAGTGCCTTAACCTCTGTAGCACGCTCATGTGTTACATGTTGCTTGTTAATAGGTTTCTGAAGAAGATTTATTGCTAGGGTCAAAACCTCATAACAGGCCATTGTTCGTCTCATGATACATCCGAGAACAGAAGATTGGTCGCATTCTCATCGATGATGGATCAACCGTCAACATAATGCCCAAGTCAACTATGAAACAGTTAGGCATCTCGATAGAGGACTTAATGAATAGCAAATTGGTAATCCAGGGATTCAACCAAGGAGGCCAACGAGCAATTGGCATGGTTCGCTTAGAGCTCATTATTGGCGACCTAAAAGCCGAAACATTGTTTCATGTCATCGACTCCAAAACCACCTACAAGTTATTGCTTGGTCGCCCCTGGATCCATTGAAACGGGGTGATAACTTCCACGTTGCATCAATGCTTTAAATTCTACCAAGATGGCGTCAAGAAAGTGGAGGCTGATACAAATCCATTTTCAGAGGCTGAATCCCATTTGGCTGATGCGAAGTTCTATTTGAAGGGCGAAAAAATAGGGGAAGTTGTACCGGTGGGAGTCCCCATGATTCAAGCCAGCACAAGGAGCGAATCAGAACCTTACTATTTGGAGAATAAGAAAGTGGCCAAAGAGGCAAATGTGACTAGCCCTAGGAAAGATCAGACTTCAAGAAATTTGGCAGGGGGCAAAGTTTCGAATGATAGGGGTGCCACAAGTCTTCCTATTTTGCGTTACATTCCCTTATCTCAACGCAAGAAGGACGAGTCACCTTTCGCAGAACGTTCAAAAAATCTAAAAGTTGGCGATGTAGAGATCTTGAAACAAAACTTCGTTATGCCTCTCACAAAGATAACAAAACAAGAAGCTAGGAAACTTGATGATGAGCAGGCAAAAATAGTGTTACCTGAGAGACGAACGGAAGACGGATTTTACCCAAAGGCATACAAGCTTCTAGCAAAAGCAGGGTATGACTTTTCAAGGCACACCAAGTTCGAAAAGTTGAAGATTGTCGACGAAGGCCCAGTATCATCGACGCAAAAGAAGTCAATTCTGGGATGGTTACGCCCTACCTACATCAAGAAAGGGACTCGGATATAAGTCGCCTGAGCCAGTTCGCATTACCAGAAGGGGAAAAGCAAAGGTGGTCGATGTGAATCACATAACGATGAATGAAATTGATGATACAAAAAATGAGAAATACACAAGTCAAAGGATTTCAGCTCTCAGACGCCTTGGATAATCAATCGCACGTGTTCGGTCTCACATAGATTAGGTGAGACTACAACAAGTGAGGAAGAGCCACTGTCTAATGCTAACTCCACCCGACGTTTAGCTTTTCAAAGGTTGAATAGGTCTATTATAGGAGAGGGCAACATCTTAGCGAATCAAACTCCTGATGTTAGTCGACCTTCAATATTCCAGAGGCTAAATATGCCTGCAAGCAAAGAGAATGGTATCGAATCGGGCCCAACCATGGTAAGGTCATCAGCCTTTCAAAGGTTAAGCGAGCCCAAGAAGGAACCGAAGAAACTACTTTCAACTTCGTTTGCGATACGACCATCAACTTTTCAAAGGTTGAGTGTGACCACGTCAAGAAATGAAGGGTCTGCCACATCAGTTTTTGATCGAATCAAACCTGAAAGATCGGTGAAGATTTCAAAAGATGTGTCATATAGCAAGAAGGGAATTGATGAAGACATCCGCAACGTTGTTCCTTCTCGAATGAAAAGGAAGACTTTTGTCACAGTCAACGCAGGAGGTTCCTTAAGGGTAAAGCGACGTGATGTGGTCATTACCAACCCCACTAAAGAAGAATTAGAGCAAGATGAAGGTAAGACGTCTTGCCACCATATCACGTTTGAAGAGGAAGCGGAGGTCGAAATGTCTGAAGTAAATGTGGACGAAGCCCCACCATCACTCGAAGATGGTAGCCAGTCAACAGTAGACGAACTCAAGGAAGTAAATCTTGGGACGAGGGAAGAACCACGCCCTACCTTTATAAGTTCATCATTTACTCGTGAAGAGGAAGTTGATTATATGAATCTCATAACTCAGTATAAAGATATTTTTGCTTGGTCGTAGAAGGAGATGCCAGGATTAGATCCGAAAGTAGCGGTACATCGCCTTGCAACCAAATAGGGGCATAGGCCAATCAAACAGGCTCAAAGGCGATTTCGACCTGAACTCATTCTCCAGATCGAAGTAGAAGTTAATAAAATGATTGAGGCAGGCTTCATTCGCGAGGTGAAGTATCCAACATGGAGAGCAAACATTGTCCCTGTTAGAAAGAAGAAAGGACAACTTCGTATTTGTGTCGACTTTCATGATTTGAACGACGCGTGCCCGAAGGATGATTTCCCACTTCCTATTACGGAGATCATGGTGGATGCCACCATGGGCCATGAAGCTCTATCCTTCATGGATGGATCATTAGGATACAATCAAATCCAAATGGATCTTGAATATGAAGAGAAGACGACCTTTAGAACTCAAAAAAAGATATATTGCTACAAGGTGATGCCATTCGGATTAAAGAATGTTGGTGCCACTTATCAACGTGTAATGCAAAAAATATTTGATGACATGTTGCATAAGCATGTTGAGTGCTATGTAGATGAACTCGTGGTTAAGTCAAGAGAACGCCGAGATCACCTCAGAGACCTCAAAGTTGTCTTTAATCGCCTCAGGAAATATCACTTGAAAATGAACCCTCACAAATGTGCATTCGACGTGACTTCAGGGAAGTTCCTTGGCTTCATTGTAAGGTATCGAGGAATTGAGATAGATCAATCCAAGATTGATGCCATTCAGAAAATGCCAAACCCAAAAAACGTGCATGAGTTGAGAAGTATTCAAGGTCGTTTGGCCTATATCCGGAGGTTTATTGCGAATTTAGCTGGCAAATGCCAACCTTTTCAGAAACTTATGAAGAAAAATGCAGTGTTCGAGTGGGATGAAGCATGTCTGAATGCTTTTGATAACATCAAACGATATCTGCTCAATCCTCCGATTTTAGGTGCTTCAGTACTTGGGAAGACGATAATACTTTATATCGTTACACAAGAGAGATCTGTTGGAGCGTTATTAGCACAAGAGAGAGAAAAGTACAAAGAACAAGCCCTCTACTACCTAAGTAGAACTCTGATGGGAGCTGAATCAATTACTCCCCCAATAGAAGATGTGTCTTGCCTTATTCTTCTCCATTGATAAGTTGAGACACTACATGCAAGCCTTCACCGTACATTTGGTGGCAAAAGTTGATCCCATAAAGTATATTTTGTCCAGACCTATCATTTCAGGGCATTTGGCTAAGTGGGCAATTATACTACAGGTGTACGATATCGTGTACATACCTCAAAAGGCGGTAAAATGTAAGCCCTAAACTCTATTCTCTTTTATCATTGAGCACTCGTTCATGATGTTTTGAAATATGCAAAATCGTATAGGTTGCACTAAATGATGTTGTGATCGAATTTGGGAATCTATTTAATTTGGAGCTACAATATGTCCAAACTTCATAAGGGGATAGGTAAACCATTGAAATAAGCATATTAGAAGGTTAGTTGAAGTATGTTAATATCATTAGCAAATTAAGCAAATTTTAGGTGCATTACATATTGAATGAAAAGCTCATATCTTTTATAAACTTAGGTAAAGTTGGTTAAATGCTTTAGATTGACTTATCTACTTATTTTGGTGTTTTAAAAAGGAGATTATGATGTAAATAATAAAGTAGGAGCTGGCCAAAGGTGGAGAAGGCTCGGAGTTAAGTTTGGCAAGAAGGTGGTGTCAAATTCTTACTAAGACAGCAAGCAGCTGGAAAATGGGGTAACTTCAATCGATCATATCTCTCTGTCTACTGAACCAAATTCGATGATTTTTGAGTCAAAAGTTCAGAAATTGAGTGTAGAATACGAAACTTGTTGGCTTTGCAGAAAAAAACAAGAGGACGAAGGAGAAAAGTGCAGAACAGTGAAGGGTCTTCATGTTTCTCGAGTAGCAGAACAGTATGAGGAGATCAGTCTGTTTTGAGCTCTTGAGGAGGAATTAGAAGCTTCAATTTTTAGGTAAGTAAGCTAAGATGTTGTCCTTGAGGTTTATCAAAAAATATTTGGTGGTTGTGTTGATAAATGTTGAGGAACCCAAGCTGGAAGTTGAACCTGTAATTTCAGGTGAAAGGGAAAAACTTCTAACAAGAGATTGAAGGAGATTCTCTTCTTTTTTTTTATATACCTTACAACCAATTGTGTGTATGGTTATCTGAATCGAGTTATGGGAGTGAGTTAGACCTGTTTCTAAGGTGCATAAGGAAAGGAATTGATGCTACTGTTTTGAAGAGGAAGGTAGAAGAGAGAAGTATGCTGTCAAATCCGGGAAGTCTCTGATGTTTTGGTTGTTCTGATCTTCATACTTGGAGTTAGAAGCTCTAATTGGTATGGTTCGAAATATTATTGAATTTCCTACAACTTTCGTGAAGAAATCGTGAGTAGAAAATGTCTAGAGGATGTTTTAAATATGAAATTAATTTGTTGTGCAGCAGGAAATCTGAATTTGGAAACAGCAGAAGTCTATTTTCCGAACATGGATCTTTATTCATGCTATAAAGCGATCCAATATTTAAATCATATTTAAATATATCCACCTCTTATTAATCATAGTTTAATTCATAATTAAGCTATGATTCGTTAAATATATCACATATAATTAACGCTTTCTTCCAAACTCGAATTTGAACAATTCAAATTCTTTTCTCTCAAAATGTTATAAGGCTAAGTCCGAGCTAGTAAGGAGGGCCTAATGGAGCTACAGATCTTGAGCTCCAACGATATAACCATGATTAGTAAGTCGATCTACTAAAGCCAGTGGCTGCATTCTCCTCACTGTAGATATATTTCTGTCGACTCGATATAACAATGATTAGTAAGTCGATCCTTCACAGGTTGTTCGTAATTACAGCAGGGTCAAAAATACCGTTTTACCCCTGCAATTACCTCTTGTTCCTTAAGTCCCACTGATTCTCTAATGAACAATTGGTTTGTGGTCCAACCATCAAACCGAATCCCTCTCGGGCCAATGAGAGGGGTGGGCCCATTGTTCAAGACCCGGAGTCAGTACTTAAGGGAACAACCTCTCTATTAATCCCTAAAGCGGGTAGGAATGAATTCCATCTTGCAAAACTATGTTCCCAGCTATCTGCCTGGCTTTATCCCTGAAATGGGAGGCTTATTGAGTCGGCAGTCTCGAGCCACTCTTACCCATGCAAATCTAAGGATAATCCGAATAAACAGGGGTCCATAGAACGCTCAGGATTAAGATCGAGTTACCTAGGTCATCGTATGAATATAGTCAGTTAAGACAGTAAACGGAGTTATAAAGTCTAAGTAACTATTTTGCAGTCCAGTCTTATGCAAACTCATTGCATAGGACGCCCCCACTAACATGTCTCCACATGAACGATTTAGGATCACATCGTTCGTACTCTACAAAGTGGACCGCGTCCATAGTGTCTCCAGGATAAGGTACCCAGCCCTATCCTTATACTACAAACTGTTCTAGCTATAACTTAAACTTGATCCACTTTTATGTCACACATAAAGTTCAAGTATTCATCCCATACCCAAGGGTTCTTTATTGGATTAAGGTTACATAATACACAAAATTCAATAACACTTTTACTGAATAAATATCAATAACAACTTTATTGCTAAATAGAATATACATTCAGTTTACAAAACCACGAGTTTTAGGACATTAAACCCAACATTCATCTCCTTCATAGATGATTATTCTAGATTTGGGCATATTTACCTAATGCATCATAAGTCTGAAGCACTTTAAAAGTTCAAGGAATTAAGGACTAAAGTTGAAAACCAATTAGGTAAAACAATTAAAACACTTCATTCAGTTCGATGAGGAGAGTACATGGATTTAAAATTCAAGAACTATATAATAGAACATGGAAAGGCATCCCAACTCTCAACTCTCGGTACACCACAGCAAAACGGTGTATCGAAAAGGAGAAATAGAACCTTGTTGGACATGTTTCGATCAATGATGAGTTATGCTTGTCTCCCTATTTCCTTTTGGGGTTACGGAGTAGAGACTGCGGGATACATTTTGAACAATGTGCCATCAAAAGTGTTTTTGAAACACCTTTTGAACTCTGGAAAGGACGTAAAAGTAGTTTATGTCATTTCAGAATTTGGTGTTGTCCAACACATGTGCTTGTGACAAATCCAAAGAAGTTGGATTCACGTTCAAAATTGTGCCTATTCGTAGGTTACCCAAAAGAAACGAGAGGTGGATTATTAGAGGAGGACCACATAAGAGACCACAAACTAAGAAGTAAGTTGTGTTAAGTGAGTTAGACGGAACAATAGCAAAGGTTGGTAATAGAACTAGTACGTCAACAAAAGTTGTTGAAACTAGCTTCTCTAGTCAAGAGAGTCCATCTCAAGAGTTGAGTATGCCTCGATGTAGTGGGAGGGCTATAACACAACCTGACCGTTACATGGGTTTATCTGAAACCCAAGTTGTTATACTAGATGACGACTGTGAGGATCCATCGACTTATAATCAAGCGATAGTTGACAAAGACAAAGACAAATGGTTCATAGCCATGGACCAAGAAATGGAGTCTCCTAATGGGGTAAAACCTATAGGTTGTAAGTGGATCAACAAGAGAAAGTCTGGTGTAGATGGAAAGGTGCAAACCTTTAAAGCTAGTCAAGTAGCAAAGGGCTATACCAAGGTTGAAGGGGTTGACTATGAGGAAACCTTTTCACCTGTTACTATGATAAAGTCTATCCGTATCTTACTTGCAATTGCGCATATTATGAATATGAGGTATGGCAAATGGATGTCAAGACAACCTTTTTGAATGCCAATCTTGACGAGAACATGGACCAACCCAAAGGGTTCATTGAACTAGGACAAGAGCAAAAGGTCTGCAGACTTAAAAGGACAATGTATGGAATGAAACAAGCCTCTAGGTCCTGGAATATAAGATTTGATGAGACAATCAAATATTTTGGCGTTGATCAAAATGATGATCAACCTTGTGTCTACAAGAAAAACATCAATAGTTTTGTCGCATTCCTAGTTCTATATGTGGATGATATCCTACTCATTGGGGATGATATAGGATATCTTAATGACATTAAGAATTGGCTAGCTACGCAATTCAAAAATAATGATTTGGGTGAAGCGCAGTGTGTTCTTGGGATCGAGATTGTCCGGAACCGCAAGAATAAAACGCTAGACCTGTCTCAGACATCTTACATGGACAAAGTGTTGTTGAGGTTTAAGATGCAAGACTCCAAAAAGTGTTTATTGCCTTTTAGATATGGAGTTCATTTGTCTAAGGAACAATGTCACAAGACACCGTAAGAAGTTGAGGATATGAGACGGATTCCTTATGCATCAGCTGTTGGGAGCCTAATGGACGTCATGTTGTGTACTAGGCCAGACATCTGTTTTGCAGTTGGAATCGTCAGTAGGTATCAATCCAATCAAGGACCTGAACACTGGACAACGGTTAAAACAATCCTTATGTATCTAAGGAGAACAAGAAACTACATGCTTGTGTATGGGGATAAGGATTTGATCCTTACAGGATACGTGGATTCTGACTTTCAGACTGATAAACATTCTCGGAAATCTACATCAAGGTAAGTATTTACACTTAACAAAGGAGTTGTAGTATGGCGAATCGTCAAGCAATGATGCATAGCTGATTCCACCATGGAGGTCGAATATGTACCAGCTTGTGAAGCAGCAAAATAGTTTGCCCATCAAGCTGTATTTTGATAACAGTGGTGTCGTGGGAAATTCAAGGTATCCCCGAAGTCACAAGAGGAGAAAGCATATTGAGCAGAAATATCATCTCATCCAGAGGATCGTGCATCGAGGAGACGTGATCGTCACAAAGATAACCTCAGAGCACAACATTGCTGATCCTTTTACAATGGCTCCTACGGCTAAAGTATTTGAGAGGCACCTAGAAGGACTAGGTTTACAAGTCTTCCCCAACTAGGGGAAGTGGGAGTATATTGTACAAAGGGTTTAAATGCCCTAGTTTATTGTATTTACATTATTGTAATGTTTTAATACTCCACAAGCTTCAGGTCAAGTAGGAGATTGTTGGGTTTTTTTTATCAAATTATATTCCTGCTCTATAAATCCAATAAACTAAACTCCAAGGTTATAATGTATCTTGAACATCAATGTAGTAGACACTATTTGGATTGTGTTCAAGAGTATAGCCTAAATGGTGTATGGTATAAGAATAAGGTTGAAAACCTTAATCTAGTAACACCATGGATGTGGCTCATTTTGTAATTAGTACAAATGAGGTAATCTAACTCATTCATGTGGTTGACATGCGAGTGGGTGCATCTTGTACGAAGAGTTCATACAAGACCGGACTGCAAATTATTAGTCTAACAAGTATACCGTCGTGAACAAGATAAGACTGATAATTTATAGATGGTCATTAGTGACTCGACCTAAATTCTGAGCAAGTTAAGAACTCAGGCTTATAGGGGTTGGTCCGTAGACTAGTATGGGTGAGAATGGCTTGTAGCCGACTCAATAATCCTACCTTTTTAGGGACATAACCTCGTAGGTAGGTGGAGACTTTACTATGCGAGATGAAATTCACTCATTCCTACACTAAGGAATTAGATAGGTTGTTCCCTTAAGAACTGAGTCCAGGTCTTCAACAACGAGGCCCCCGCCCTCTAAACTGACTCAAGAGAGTATGAGTATATGGTAGGACCATAGACTTGTTGTTCATTAGAGGATCAGTGGTGTTTAAGGAACAATGAAGTAATCACAGGGGCAAAACGGTTATTTGACCCAGAAGTGATTATGAACAACCTGTGAAGGGTCGACTCATGGGTAATTATTATATCAATGGACACAATACAATCTAAAGTGAGGAGAGTTCAGCTACAAGCCTATAGTGGAGTGACTTGTAGTTAATGAATACTGATTAACTGGATCAAAGAGTTTGATTAGTTAATCTCACATCATTGGAGCTCATGAACTGTAGGTCAATTAAGTCGCTCCGTTGGCTAAACATGGTAATATTGAGGGAATAAAGTTAGGAATGAAATGGAAGTGTTCAATTTCATATATGCGGTGTTACATCAGTTATATGTGATATGATTGATATAATATATAGTTTAAATGTGAATTAGATTCATATATAAACTATATACTAATGAGAGAATGGAGGAGGGATAGGATGGTAATTTCCATCCTATTTCCCTATAAATAGTTGCTTGAGATGCAACTTTGAAGCTAAGCAAAAATCTTGGAAAACCCTAGATTATCAACTATTTGAGTTGTTGGAAAAGTTCCACAAATACACAACCTCTCTCACAACCCCACACCTTATCCTAAAAGGATCCCACATTCCTCCCTCACTTAGAGAACAACGGAGAATATCCGGTGGTGGTGTCCTCATTCGTCCGGGCTTGAGTTGTTGAGATCGTGATCGTGGGAGAAGGAGCACTTGAAGAAAAAGTTCTTCAAAGGTAATCTCTTGTTGTCCTATGTCAAATAACATGTTTAATATTAGTTGTTTAGGTTCTTGATTGAAATCAATGTTACAAAATAAGAACACGCGATTCACAATCGCTTCCGCTGCGGGATTCGATCCCTTCCGAGCTCTATCTTGTATATTTCCCAAAGTCCTACAACCTCAACTTCTATCCTATCCAACCTCTCTAATTCATTATGAACCAGATTTTTTATTTTCAATTCTAACGTATATTCCATTAATTGATCCACAAGAGAAAAGTTATCTATAGGTTGGTCAGGGTATGAGAAATTATGGTTCCAAATGCCTAAATAACTACCCTCACATGAATTTTCCTCAATTTCAGGCATAAAATGCTAAAAAGTAGACATATGATATTCAGAGGAATCATGATGCACATACCTAGGGTGCCGAGAGGGACAATAGAATGGTGGAGAATAAAAATCATGCAAAGTCATATTTGAAAAATAAGTAAATCAAATCAGGACTTTTAGACAATATCAAAGCAACCAAAAAGGGGGATAAAGACTCAAAAAACACACCAAAAATAAAATAGAACAAATAAGAAAACAAACAACCATACAAAAACAAATAAGGAAAGACAAACAAACTTTAGTCTAAGACGTCAAAGTTTTCTCCTAATATTAATGAATCTAAATAGTCACCAATCACCGACAATGGCGCCAAAAACTTGTTGCGTATAATTTTTATAATGCAATAACGCAAGTGTACAGGTTAAGTTTTAGTATAGTGATTTGACAGTCCAAGTATCATCCTCGGGAATGGGTTTATAGATTAATTAATTACCAACATACTAATTCTCAATTTTAGCTAAAGTAACATCACATGGATAGGTGGTGAAACAAAGATAAAAGACAAACAAACAAGTCAAGACACGAATTGATAGTTTTAAAGGAAATTTACTTTACAAGTTAATACCTTAATTAACACATGCAATGAACTAATGAGACGAATTTATAAACAAGAAGTAAAATACTCAAGAAAATCTATCGATTCTTAGTGAGCCTCGCACACACAATAAATCCGAAGTCTCCTTAAGAAATCTAAAACATGCACGACATTAAGCAACTTCCTTATGTGTTTCCCTTAAACTTCTAGGTCATTCACATGTCAGACTTCTACGAGTTTTGACAACTTTGCTCTAATCGAAGTTTTATCTCTCGAGTCCTCTTAAATCAACAATAACAAAGAGTTAAAGAACGAATTGCCAAAAATAAAAGTCAAAACATAATTCAATACATGAGAATCAAGTCTTAACATGCAAATCAAATCCTAACTACAACATTTAGCTACTCTAAATCACAAGAAAACCAAACTAAAAGGTGAAAAGGTCCATGTAGATGGTTTTATCAAGTTTGCCATTCCGAAAGGTTGTCTTGACGTCCATCTGCCATACCTCGTAGTCATAATATGTGGCAATGGCCAGAAGGATCCTGATCGACTTTACCATGGCAACAGGTGAAAAGGTCTCCTCATAGTCAATAGTCGGGCTTTGAAGGTCTGCACCTTCCCATCTACGCCACGTTTACGCTTGTAGATCCATTTGCAACCAATAGGTTTGACCCCATCCGGTTGAACTAGAAGCTCCCAGACAGAATTGACGTACATAGACTCCGTTTCCTGGTCCATAGCTTTAATCAACTCGTCTTTGTTAACATCAACCATTGCCTTATCATATGTCAATGGATCCTCACAGTGAGTGACAACTGAGGTTTCAGCTAAACCCATCTAACGATCAGACTGTCTCACAACCCTCCCACTACGTCGAGGCATTCCCAACTTTTGGGAACGGATTTGACTAGACGTGCTAGGATCAACAACACTTGTTGACGTACTAGCCACATCAACAACTCTTGCTGATGTACTGCCAATTTCAATTAGCACAATTTTACTCCTTGGTAAATGATCCCTGACGTGGTCTTCCTCTAGGAAAGTGGCGTTTGTCGACACAAGCACCGTATTTTCCTTAGGATCGTAAAATAGACCACCCCTAGTCTCTTTAGGGTAACCTACGAATAGGCACAATTTAGAACGGGGTTCCAACTTTTTCGGGTTTGACACCAACACGTGGGTCGGGCATCCCCAAATTCTAAAGTTATGTAAACTGCCTTTACGTCCACTCTAGAGTTCGAAAGGTGTTTCACAAACACTCTTCGACGGAACATTGTTCAAAATATAAACTGCAGTCTCCACTGCGTAACCCCAAAAAAGAATCAGGGAGACGAGCATAACTCATCATCGACCGAACCATGTTCAACAGGGTTCTGTTTCTCCTTTCTGACTACACCATTCTGCTGGTGGCATACGGTGCTGAGTGTTGGGACGTAATTCCGTGTTCTATCATATTGTCCTTGAAATCAGCGTCCATATACTCTCCACCTCGATCCGATCGAATTGTTTTAAGCGATTTACCTAAGAGGTTCTCAACCTCAGTCTTGTAGTCCTTGAATGTTTCAAGAGTTTCAGACTTCTTATGCATTAGGTAAATATACCCATACCTCGAGTAATGATTTATGAAAGACACGAAGTATTCATAACCACCTCGTGCTTTAACATTCATCGGACCACAGAGGTCAGAATGTATAAGCTGAAGGAGCTCCTTGGCTCTATATCCTTTTCCACTAAAAGGACGTTTGGTCATCTTGCCTTCAAGGCATGACTCACACACTGGTAAAGAGTTTTCTTTCAACTCGTTTAGAAGTCCACTCTTCACAAGTTTCTCAATCCTATTGAGATTAATGTGGCCTAACCGTAGATGCAAAAGATGGCCATTTTCCTTAGGAGAAACTTTCGCTCTCTTAGTTCGTGTTTCTGCAGTTTTAAATAATTCAGTATTCAAAATACTTTTGACCGAATTAGGTTTCAAAACATACAGATTATGCTCAAGTGAAGCAGAACAAATAAGATTGCCTTTGAAAGAAATAAACGCTTTATTAGATTCAAAGGAAACAGATAAACATTGTTCAACCAGGCAGGAAATGAAAACAACGTTTCTAGTAAACCCTGGTACAATGTACAAATTATCTAATAATAAGTACTTTCCGCCGAAATATAGCTTCACCGTGTCGATCGCTGCAGCTGAGACAAGCTCCCCGGATCCAACCCGTACAGTCACCTCACCCTCTCGCAGCGGCTGCCTGGAATCAACAAATTTAATCTGATATTTAAGACATCTTCTAGACATTTTCTACTCACGATTTCTTCACGAAAGTTGTAGGAAATTCAATAAGCTTTCGAACCATACCAATTAGAGCTTCTAACTCCAAGTGTACAGATCAGAACAACAAAAACATCGAGACTTCCCGGATTTGACAAAGATACTTACATCTTTCGCGCTTTCTTCTTCAAAACAGAGCATCAATTCCTTTCCTTGCACCTTAGAAACAGGTCTAACTCAGTCCCATAACTCAATTCAGAATAACCATACACACAATTGATTGTAAGGTATATAGAAATGAAAGAAAATCTCCCTCAATCTCTTGCTAGAAGTTTTTCCCTTTCACCTAAAACTACAGTTTCAAATTTCAGCTTGGGTTCCTCAAAATTTATCAACACAACCACCAAATATTTTTGATAAACCTCAAGGACAACATCTTAGCTTACGTACCTCAAAATTTCAGCTTCTAATTCCTCCTCAAGAGCTCAAAACAGACTGATCTCCTCATCTGTTCTGCTACCTGAGAAACTTGAACACCCTTCACTGTTCTGCTCTTTTCTCCTTCGTCCTCTTGTTTTTTCTGCAAAGCCGACCAGTTTCGTATTTTACACTCAATATCTGAGATTTTGACACAAAAATCATCAAATTTGGTTCAGTAGATAGAGAGATATGGTCGATTGAAGATGACCCTTTTCCAGTCGCTTGCTGTTTTTCTCGTGAATTTGACAAAGACCTACTTGGCTTGTTTAACTCCGAAGCTTCACCTCCCTTTGCCAGCTCCTCCTTCAGTTTTACATCTTAATCACCTTTTAAAACAACAAAAAATAAGTGTGTAAATAAACCTTAAGCATTTGGCCAACTTATCCTAAGTTTGTAAGACATATGATCTTCCATTCAATACTTGATGCACCTAAAACTCCTCCAATTTGCTAATGAGTTGAGCTTACTTCAATGCAACTTTTAATATGCTTATTTCAATGGTTTACCTATCCCCTTATGAAGTTTAGACACATTGTAGCTCCAAATTCAATAGATTCCCAAATTCGATCACGACATCGTTTAGTGCAACCTATACGACTTTGCTTATTTCAAAACATCATGAACGAGTGATCAATGATAAAAGAGAATAGGGTTTAGGGCTTACAATTTACTACCCTCTTAAGAGGAATTTCGCCCTCGAAATTCAGCACAAGAAAAGTTGTGGGTACTTTTCTTTCATTGTGTCTTCGCTTTCCCATGTTGCTTCCTCGATGTCGTGATTTCTCCACAAGACCTTTACCAATGGTATTGACTTGTTCCTAAGCACCTGTTCTTTCTGATCCAGTACTTGTAGAGGTTCTTCCTCATATGATAGATTCTCCTTAAGTTGTATTGGTTCTACCTTGAGCACATGTGATGGATCAGAAACGTATTTCCTCAACATTGATACATGGAAAACATTATGTACCCGAGACAATTCTATTGGTAAAGCTAATCAGTAGTCGATGGCCCTACACGCCCAGAATCTCGTAAGGCCCTATATATCTCGGGCTCGGTTTCCTTCCTTCCGAACCGCAAAATACTCTTCCATGGGGATAGTCTCAGAAAACTTTGTCTCGATTTCAATTCTAAATCTCTTCTTCGTTTGTCAACGTAGCTCTTTTGTCTATCTTGTGCTGTCTTCAGTCTTTCCCTGATAAGTTTAACATTCTCCGAGGTAACTTGGACCAACTCTGGCCCTATCAGCTTCCTTTCTCCTACCTCCCCAAAAGAAATAGGGTTCTACATTTTCTTCCATATAATGCTTTGTACCTCCTGGATGCATCGCATAGGCTGAACTATGTGCTTCTTCTAGTATCGCATTTCTGAAAGTTTCGTCTTTAGATACACAAAATCTACCATACTTCATCAACGCTCCATCACGCCTTACTTCGTAATCCGCTCTCGATTCAAGTTCACCTCTTCTATCAATTTCTTGAGGGTAGGGTCTTTAGCTTGACTTGTGATAACATCATTAATTAAGGTAGGTCTTACTCGAAAATGAGCCAACAAGTTCCCTTTGTCACCAACATACACCTTTGCATTAGAACTCTTGAGTTCTTCAAATGAAACCACTCTAATGAAGATTAAGTGAACCCTTACGTTGCTTCGACTTCCTACTTAGTGCATCGCCTACAACATCGACCTTCCCCGGGTGGTATTCGATCGTGCGATCATAATCTTTTATCAATTCAAGCCACCGCCGTTGTCTCAAATTCAACTCTTTCTGTTCGAAGATGTATTTTAAACTTTTATGATCTGTGTAAATACAACACTTCTCACCAAACAGATAATGCCTCCAAATTTTTAAAGCTAACACAACTGCTGCGAGCTCCAGATCATGAGTAGGATAATTACATTCATGTTTCTTTAACTGTCTTGAGGCATAAGCAATCACTTTCCCATCCTGCATAAGTACACACCCAAGGCCCTGATGTGAGGCATCACAAGAAACCTCAAACTCTTTTCCGTGGTGGGTAGAGTTAGTACTGAGTCTTGTGACAAGTCTGTTCTTTAACTCTTGAAAACTTTTTCCACACTTTTCACTCCACTCGAACTTCGTATTCTTCTTTGTCAAACTGGTTAATGGAAGAGCTATCTTCGAAAATCCCTCAACAAAACGTCGATAGTATCCTGCAAGCCCCAAAAAACTACGGACTTCCGTTATTGAAGTTGGTTGTTCCCACTTAACTATAGCTTCCGTCTTACGAGGATCCACTTGTACCCTCAAATTTCACGACACTCACGTGCCCCAAAAACACAACCTGCTCCACCAAAACTCACATTTACTAAATTTAGCATAAAACTTCCGATCTCGTAATGTCCGTAGCACTATTCGAGATGATCTTACGCATGCTTTTCTCTACTTCCTGAGTACACCAAGATGTCATCAATAAATACTATCACAAACTGATCAAGGTAAGGATGAAATATCCGATTCATGAGATCCATGAATGCTGCTGGGGCATTAGTTAACCCGAATGGCATTACCAAGAATTCATAATGCCCATACCTTGTCCTGAAAAGTCGCTTTTGGTACATCGAATCATTGATCTTCAAATGATGATATCCTCGATCGTAAATCAATTTTGGAAAACACCGAGGCACCCTTCATTTGATCGAACAGTCATCTATGTATGAGGCAAAGGATATTTGTTACGTATTGTTACCTTATTCGGTTGTCGGTAATCAATACATAATCGTAATGTCCCATCCTTCTTTTAACAAACAACACAGTGCTCCCCCACGGAGATACACTTGGTCGAATATAACCCTTATCCACCAACTCCTGCAAATCGAGTTTTCAATTCCTTGATTCCTTCGGTGCCATCCTATACGGGGCTTGAGATATTAGCGCTGCTCCTCGGCATCAAGTCAATGGTAAACTCCACCTCTCTATCGTGTGCAACCTCATTAGCTCTTACCGGGAAGACATCTAAATACTCACGTACCACCTGAATGTCTTGAGTTTTCGATTTACTCACTGGTGCACAAACTACATATGCAAGATATCTTTGTAAACCTTTCTTCAATAATTTCCCACTTTAATAGTTGATATCATACAAGTAGGCAATATCTTCCTATGTCCCTTAAACACAACCTCGAGTCTTGCTTTGATTTCCTCAACACAACTTCCTTCCTATGGCGGTCCATTAAGGCATGATACCTAGATAAGAAATCCATCCCCAAAATAACGTCGAACTCTTGGAGATCTAAGGAATCGATTCGATTGTCATGGTCACACCATTCACTTCCACCATACAATTAGTATAAACACTACAAACTATCGACATATCACCAATAGGAGTATAAATACACACGACTCCTCGGATAAAGGTTCTAACTTCATAACAATGCTAGCGGCAAACATTTTAGAGATAAAAGAATGTGTAGCTCCCGGATCTAGTAATACATGTGCGAGTTTATTACAGATAGAAAGTGTACCCAGAATAACAACTTCGGTGCATCATCCGCCTCTCCGCTTGTGTCATGGCGTAAATCTTCCCCTGTTGTCTGGGTCGACCCACTGCCCTTTTGCTTAGCACTACTAGTGCCTTCTCCTCCAGTTGCCCAGTATTTTCTTTCTTTCACAAATGCGATGTAGTTCTCTGTCCCACCATGCCTTCTTGCATTAATTGGGGGCATTCCCTTTTGAAGTGACCACCTTGCCCACAGTTGAAACATACATTTCCGCCACTCAAACATCGACCCCAATGATACTTTCCACAAGTCTTTGCACAAAGGTTTCCTTGCTTTGAACTAGCTCTTGACTCACCAGGTTGTCTGTCACGGAGTCCCTTGCGATCCTATCGAAAAACTTGATCCTCGCCGCCTCTGTCTTTCCCCACGTCCCACCTGTACATCGAGTCCTTGAGTAGTTTGCCCCCACGATGGGGTTTAAAGCTTCCTTTTCCGAGAGATACACAGTGAATCTCCTACTATCTCCTCGTTGGAATCGGTCTCGTGGTAAACCAACGAGAATAAGTGGTATGACCACCACCTACAGTTCCTTTTCCCATTCTGTCTTCTACCAGGCTTCGCTCTACTCGTAATGCCGTCTCCACAAGCTTGGTGAACTCACCCCTCCGAACTTGCTTTGTCACAAGCGTTACGATCTCTGTTCGTAGAAGACCGTCCTCGAACCTCTTGCATCGATCCGTCTCGTTTGCAACAATAGTGCCGGCATACTTTGATAATTCTGTGAACTTCTTCTCATATTCTATTATAGTCATCGACCCACTGAACAAGTCCTAAAAACTCGTTCCTCTTCGCATCACGATATGAGCTCGGGTAATACTTATCTTCAAAGGCCTTTCAAACTCTTTCCACTCCAAGCATCCCCTTTTCTCGCTCTCGCTTATCTTCCACCAATCATCCGCTCCTTTCGGAGTAAGAATGCTTTTGCTAAATCGACCTTCCCGCCTTCGGGGCATCGCATGACCCTAAAGCACTTCTCAATCGATTTAACCAAACCTCGGCATCAGTGGGATCATCGTGCCTTTCTAATGTTGTTGCACCTAAGGCTTTCATCTTTCAATGCCATACTTCTTTTCTCGATCTCGCATGCTTTGATCCAACACTTTCAAACTAATCTTTGAGTTATCCGCGTAAAGATCTGTTCCTCCATATACACCTCTTGCCGAGGATGACTAGACTCTCCCTCGATACCTCTCTTCCTCTATCACCGTAGCTTCTTGAGTTCCAGTCTCCACTTGCCCCGCCTCGTTTGCCACCTCGAGCCATGGTCCTAAATTACACAATCTTATTAAAATAAGTAAGACAACAAGCTCCTAATTTAATGCATGAACCTAGTTCCTTCCCAAAACCTTTTGCTCTGATACCAAATTGTCACACCCCGTCCCACTTACTTGCCTAACCTAGGAAGAGATGCAAAGACAAAGATAACAAAACCTCTTGCTGGCTTTCCTTGACTAACCCAAGACTTAACTTAAAATAGACGTAACACATCATGTTTGAATAAGCAAAGTAAAACACTGATATACACTTATATATGAAATACATTCACTTCCTTTACTATGTTCTTTAGATAGTCATAAAGTTTCCAAGTTTATAACAACCCATCTAATATGTTCTCACTACAAACCATATACAAAGAAAGTGTATATACAAGGAGCTAAATGGCGTGGTGGCAAGTAGGTCTTGTGATGGCTAAGCACTTTGAAACTCAAATCACTACAGGAAAGAGTAGACATAGAGAAAACGTGAGCTAGGAAGCTCGGTGAGTGTCTATTATAAGCTCAAAGGTGAAGCATAATAATGGCGATTATAAGTAGAAGTTAGCTTAACATAAACAAACCATGCTTCCAATTTACACAAGTCACCACTTATGCATAGCACATAACTCATAATATAGTATTATATTGAGTGTAGATAGATCAATAATGTAGAAGCTCATAACAATAAAACACATAGCATGATACCACTTTCGAACCATAGAGGTGGTAAAGTTACATTTGTACCAACAAGGTTCATACCTCTCTCACGTGCACGTGGAATACCTATGGCCCTTTGGTTTTCCTTAATACCTTCTCTATGTCCTTCAGATTAAGGTAAGACCATTTACTACCCGAATACCTTCTCATTGTCCTTCAAGATCGGAAATTATGATTCATTCCCCTAAGTACCTTCTCGAATGTCCTTCATGATTGGGGTTAATCAAGATCAAGGGCATAACTTGTTTACCATGGAAATCATGTCTTTATAACACATACAACAATTTCTTGACAATTTCACATTATCATCTAAACATGTTCCCAAGTGGATTTACACAAAACATTCTCTAAAGGAAAGCATACTTTCATAATTTAGTTTCCATACTTGGATTTATAGTTACAACTAATTCAAGCTTGCTTAGGTTCCATCATGAACTTTATGTTAGGGACTCCATGAAGCTATACATAATTAGTTCAAACAAGACTCAATGATCAACAATTATGCTTATTAAGAAAAACATGGGCCAAGCATAGTTTAAAGATAGAGTCACTCACAGTATTAGAATTAGAACCCTGGCTTGTAAACTTGACCTATTAGCTCTTGACCTATCAAACAAACCAACCCAACCATTAGAACCTCGACCTCATGATTTTTAACCTTAAAGATTGCAAGAAAACACACTTTTAAATTTTCCAGCATTTTCAGATTTTCTGCCCTGTATTCAGACAGCCATAACTTCTTCATTACTTATCAAAAAATAATGTAATTTATACCCAACTCTTCCTTTTTGAACCCTCTAAAAATCATATGAAGACATGAAATTGAAATTCCAAACGGATTTGTTCAGAAATACCTCGAAAGCTACTTTCCCCAAAACAGACTTCTGCTGTTTTCAGATTCGGATTTCCTGCTGTACAACAAATTTAATCTGATATTTAAGACATCTTCTAGACATTTTCTACTCACGATTTCTTCACGAAAGTTGTAGGAAATTCAATAAGATTTCGAACCATACCAATTAGAGCTTCTAACTCCAAGTGTACAGATCAGAACAACAAAAGCATCAGAGACTTCCCGGATTTGACAGCATACTTCTGTCTTCTGCCTTCTTCTTCAAAACAGTAGCATCAATTCCTTTCCTTGCACCTTAGAAACAGGTCTAACTCAGTCCCATAACTCAATTCAGAATAACCATACACACAATTGATTGTAAGGTATATAGAAATGAAAGAAAATCTCCCTCAATCTCTTGCTAGAAGTTTTTCCCTTTCACCTAAAACTACAGGTTCAAATTTCAGCTTGGGTTCCTCAAAATTTATCAACACAACCACCAAATATTTTTTGATAAACCTCAAGGACAACATCTTAGCTTACTTACCTCAACATTTCAGCTTCTAATTCCTCCTCAAGAGCTCAAAACAGACTGATCTCCTCATACTGTTCTGCTACCCGAGAAACTTGAACACCCTTCACTGTTCTGCTCTTTTCTCCTTCGTCCTCTTGTTTTTTTCTGCAAAGCCGACCAGTTTCGTATTCTACACTCAATATCTGAGATTTTGACACAAAAATCATCGAATTTGGTTCAGTAGATAGAGAGATATGGTCGATTGAAGATGACCCTTTTTCCAGCTGCTTGCTGTTTTTCTCGTGAATTTGACAAAGACCTACTTGGCTTGTTTAACTCCGAAGCTTCACCTCCCTTTGCCAGCTCCTCCTTCAGTTTTTACATCTTAATCACCTTTTTAAAACAAAAAAAAAGTGTAAATAAACCTTAAGCATTTAGCCAACTTATCCTAAGTTTGTAAGACATATGATCTTCCATTCAATACTTGATGCACCTAAAACTCCTCCAATTTGCTAATGAGTTGAGCTTACTTCAATGCAACTTTTAATATGCTTATTTCAATGGTTTACCTATCCCCTTATGAAGTTTAGACACATTGTAGCTCCAAATTCAATAGATTCCCAAATTCGATCACGACATCGTTTAGTGCAACCTATACGACTTTGCTTATTTCAAAACATCATGAACGAGTGATCAATGATAAAAGAGAATAGGGTTTAGGGCTTACAATAGCTCATGCATAAGGAATCCGTCTCAAATCCTCAACCCCTTGAGGTGTCTTAGGACACTGTTCCTTAGACAAATGTACTCCATATCTAAAAGGCAATAAACCCTTTTTGGTGTCTTGCATCTTATACCTCAACAATACTTTGTCGATGTAAGATGTCAGAGAGAGGGCTAGTGTTTTATTCTCGCGGTTTCGGACAATCTGGATCCCAAGAACAAACTGTGCATCACCCAAATCTTTCATCTGGAATTGCGTTGCTAGCCAATTCATAATGTCAGTAAGATAACCAACATCATTCAAATGAGTAGGATATCATCCACATATAGAACTAAAAAATGCGACAAAACTATTAATGATTATCTTGTAGATAGAAGGTTCATCATCATTTTGATCAGAGCCAAAAGATTATTGTCTCATCAAATCTTATATTCCAGGACCTAGACGCTTGTTTGAGTGCATAGATTGACCTTTTAAGCCTGCAAACCTTTTGCTCTTGTCCTTGTTCAATGAACCCTTTGGGTTGGTCCAAGTAGAGTTTCTCGTCAAGATGTCTTGACATCCATTTGCCATACCTCATAGTCATAATATGCGACAACGACAAGTAGAATACGGATATACTTTACCATAGCAACAGGTGAAAAGGTTTCCTCATAGTCAACCCCTTCAACCTAGGTATAACCCTTTGCTACTAGTCTAGTTGAAACTGTTTGCACCTTTCTATCTATACCACGCTTTCTCTTGTAGATCCACTTACAACCTATAGGTTTTACCCCATCAGGTTTATATACAAGATCCTAAAAATAATTGAAGTGCATAGACTCCATTTCTTGGGGCATGGCTATGACCCATTTGTCTTTGTCTCTGTCAACCATCGCTTGATTATAAGTCAATGGATCCTCACAGTCGTCATCTGATATAACAACTTGGGTTTCAGATAAACCCACGAAACGGTTAGGTTGTGTTATAACCCTCCCACTACGTCGAGGCATACTCAACTCTTGAGATGGACTCTCATGACTAGACAAGCTAGTATCAACAACTTTTGTTCACATACTAATTTTATTACAACTTTTGCTATTCTTCCGTGTAACTCACTTAACACAACTTTACTTCTTGGTTTGTGGTCCCTGATGTGGTCTTCCTCTAAGAAGTGACATTTGTCGACACAAGTACCTTATCGTCCTTAGATCATAAAATAATCAACCTCTTCTTTCTTTTGGGTAGCCTACGAATAAGCACAATTTTGAACGTGAATCCAACTTGTTTTGATATGTCACAAGCACATGTGCTGGACAACCCCAAATTATGGAATTACATAAACTACCTTTACGTTCTTTTCAGAGTTCAAAAGGTGTTTCAGAAACAATCTTTGATGGCACATTGTTCAAAATGGATCCCGTAGTGTCTACTGCGTAACCCCAAAAGGAATTAGGGAGATGAGCATAACTCAGCATTGATCAAACCATGTCCAACAAGTTTCTATTTCCCCTTTCCGATACACCATTTTTTTGTGGCGTACCGTAAGTTTAGAGTTGGGACGTAATTCTATGTTCTATCATATAGTTATGGAATTTTAAATCCATGTACTCTCCACCTCGATCTGATCGAAGTATTTTAATTGTTTTACCTAATTGATTTTCAACTTCAGTCTTGAATTCCTTGAACTTTTCAAGTGCTTCAGACTTATGATGCATTAGGTAAATGCCCAAATCTAGAATAATCATCTATGAAAGAGATGAATTATTCATAACCTCCTCTCTTTTTAACATTCATCGGACCAAAAAGGTCTGAATGTATAAGCTCAAGAGGTTCTTTGGCTCTATAACCTTTTCAACTAAAAGGTCTTTTAGTCATTTTGTCTTCTAGGAAGGATTCACATACAGGTAAAGTATTTTCTTCTAACTCATTCAGAAGTTCATTCTTTACCAATCTCTCAATCCTATTATGGTTAATGTGACCCAATCTAAGACGCCAAAGGTGAGCATTTTCTTTAGGAGAAATTTTAGGTTTCATAGTTTGTGTGTTTGTTGTTTTAAATAATTCAGTGTTCAAAACAGTTTTGATTGAATTAGACCTTAAAGCATACAATGCATTTCTAACGAAACTGAACATATTTTTTCACACCCCCTCCCAACTCACTACTTAACCTTGGAAGAGATGCAAAGACAAAGATAACCAACCCTCTTACAGGCTCTCCCTGACTAACCCATGACTTAACATAAAATTAAACGCAACACAACACGTTTGACGAAGCAAGATTGAACAGTGAAATACACATGTGAGTATGACACATTCACTTCCAGTACTACGTTCTTTTGCTAGTCATAGAGCTTTCAAGTTTATTGCAACCCAACTAATATGTTTTCACTACAAACAATATACACAAGAATGTGTATATACAAGGAGCTAAAACGACGTGGTGACAAACAAGTCTCGTCAAGGTTAAGCAGCGAGAACTCGTCTACTACCTGGGAAGAGTAAACATAATGAAAAGGTGAGATGGGAAGCCCAGTGATTGTCTATTTTGAAAACGTTATATGCTCGCAGGTGAAGCATAATAATGGGCAGTCTATAAGTACAAATAACTTAACACTTGATTGTAAATAATCAAGCCATGCTATCAATTTACAGGTTTAAGTCACCACTTATGTATAACAAAAAAACTCATAATGTAGTACTAAAATGAAGAATAAACAGATTAATAGTGTAGAAGCTCATAACAATAAACTCATGGCATGATGCCGCTTTCGAACCTTAGCGGTGGTAGAGTTATCTTTATGCCAACAACGTTCATACCTCTCTCACGTGCACGTGGAATGCCATTGACACTTTGGTTGTTCCTAATACCTTCTCTATGTCCTTCAGTATTAGGATAAGACCATTTACTACCCGAATACCTTCTAATTGTCCATCAGTATCGGGAAAACACGATTCCTCCTTCCCAAGTACTTTCTCGATGTCCTTCAGTACTGGGGGTTAACAACATACAGGGGCATACTTTGTTACCATGGAAATAATGTTTTCTAAACACATACAACAATTTCTCAAAATTTGCATATTACATTCCAAAACATGTTTCCAAGCGAAGTTACACAATGCATTCTCGAGAGGACATCATACTTACATAATTAGTTTCCATACTTGAATATATAGTTACACATTAATTCAAAACATGCTTAAGTTCCATCAAGAACATTATGTCAAAAACTCCATGAAACTATACAAAATTAATTCAAGCATAATTCAATGATAAACATTTTGAAGAAAAACAAAGGTCAAGTATAGTTCTAAAATAGAATAACTCACAATCACCAAAAGGGTTCCAAAGATTATAAGCTATTCCTATCTCCGTTTACCCTGAAGATGAAATTAATAACATTAATTCCTTTCCTTCTGCACCTTAAAAGCAAATCTAATTCAGTCTCATAACTCAATTCATAATAACCATACACACATGGTTGTAAGGTATATAAAAATGGAATCACATCTCCTTCAATCTCTTGCTAGCAGTTGTTTCCCTGCACCTAAAACTTCAGGTTCAACTTTCAACTTGTGTTCCTCAAAGTTTATCAAAACAACCACCCAATCGTTTTTGCTAAACCTTAAGCACAACATCTTAGCTTACTTACCTCATAATTTCATCTTCTAATTGTTCCTCAAGAGCTTAAAAGTCGACCAGTTTCGTATTCTACGCTCCATTTCTTAGATTTTGACTAAAAAATCATCGAGTTTTGTTCAGTAAACTAAGAGATGTGGTCGTTTGAAGTTGATTCATTTTCCAGCTGCTTGTTGTTTTACTAAATCTTTGACAACACCTACTTGCCAAATTTAACTCTGAGGCTTCACCTCCTTTGGCCCGCTCCTAGTTTAATATTTACATCATAATCCCCTTTTTAAAATAGCAAAATTAGTATGTAAATAAACCTACAACATTTAGCCATCTTTACCTAAGTTTGTGAGAAATAAGGGCTTTTCATTCAATACATAATGCACTTAAAATTTATCCAATTTGCTAATGATCTTTACTTATTTCAATTAAACTTTTAATATGCTTATTTCAATGGCTTACTTATCTCCGTATGAAGCTTTAAACACATTTTAGTCTACAATTCAATAGATTCCAAAATCCGATCACGAAATCCATTAGTGCAACCTATATCATTTTGCATATGTCAGAACATCATGTATGAGTGCAAAATAATAAAAAACAAAATAGAGTTTTGGGCTTACATATTTCCACACCTTTCTTAAAAATAAACAAATTATTCAAAGAAAACGAAACAAAAATACATTGTTCTATAAGACAGGAAATTGAAATAAGGTTTCTAGTAAACCCTGGTATCACTAATATATTGTCTAACAACATATATTTTTTGCCAAAATTAAGCTTCATCGTGCCAATTGGTACAATTGAGACGACTTCTCCATTTCCAACCACGAGCGTTAGCTCTCTCTTTCTTTGTCGCACCCAAGAATCCATTCCCTTAAAAGAAGAGCAAACATGATTAGTTGCTGCGCTTTAATCAAGTATCCAACAAGTTTTGTCATTATCCACTAAACAAGCTTCTAAGCAAAATATATCATATTTTCCTTCCTTCTTCTTTTCTGCAATGTACTTCGGACAGTTTCGATTCCAATGCCCGTCTTTATTGCAGTGGAAACACTTTCCTTTGTCTGCAACTTATTTGAACTTCTTTCCCTTCTGAGCGGCAACTTTGTCAGCCCGTTTCCCTTTACCAACCTTCTTCATGTTCTTCTTCTTCATTTTCAGGTTAGAAGAAGATGAAGTCACTGTTTTTGATCCATAGGTCGAACCTCTATGACAAGTCTGAAGGAAATGAAAATCCTCGCGCAGCGAAAGACAATCGAATCGGCATGGTATCATTACGCTACTCTAATTTTGTTAAAACGATCTAACTATTAGATCTAGGCTATGCATGCAAAAGAGGAAGAATTTACAGCAAGAAGAATATACTTACTTGTTGTAGACAAATCTTCTTAAATCCATCCATGATCACGAACGCTTCGTGCTTCTCGAACAAACAATGCCTTCTCTCGAACAAAATCCGAACACAACCACTTGGAGTCTCGGTTGTTCTTCCTTTGGAAAGGAGGAGAGTTGTGGGACTCTTAGAGTTTTGTAGAGGGAGGAGAGTTGAGAGAGTATAGAGAATTTTGATCACTTCTCTTTGATGAAGATCAAAAAATGAGAGAATTGCACACCAATCCCTTCTTGCAAAGGGTTTAAATAGTGGGAATGATGGAGTTAACATCTCCACACTATTACCACTTTACCACAATCATAGGTTATGCAAATCTCATTTGCATAACCACATAATATAAGATATCTCATATCTCATATTGCAAATCTCATTTGCAATAATCGTGGATTAATTAAATTAAATCACATCCAATTTAATTTCTCTCAATTAATTTCTCCAATTAGCCCTAATTCAAGAATTAGGCTAACCTATAGTTTATTATGAATCTCATTCACATTAAATGATATATTATCATTCATATCTCATGTAAATGGCATAAATGCCCTTAAAGTGAAATTGAACACTTCAATTTCATACCAAAAAATTAACCCTTCTTTTAACCTGGATTGAGCCAACCGAGGGACCTAGTGGACCTAGAGTGACGGGCTCCAATGATCCGAGATTAACCTATCAAACTCTTTGACCCGGTTAATCAACATTCATTAGCTACGATAAAACTCCACTATAGCTCGTAGTTGCACTTCCGCCAGTGCAGAATATTACGTGTCCACTAATATAACCAATGCCCATGAGTCGACCCTTCACAGGTTGTTCGTAGACACGGCTGGGTCAAATTACCGTTTTACCCCTTTGTCTACATCTTGTTCCTTAAGTCCCCACTGCTCCTCTAATGAACAACATATTGTGATGGTCCAACCATACACAACACCCTTCTCGGGCCAGTGAGAAGGTGGGCGCCTGTTGTCCAAGCCCTGGAGACAACACTTAAGGGAACAACCCCTTTAGTTTCCCGAATGGTGGGAACGAGTGAATTCCATCTCGCGTAGTTAAGTTCCCAGCTCCCTATTTGGTTCTGTCCCTGAGAAGATAGGCATATTAGGCGAGTAATCGTGACCACCCTCACCCGTGACTAGTCAAAGGGACGGACCACGCATACAGGAGTCCGTAACACGCTCAGGATTCAGGTCGAGTCACTAATGGTCATCTATGAAGTTATTAGTCCTTACTGTCAACGGTGTTAAATCAGTAGGTCTAATAACTCGTGGTCCGGTCTTGTACAATCTTATTGCACAGGATGCCCCCACTCTCATGTGAACCAAATGAACGAGTCAGATCACCTCGTTTGTATCTAATACAAAGCGGGTCTCATCCACAGTGTATCCAGGATTAGGTCTCCAACCCTATCCATATTCTGTAGACTGTTCAAGTCATTAACTCGAACGTGATCCTTCTTATGTGTCCACTACACACCGTTCAAGTTCTAGTTCTCTCATAAATTCAATTACCCTAGACCTTAGTTTATTGGAAAAGTTTACAAATAATGCGAGACACAAAGTAATGAAATAAATAACTCTTATTAATTTCAAACAACATTTTACAAACACGAGATTAGGACAAAAATCCCAACAAAGTCATGCTGGCAACATTTGCCTCACCTTTCGATCCACGAATTTTAATCAGAGATTGATAGGTCTGGAGTTCATTTCCCACTTGCCCTAGTCAGGAAGTTCTCGAAGACCTGGACTCTTTAGGTGGCCCTCAAACACCTTAGCCGTGAGGGGCTTTGTAAATGGATCAGCTACGTTCTGCTCCGACGCTATCTGCGTGACTGTCACATCTCCGCGGTGCACAATCTCCCGTATCAGATGATACTTGCACTCAATGTGTTTGCCTCTCTTATGGCTCCGAGGATCACGTGAGTTGGCTACTGCACCACTGTTATCACAGAACAGTGTGATCGGCAAGTTCATATTTGGAACAACTTCCAAATCCGTCATGAACTTCCTAAGCCAAACAACTTCCTTTGTAGCTTCACAAGCCGCAACATACTCCCTTCCATAGTGGAATAAGCGATGCATCCGTGAATGATGTTTCTCCATACTACAGCTCCTAAATTCAGAATAAAGGTTGACCCCGAAGTGAATTTCCTAGAATCCTTATCGGTCTGAAAGTTAGAATTTGTGGATCTCGTGAGGATCAAATTCTCACTGCAATACACTAAGCTGTAGTTCCTCGTTCTCCTAAGATACTTGAGGATTGCCTTTACGGCTGTCCAATGATCTAATCCTGGATTGGGCTGATATCTACTGACAATTCCTACTGCATACCAGATGTCGGGCATAGTACACAACATAGCATACATCACGCTCCCTACAGCCAAAGCATATGGAATCTGTCTCATATCCTCGACATCTGGAGGAGTCATAGGACACTGATCCTGAGACAAGTGAACCCCATGCCGGAAAGGCAGCAAGCCTTTCTTGGAGTTCTGCATCTTATATCTAGATAACATCTTGTCAGTATAAGACGTCTGAGACACGGCTAGCGTTCTGTACTTCCTATAGCGGACAATCTGGATACCTAGAACATACTGAGCTTCTCCTAAATCTTTCATTTGGAATTACGAAGCTAGCCACTTCTTAACGTCAGTAAGAAATTCTACCTCATTCCCAATGAGAGGAATATCGTCCACATACAACACCAAAAATGCGACAGTTTTATCAACGATTTTCTTGTAGACACAAGGCTCGTCGACATTTTGATCAAAGCCATAAGATTTGATCGCCTCATCAAACCTTATATTCCAAGACCTCGAAGCTTGTTTCAGCCCATAAAATGACCTATAAAGCCGACAAACCTTTTGCTCTTGGCCTTGGGTAATGAACCCTTTAGGCAGGTCCATGTAGATGGTCTCATCAAGTTTGCCATTCAGAAAGGCTGTCTTGACGTCCATCTGCCATACCTCGTAGTCATAATACACCGAAATGGCCCGAAGGATCTTGATCGACTTTACCATGACAACAGGTGAAAAGGTCTCCTCATAGTCAACCCCTTCAACCTGGTAAAACCCTTTGCCACTAGTCGGGCTTTGATGGTGCACACCTTCCCATCTACGCCACGTTTACTGGCGTGAGATCCATTTGCAACCATTAGGTTTTATCCCATTCGGTTTATCCACAAGCTAACATACAGAATTGAAGTACATAGACTAAATTTTCTGGTCCATACTTTTAATCCACTCGTCTTTGTCAACATCAACCATTGCCTGATCATAGGTCATTGGATCCTCACAGTCATCATCAGGAGTTAAAACTGAGGTTTCAGCTAAACTCATGTAGAGATCAGGCTGTCTCACAGTCCTCCCACTACGTCAAGGCATTCCCAACTCTTGGGAACGGATTTGACTAGACGTGCTAGGATGACCAACACTTGTTGACGTACTAGCCCCATTAGCAACTCTTGCTAATGTATTGTCCCTGACGTGGTCTTCCTCTAGGAAAGTGGCGTTTGTCGACACAAGCACCCTATTTTCCTTAGGATCATAAAATAGACCATCCCTAGTCTCTTTAGGGTAACCTACGAATAGGCACAATTTAGAACGGGGTTCCAACTTGTTTGGGTTTCACACCAACACGTGGGTTGGGCATCCCCAAATTCGGAATTGATGTAAACTTCCTTTACGTTCACTCCAGAGCTCGAAAGGTGTTTCACAAACACGTGGAGGGAACATTGTTCAAAATTTAAACCGTAGTCTCCACAGCGTAACCCCAAAAAGAATCAGGGCGACGAGCATAGCTCTTCATCGACCGAACCATGTCTAACAAGGTTCTTTTTCTCATCTCCGATACACCATTCTGCTGTGGCATACCAGGTGCTGAGAGTTGGGACGTAATTGCTGTTCTATCATATAGTCTTGGAATTCAGTGTTTATGTACTCTCCACCTCGATTCGATCAAAGTGTTTTAAGTGATTTACCTAAGAGGTTCTCAACCTCAGTCTTGTACTCCTTGAACCTTTCAAGAGTTTCAGACTTCTTGTGGATTTGGTAAATATACCCATACCTCGAGTAATCGTCTATGAAAGACACGAAGTACTCATAACCGCCCCGAGCTTTAACATTCATCGGACCACAGAGGTCAGAATGTACTAACTCAAAAGGCTCTTTGGCTCTATATCCTTTTCCACTAAAAGGACGTTTGGTCATCTTGCCCTCGAGGCATGACTCACACACCGACAAAGAGTTTTCTTCCAAATCCTTTTGAGATTAATGTGGCCTAACTGTAGATGCCAAAGATGGGCTTTTCCTTAGGAGAAACTTTTGCTTTCTTAGTTCATGTTCAAAACAATTCAGTATTCAAAATACTTTTGCTTTCTTAGATAGACATATTGGGCGAGTAACTGTGACCACCCTCACCCGTACTAGTCAAAGGACAAACCCCCGCAAACTGGAGTCCGTAACACGCTCAGGATTAGGGTCGAGTCACTAATGGTCATCTATGAAGTCCTTACTGTCAACGGTGTTACATCAGTAGGTCTAATAACTCACGGTCCGGTCTTGTACAATCTCATTGCACAAAATGCCCCCATCGTATGTCAACCACATGAACAAGTCAGATCACCTCGTTTGTATCTAATACAAAGCCGGTCGCATCCACAGTGTATCCAGAATTAGGTCTCCAACCCTATCCATATTCTGTAGACTGTTCAAGTCATTAACTCGAACGTGATCCTCCTTATGTGTCTACTACACACCGTTCAAGTTCTAGTTCTCTCATAAATTCAATTGCCCTGGACCTTAGTTTATTTGAAAAGTTTACAAATAATGCGAGACACAAAGTAATGAAATAAATAACTCTTATTAATTTCAAACAACATTTTACAAACACGAGATTGGGACAAAAATCCCAACAAAGTCATGCTGGCAACATTTGCCTCACCTTTCGATCCACGAATTTTAATCAAAGATTGATAGGTCTGGAGTTCATTCAGAAGCGAGGTAAGATTAAAAATAAGCTTGTTCAGAAGAGTTTCCAGAATGAAGCTGACCTGGCTCGATTCATCGATTGAAGCACCATTCGACTCCGCGATGTTAAAGCGTACCATCATATCAAGGACATGATCCCGAACAGATGAACCCTCTTGCATCATCGAGTTGAATATATACTTGAGGACATTGTGTCGGGCCTGTGTAGTCATATGTCCAAACATACCCTACACTGAATCCATGATTTCCTTAGCGGTCATCATGCCTTCGTGCTTCTTGGCTAATATGTAAGACAAACTTTCCAGCATATAGACCTTGGACTTATCATTGGCCTTGATCCATCGATCATATGCATCACAAACATTTCATGTAGCATTGGAGCCTGGCACCTAAAAACACACCTCAGTCAGCACAAACTTTAGATCATCCACTACCAAAATAGTGTTAAGTTTGTTTTTCCAACTGATCATGTTCTCTCCGGTTAATTTCTTCGCACCTAGTAAGGAAATAATAGAGCTAGACATTTTGCTAAATTTTACGAAATAAAAACATGTATAAGCTTCTTCCTATAATTGTCTAATCCAATCATGTTTTAGCTAATTATAAAATGATTCTTAGGTCATTAATAATTTGCAATGATACTACAAAGGTTTACAACGTATGACTCCGAAGGGTAATAAAAAAACACTCCTCCTCTAGATCTAGACATTCTTGACCAAAACCTAATGCAAGAATAACTCTTATTCCTATAGGCTTTAGTTACAATTATTTTGTCAAGACTCATACACTTCTTATATATCTTGTGAGTCTAACCCTCTGTCTTTAGACCCTAGAGTCCCCATCCAACAAAATCCTCCGAAGGAGGACTAGGTTGAAAAAATAGACTAAGGAAATCTTTCTCCCATTCGGGTGTCCACTGTGTTCGATCCCCTATGATCAAGCCCTCCGATGGGATTGTCTGGTCAAGGCCAAACTAGTAGACTGAGCATAGTGATCATACGGTGTGAACAGACAGAAGAGACCATAGATTTTGTGTTCACTAAACCTTCTCCCACTTGTTGGGATTTTTGTCCTAATCTCGTGTTTGAAAATTACTGTTTAAAATTAATAAGAGTTATTTATTTCATTTCTTTGTGTCTCGCAATATTTACAAACTTTTCCAATAAACTAAGCTCTAGGGTCATTGAATTTATGAGAGAACTAGAACTTGAACGGTGTGTGTCGAGTTAATGACTCGAGCGGTCTCTGATATATGGATAGGGTTGGAGACCTAATCCGATACACGTGTGGATGCGGCCCGCTTTGTATTAGATACAAAGGAGGTGATCTGACCCGTTCATGTGGTTGACATGCGAGTGGGGGCATCCTGTGCAATGAGATTGTACAAGACCGGACCGTGAATTATTAGACCTACTGATGTAACACTTTTGACAAAGAAGGACTAATAACTCTCGTAGATGACCATTAGTGACTCGACACAATCCCGAGCGTATTATGGACTCATATGGACTCACAACCAAACTTATCATGCGGTGAGGTTTGTCCTTTGACTAGTAATGCGGTGAGGATGGTCACGATTTACTAATGCTATAATATGCTGTCTTCTGAGGACAAGACCAAGTAAGGAGTTGGGAACTTAACTATGTGAGATGGAATTCACTTGTTCCCGCCTTTAGGGAAACTAGTGGGGTTGTTCCCTTAACTGTTGTCTTCAGGGCTCGGACAACGGGCAACCACCCTCTCACTGGCACGAGAGGGTTGTTGTGAATGGTTGAACGACTACAACATTGTTGTTCATTAGAGGAGCAGTGGGACATAAGGAACAACAAGTAGACGCAGGGGTAAAACGGTAATTTGACCCAGCAGTGTCTACGAACAACCTGTGAAGGGTCGACTCATGGGCAGTTGTTATATAAGTGGACACGTAATATTCTGCACTAACGGGAGTGCAGCTACGGGCTTTAGTGGAGTGTTACCGTATCTAATGAATGTTGATTGACCGGGTCAAAGAGTTTGACAACTTAATCTCGGATCATTGGAGCTTGTCACTGTAGGTCCATTAGATCCCTCGGTTGGCTCCATCTGGGTTAAAAAAGGGTTAATGTTTTAGTATGAAATTGAAGTACTAAATTTCACTTAAAGGGCATTTATGTCATTTATATGAGATATGAATGATATAATATACAGTTTAATGTGAATGAGATTCATAATAAACTATAGGTTAGTCTAATTGATGAATTAGGGCTAATTGGAGAATTTAATTGAGAGAAATTAAATTGGATGTGATTCAATTTAATTAATCCACAATTATTGCAAATTTGATTTGCAATATGGGATATGAGATATCTTAAATTATATGGTTATGCAAATGAGATTTGCATAACCTATGGTTAATAAAGTAGTGGTAATAATGTGGAGATGTTAACTCCATTAATTCCACTATTTGAACCCTTTGCAAGAAGCGATTGATAACTCACTCTCTCATTTTTTTACTTTCATCAAAGAGAAGAAGAGAATTCTCTCAACTATTCTCTCAAATTCTCCTTCCTCTCCAAAACATAAAGTCCCACCACTTTCCTTCTTCCAAAGGAAGAACAACCGAAGAAGGCCGTTGGTGGTGTTAGGTTTTCGTTCGAGATAAGCATTCATTGAGATCGAGAAGCACAAAGTGTTAAGTGACCAAAGGAAGGAACTTTGAAGAACAAATCTACAACAACAAATGCGTTCTTCTCATTGTAATTTCTTCCTACTTTTATATATTTAACAAAGATCTAAGAGTTATATCATTTTGACAAAATTCTAGTAGCGTAATGATACCTTGGCGATTCGATGCGTCTTCGCTTCTGTGAGGATTATCATTCCCTTCACCACTCACTATAAGTACCCTCTCCATTCACCTTGATATTGACTCATACAAACACCAATCGAAGGGGGCGCTCCGTTTGCGCCACGAGGCGAAGTATGAGTCTCACGTTGTGAACTTCTCGGAAAAACGTAGGTGAAAAAATATGTATCATATTATTTAAATTTAAATATAATTAAATATAAAAGGTTTTTATTTAATATATATATATAAATAAACCGTTTTCCTCTCGTTGTGGAACTCCTAAAACGCCTTTGGCGTTGCACCTTGTCCGCTTTCTTTCTACCGTTGGAGCGTTACTCCGGCGGCGTGCGGCAACGACTACTTCATGTCGCGCGCCTCAACAGCTTTAGCGTTGCGACACATGTGCTGGCATTGTGACGCATGTGCTGGCATTACAACGCCATCGTCTGGTGTTGCAACGCTAAGTGGAGCGTTGTAACACTGCAGCTCCTGCTCCCTCAATACCGCCTCAACGGCGTTGCAATGCTAATGAAAAGAACAACAAACAGTCTCCACTATTTTTCCTCGTTTTTTTCTCGTTCTTCTCAAGAAACCACTTTGCCTCGATCGACACCGACTTATAGACTCGATTTACATAATAACATGCCCAAAACAATATGCCCTTACATTGAACTATCCAACAAAATTATGTAAATCTATGTGCCAAAATGAAAACATATAATTTTGCAAACCGTTCATTCATCACACGCAAAAAGCGATAAATCCACCTTTGTTCTTGATGAATCAATAACAAAATCAAGAAACACAATTGGGCTCTGATACAAATTAAAGGGATTGAATCACGCAATGAGCGCGATTGTTGTGAATCGTGTATTCTTTATTTTATTACATAGATTTCATCAAGAACAAAACATATAAGATTAAGCATGCTTTACAAAGTAGGAAAACAAGATGTTACCTTTGAAGATTTCTTTTTTCACGAAACCATTCTCAATAGATCACGATCTCAGCAACAACTCGAACCTTGTGAAGTTCCACAACTAGACATTCTCTGTTGTTCTCTAGTTTGAGGAGGAAGGTGGGTTCCTTTAGGATAAGGTGAGGTGATCTTATGGAGTTGTGTTTGGAACTCTTTGTCAAAAAGCCTTAACCTAAAAATTGCATCTTATGCAACTATTTATAGGGAAATAGGATGGAAATTACCATCCTATCCCTCCTTCATTCTCTTATTATTATATAGTTATTATGTGAATCTAATTCACCTTAAAACCATATATTATATCCATTATATCACATATAATTGATTTAAGACCTCATATATGAAATTGAACACTTCAATTTCATTCCCAACTTTATACCCTCAATATTACAATGTTGAGCCAACAGAGGGACCTAATGGACCTATAGTTCATGAGCCTCAACGATGTGCGATTAACTGATCAAATTCTTTGATCCAATTAATCAATATTCATTAACTACAAGTCACTCCACTATAGACGTTTAGTTTGCTCTCCTCACTGTAGATTATATTGTGTCCATTTATATAATCATTACCCATGCGACCCTTCACAGGTTGTTCGTAATCAGAGTTGGGTCAAATTACCCTTTTACCCCTATGATTAACTCTTTTTTCCTTAAGCACCACTGATCCTTTACTGAACAACATGTCTATGGTCCCTCTGCGATAACTTTCGCCATTGGAGAGTTATTTTAATAAATTTTAGTGCTTAATCTACTTCAATTGCATAAAATTTGTTGAGCCTCATGTTATTTTATCCCTAAATTATGTATGTTAGCTTTAAATCTTGAATTTAAGCATTAGGTTCAAAAAGAATTAATTTTGATGTTTTTGTGATTTAATTTAAAAATTTAGGAAAATAAGCTAACGGTTGATTAAAGACCAAAAATTTGAGATTTTCTTAACTCCAAAAATCCTTGCGTATCTAGTTTGATTTATAATTGACTTCATAAATTTATTTGCAATTTTTCTGTGTGTAGGAGATGTTTAAAAATTACAAGAGTCCCTAAGGGCATTTTAGACATCTCTTGGTGTTTTGGTTCATGTCATTACCTCTCTAATCTGTAATTGTTAATGTTGTTTTTACGCTATTGAACACATATTTAAGACTATTTTTGTTCACTATTTTAGACCGAGTTCGTTAATTTTTTTAGGCTAGAATTGTGTGATTTATGATAAATTTGTGAACATCATTGGGCTATTTTCACGAACTCTTTACTCAATAAAAACATGCTTAATTTAGAGATGTGTGAATCGAATTCGAGCATGAACTAAATTGTCTTAGTCAAGGGTTAGGTTGTGTTCAAATGTAAATTTGGAATAAATTTATGGTCGATGTCATTGTTAGATTTATGAAATTTATTGAATTTAACGTTGCATGAGAATTAGAATTGGCCACTTTTATTTCTCTAGAATTCATGAACTTGAGAGAGCTATTGAATTAGAAAACTAAAATTTCATTCTAGGATTATTGAGTTGATTAGAGATAATTAACCCACTTAGAACCTAAAATCATGGGCATAATTTAGATCTCAACTGAGAAGTTGTAGGTTTTAAAACTTAGTAATTTCGAAAGAAATTCATTTGAATACATGTGTAGGTAAATTCAAGGTATCACTCAAATTTTCATTCCAATTGAACATGAAAACTCCAACCTAACCCGAGAACTTTTTTCATTAAAAATCTCATCCCTTGCATCTCCCCTCTTGTTTGCATTCTCCTCTCCCCTCATTTAAATTTAGTTATTTTCTTGAGTCTAGTCTGGTATTTGCACAGTTATCACATAAATTTATTTATTTAGAATAGTAATTTGCACATTCATGCATTACACTACAATAAGGAAAATTTGTCAGGACACTCATTTATTTAGGTTTAGCTACTCCTCGTGGGATCGATACTTTAACTTATCACTTGCTGCTCTCCACCGTGTATACTTGCACGTCGTAGAAGTGTCGGAGTCTTATTCTAATTTACATTAGTTTAGGGCACTGGATATTTTCGCATCACCTACCATAAACTCATACCCTCTTAAGCAACTTTAGAGGGCGAGGCCCTGTTGTTATAGACCTGGACTCAGTTGTTAACAGAACAACCCATCTAATTCTTTAATGTAGGAATGAGTGAATTCCATCTTGCATAGTTAAGTCCCCAACTGTCACACCCCCTCCCGAACTACCTGCTAACTTAGCCTTGAAGACAGCGTGAAGCCAACAGACATTGTTTACCTCTTAACAATACCTATTGACCCTGTTTTACCTAATAAACATACTAGACCTGCATATGGAACAATTTCAACATAACACAACGAAACATTGACAACTACTAAACATACGTTAGGAGAAACTCATTATAAGTCTCTCTTGAAAACTAAAACGCGAAAGAGTATCACAACCACAACTTCTAATACACACACAACTATAAGTACATAGTCCTTTCCAATAAAACCTACAATGTAAACCCGATCTCTTTGGAACTTTCTTATTAACAAACAACAAAAGGAAAGAAGAAATGAATGTTTAAAACTTGGTTTCCCATGTTTTAAAAAGAAAAGAAATGAAGTGAAAGACAAAAGGAAAACAAGGAAGAAAAAGTTTAAACCATTTTTGGTTTGGTTTGCTTTAAAAGATAAAAGAAGAAAAGAAAATGAAACAAATGTAAATAATGTTAAGTTTTGTTTTGTAAAGAAAAGAAAAGAAAGAAGAAAGATAAAGGAAAGGAAAGAAAAGGAAAAGAAATGAAAAAAAAGAAAAAGCAAAAGGGAAAAAGGACAAAACACCTTTATGGTTTTGTCCTCCACCGCCAATACATTTTAAAAGGATTTTCTCTCTATTTTCTTCTCTATCTTTACAAACAAGCTGAAGTTTCGTGGGAGAAGGAGAAAGGAAGAAGAAGGAAGCCATTTTTTCGTGATTTTGGAGCTGGAGTTGCAGAAGAAAGGAGGAGAACTCAAGGAAGATGATATTGCAGCAAGGAGATCAACTCAGACCAGTTCTTATACATTATTCATCTCGAGCTCCACAAGAAGAGGTAAGAATTGAGGTTTAGCTTTCTTGAAAGATAACTCATTTTTTAACAAAGTTCATGAAGGAAGCTTGAGCAAATTTATATGTTAAGTTACTGTTTTGTTAAGAGGAAGGCAGAAGACAAAAATTTGCTGTCAAATCCGAGAAGTGTCTGATGTTTTGGTTATTCTGATCTGTATACTTGGAGTTAGAAGCTCTAAAGGGTATGGTTCGAAAGCTTATTGAATTTTCTACAACTTTCGTGAAGGAATCGTGAGAAGCAAATGACTGGAAGATGTTGTAATCATCATGTTAACTTTCGGGTTGCAGCAGGAAATTAAATCTGGAACAGCAACAAGGTCATTTTAGGGTTTAAGCTATTGAGGTATTTTCGAACAAATCTGTTAGGAATCTCAATTTCATGTCTTCATATGACTTTTAGAGGGTTCAAAAAGGAAGAGTTTAGTTGTCACACCCCCTCCCGAACTACCTGCTAACTGAACTCGAAAGGCGGTGTGAAGCCAACAGACATTGTTTACCTCTTAACAATACATGTTGACCCTGATTCACCTGATAAACATACTATGTTCGCAATGGAACACTTTAACATAACACAACGGAAACTGGACAACTATTAAACATACACAAGGAGAAACCCTTCTTAAGTCTCTCTTGGAAACTAAAAAGTCAAGTGTATCAAAACAACACAAGACAACTCATTGTTCATAAAACCTCTAATGTACAAACAACTATAACAACATAGTCCTCTCAAAATAAACTATAACACATAGGGACTAGCCATACAACACTAGCCACGTACAAAGTATTAAACTTATGAAGCTTCAACAGACTATGGCGCGTGCTTTCGGTGCAAGGAGCTCGATCTCTACCTGAAAAGTTTGAAAACATTGAAAGAATGAGCTATGAAGCTCAGTGAGTGACTGTGTTTAAGATCTATAAGTTGTAAAACATGTCACCTGAAAACTATGAGCATATGCATTTGTATTCAAGCGTTGAAAGTAAACGTAGAATAATAATAGACTTTTAGGAAACCAACAAGTATATCGTTAAAATCTCGTAAGGCATGTAAATGATATAAACTCTTTTTAAAACATGTCACAATCTCGTTTGTTCTACGATGTAGTGGGGCCCGCCCACTCCCATCGTCTTTGTCGTTAATGGGGCCAAATCGTGGGCCTTTAACAGCGAGCGGTTTTCGGGGTTGTGAACAGCGAAGATTCACACATGGAGTAAATGTTTCAAGTCGTCAGTACTTTAAGAATCGAGTGGCGGCGGACATCGAGCGAGATGAATGTTAGTGGTGCCTAACGAGCGAGTCAAAGAGCACCTAGTCGATGCGGATCCACAACAAGACCACGAAAATGCGAGTGTCATTGCGGTCTGGCGAGAGAACTCCATGTGCAAATTGTGGTAAGAATCATCGAGGCCAATGTCTTGTTGGTGTCGGTGTTTGTTACTTGTGTGGGCCAAGCGGGGCATTTCAAGATTGATTGTCCACAACTTAGAGCAGCAGCACAGAGGACCAGAGAGTTGGATCCCAAACAGTTGAGTAGGCGAGAGTTCTAGTAGCTGCAGGAGAGGGCACCAGTGGTGCAAAACAGAAGGGGGTTGTAGGGAGACCTAGGCAACAGGGAAAGGTCTACGCTATGACTCAACAAGAAGCGAGAGAGATGCACGGATGTGATTCTGAGTACGATTTATATTTGTAATGTACACGCATGTGTTTTGATAGATCCAGGTGCTACACATTCCTTTGTTTCCAGTATATTCCTAACTAAGCTGAATAGGAAGCTAGAGCCTTTATTTGAGGAGTTAGTTATATACACTCCAGTTGGTGATGCTTTACTAGTCAATTCAGTGTTGCGAGATTGCGAGGTCTTAGTAGAAGGTCTCAATATGTTAGTGGATCTTCTTCCACTAGAGTTGCAGGTGTTTGATGCAATCTTAGGGATGGATTTCTTATTCATTCATTATGCTTCCATGGATTGCCATAGAAAGGAAGTTGTTTTTAGAAAACCAGGGTTAGTTGAAGTGGTTTTTAGGGGTGAAAAGAAGATTATCCCTACGAGTTTGATTTCAGCATTCAAAGCTCAGAAGTTGTTGAGAAAAGGTTGCACGACGTTTCTTGCTCACGTAGTGAAGGTGCAGGAAGAAAAGTTAAAACCAGAAGATGTTCTTGTTGCGAACGAGTTTCTTGATGTTTTTCCAGCAGATCTGTCAGGGTTGCCACTTGATAGGGAAGTAGAGTTCACTATTGAATTGCTACCAGGAACAACACCTATATCGCAAGCACCGTATAGAATGGCTCCAAGTGAGCTCAAGGAGTTGAAGATGCAATTACAAGAACTAGTTGATAAAGGATACATCAGACCTAGTGTATCACCCTGGGGAGCTCCAGTGTTATTTGTAAAGAAGAAAGGTGGTACCCTTAGATTGTGCATTGATTATAGACAGTTAAACAAAGTCACGATACGTAACAAGTATTCTTTACCCCGTATAGATGACTTGTTTGACCAGTTACGAGGAGCATCAGGATTTTCTAAGATTGATTTAAGATCAGGATACCACCAGTTAAAGGTAAGGGAATCAGATATTCCTAAGAAAACATTGAGAACCAGGTACGGGCATTATGAGTTTTTATTAATGTCGTTCGGTTTGACGAATGCACCGGCAGTTTTCATGGACCTCATGAACAGGATATTCCACGATGTTTTGGATCGATTCGTGATAATATTTATTGATGATATATTAGTTTACTCGATTGTGAGAAAGCTCATGAGGAACATTTGAGGATTATTCTGCAAACACTACGAGAAAAACAATTATACGCTAAATTCACCAAATATGAGTTTTGGTTGGATCAGGTAGTGTTTTTGGGGCATGCTGTCTCAGCAAGTGGTGTTAGTGTGGATCCAAATAAAGTTAAAGTTGTAGTGAACTGGGAGAGACCAGTTAGTGCGACAGAGGTACGTAGTTTCCTACGCTTGACAGGATACTACAGGCGGTTTGTTGAGGATTTCTCACGATTACCATTACCCTTAACAACATTAACAAGAAATAATGCCAGGTTTGAATGGTCAGATAAGTGTGAATAGAGTTTTCAGGAGCTGAAAAAGAGATTAGTTACAACACCTATTTTGACACTTCCTGTAACGGAAAAAGAGTATGTGATTTACTGTGATGTCTCGAGACAAGGTTTAGGGTGTGTTCTGATGCAAGAAGGAAAAGTAATAGCTTATGCGTCAAGACAATTGAAAAAGCACGAATGTAATTACCCTACCCATGATCTTGAGTTAGCAGCAGTTGTTTTAGCACTGAATATCTGGAGACATTACTTGTTTGGTGAAAGGTGTCACATTAACACAGATCATAAGAGTCTAAAGTATATCTTTGATCAGAGGGAGTTGAATATGAGACAGAGAAGATGGTTAGAATTGATTAAAGATTATGATTGTACTATAGAATACCATTCAGGTAAGGCGAATGTAGTAGCAGATGCATTGAGTAGGAAGTCAAAACATCCTAAGGACGCCTTGTGTGGTATTCGAGCGACATTTTTAAGTACTCGATTGGATTCTAAAGCAGTTGGGAATGCAAAGAGTTCAGGGAGTCTTTTAGCTCAGTTCCAGGTCAGGTCTTCACTCGTAACAGAGGTTGTGAGAAGACAACGAGAGGATAGTAACTTGCAGAAAATGTTTGGGAAGTCCAAACAGGGCCCAGAAGCAGAGTTTAAGATGAGATCAGACGGGGCCATAGAAAGGCAAGGAAGATTATGTGTTCTGAATTTTAGTGAGCTTAAAGATGCTATTCTAGAGGAAGCTCACAGTTCAGCTTACGCTATGCATCTAGTAAGTACCAAGATGTACAAAACTTTGAAGGGGACGTATTGGTGGCCTGGGATGAAGCGAGAGATAGTTGATTATGTTGATAGATGTTTGATCGCGCCAGCGAGTTAAACCCAGTTTGAAACAGAGGCTAGGAGGACTCCTTAACCCACCTTTGCCGGTCTTAGGAGAGGAAATGAGAGCATATCACTATTGATTTTCTGTTTGGATTACCACGTACTTCTAGTGGACATGATGGTATTTGAGTAATAGTGGATAGACTCACTAAAACAACACGGTTTGTACCGATTAAAGCGATGTCTACGCTTGATCAGCTAGCTAAGCTAGACGTCGACAGAATTGTGAGTCAATACGGAGTGCCAGTGTCCATAGTTTCAGATAGAGATCCAAGATTTACTTCTAAGTTTTGGCCTAGTTTACAGAAGGTTATGGGAACAAAGCTGAAGTTTAGTACAACATTCCATCCTCATACAGATGGGCAGTCAGAGAGGACCATCCAGATCTTAGAGGACATGTTGAGAGCATGTATCCTTCAATTTAAAGGAAGTTGGGATACACACTCATCACTTATGGGATTAAACTTATAAAACATTACTGTCGAGTATTGGTATTGCACCATTTGAGGCTCTGTATGGAAGACCATGTAGAACGCCCGTATGTTGGAATGAAGTAGGAGAGCGGAAGCTAATCGGTCCTGAGTTGGTACAAGTTACTACAGACAATATTAAGGTAATCAGAGAGAATCTGAAGGTAGCACAAGATCGTTAGAAGAGTTATGCAGATAAGCGACGAAAGGACTTAGAATTCCAGGTCGGAGATCAAGTTTTCTTGAAGTTATCTCCGTGGAGAGGTGTCCTTCGTTTTGGTAAGAAAGGTAAACTAAGCCCTAGATATATTGGTCCTTATCAAGTAACTTGGGGCCAGAGGCGGGCGACCCTCTGATTGGAGTTACCAGTGAGAACTATCTCGAGTACATTATGTATTTCATGTGTCCATGTTTAGGAAGTATATTCCAGATCAGACACGTGTGTTGCAAGCACAACCAGTTGAGCTAAAAGAAGACATGAGTTACGTAGAGGATGCAGTTGAAATCCTCGACAGGAAAAAGAAAGTTTTTAGAAATAAGACGATCTCACTCATGAAGGTTCGTTGGAGACATCACCCAGTGGAAGAGGCAACCTCGAAGTTAGAGGACCTAATGAGGAGGAAGTACTGACGATATTCACTTAATGACTACTCAATTTAGAGGACGAAATTTCTTAAGTGGAGGTAAGTTGTAAACCCGATCTCTTTGGAACTTCCTTATTAACAAATAACAAAAGAAAGAAGAAATTAATGTTTAAAACTTGGTTTCCCATGTTTTAAAAAGAAAAGAAATGAAGTGAAAGACAAAAGGAAAACAAGGAAGAAAAAGTTTAAACCATTTTTTGTTTGCTTTGCTTTAAAAGATAAAAGAAGAAAAGAAAATGAAACAAATGTAAATAATGTTAAGTTTTGTTTTGTAACGAAAAGAAAAGAAAGAAGAAGATAAAGGAAAGGAAAGAAAAGGAAAAAGAAATGAAAAAAAAAAAAAAAGCAAAAGGGCAAAAGGACAAAACACCTTTATGGTTTTGTCCTCCACCATAATACATTTTAAAAAGGGTTTTCTCTCCATTTTCTTCTCTATCTTTACAAACCAAGCTGATGTTTCGTGGGAGAAGGAAAAAGAAGAAGAAGGAAGCCATTTTTTTCGTGATTTTGGAGTGGAGTTGCATTAGAAAGGTGGAGAACTTCGGGAAGTTAATATTGCAGAAGGAGATCAACTCATACCAGTTCTTATACTTTGTTCATCTCGAGCTCCACAAGAAGAGGTAAGAATTGAGGTTTAGTTTTCTTGAAAGCTAACTCATTCTTTAACAAAGTTCATGAAGGAATCGTGAGCAAATTTATATGTTAAGTTCTTTGTTTTGTTAAGAGTAAAGCGAGAAAAATGAAATTTCTTTGTCAAATCAGAAAGTCTCTGATGTTTTGATTTTTATGATCTGTATACTTGGAGTTAGAAGCTCTAAAAGGTATGGTTCGAAATCTTATTGCATTTTCTACAACATTCGTGACGAAATCGTGAGAAGAAAATGATTGGAAGATGTTGTAATCATCAGGTTAAGTTTCAGTTGCGTGAGAAAATTAAATCTGAACAACAATGAGGTCATTTTAGGGTTTAAGCTATTGAGGTATTTTCGAACAAATCTGTTAGGAATCTCAATTGCATGTCTTCATATGACTTTTAGAGGGTTTAAAAAGGAAGAGGTTGATATAAATTACATTATTTTTGATAAGTAATGAAGAAGTTATAGCTGTCAGAAAGCAGGAGAGAAAATCTGAAAATCTTTGAAAAATTTGAAAGTGTGTTTTCTTGTAGTTTTAAGGTTAGAAATCATGAGCTCAAGGTTTTAATACATGGATTTGGTTTGTTTGTGAGGCCAAGAGGAGATAGGTCGAGTATACGGGCTAAGATTTTAGTTCTATCACTGTGAGTGACAAAACAAACTTTGAAAATCAACCAAATGCTTGAATTATGCTTTAAGAAATGCAAGTTTTGCTAGAATTAAATATTTCAATGCTTTGTGTTTTATTTTGAACACATGTCTATGAGTATTCTTGCTTTCCTAGAAATGTTTTAAAGTGTTCATGTTGAACCTAAATGTCTTGATGAAATTTATACACGAGCATATGTTTATTGAATTCCCGAAGTTTATGGAAATGTTAAGATTTCGAGCAAGTAAGTTTTAGCAAGTATGTTTTTTAAAGATTTCGAGTTTTATGAACAAGCTAAGTAAGCTTGAGTTTTATGAAAGAAAAGATAAGCAGGCATGTTCAAATGTTTTCATGTGATCTTCTGATATATTGAGGCCAAGGCTTTATGGTACTGTGTGCACGCAGGTCATTTCTGTTGTCGACGTTGAGTGAAATCCGTGACAACAGCGCTGTCGTAAGTGTTGGGCGGGCCCCACTACGACAAAGACGATGGGAGTGCTGGGCGGGCCCCACTACATCGTAGAACAAACATAGATTGTGACATGTTTTAAAAAGAGTTTATATCATTTACATGCCTTACGAGGTTTTAACGATATACTTGTTGGGTTTTCAGGTGACATGTTTTTCAGATTTTAACGATATATCATTTACATGCCTAAAAGTCTATTATGATTCTACGTTTACTTTCAACGCTTGAATACAAATGCATATGCTCATAGTTTTCAGGTGACATGTTTTACAAGTTATAGATCTTAAACACAGTCACTCACTGAGCTTCATAGATCATTCTTTCAATGTTTTGAAACTTTTCAGGTAGAGATCGAGCTCCTGGCACCTGAGTTACTGCCATAGTCTGCTGAAGCTTCATAAGTTTAATACTTTGTACGTGGCTGGTGTTGTATAGCTAGTCCCTATGTGTTATAGTTTATTTTGAGAGGACTATGTTGTTATAGTTGTTTGTACATTAGAGGTTTTATGAACAATGAGTTGTCTTGTGTTGTTTTGATGCACTTGACTTTTTAGTTTCAAAGAGAGACTTAAGAAGGGTTCTCCTTGTGTATATTTAATAGTTGTTCAATTTCCGTTGTGTTATTGTTAAAGTGTTCCATTTGCGAACATAGTATGTTTATCAGGTGAATCAGGGTCAACAGGTATTGTTAAGAGTAAACAATGTTTGTTGGCTTCACGCTGCCTTTCGAGCTGAGTTAGCAAGTAGTTCGGGAGGGGGTGTGACATACAATACATATAGACTGGCTATACTACTCCATACACGTACAAAATATCAAGTTCGTAGAGCTTCCAGCAGACTATGGTAGGATGTCAGGCACTAGGAGCTTGATCTCTACCTAAAAAGTTTTAAAACACTGAAAGAATGAGCTATGAAGCTCAATGAGTGACTGTGTTTAAAATCTATAAACCGTAAATCATATCACCTGACCACTTATGAGCATATGCATCTATAATCAGGCGTTAGAAGAAAACATGTAATCATCATAGCTTTTCCACAAAACCAGCAAGTATTTCATTAAAACTTGTATGACATATCAATAATATTAACCTTTATAAAACATATGACAATCTTGTTGAGATGTTTATCCTAATCTCGTTCTGTTTGTAAATATACATTTGAAATTAATAAAGAGTTATTCATTTCATCATTTTGTGTCTCGCATTTATTACAAACTTCGACCAATAAACAAAGCTCTAGGGTCATTGAATATATGAGAGAAGTAGAACTTGAACGATGTCTAGTGGACACACAAGGAGGATCACGTTGGAGTGAATGACCGAGCGATTATGCGATTGTATGGATTGGGTTGGAAACCTAATCCACGGATACACTTGTGGATGTGGCCCACTTTGTATTAAGATACAAACGAAAAGATCTGACTCGTTCATGTGGTTGACATGCGAGTGGGGGCATCCTATACAATGAGATTGTACAAGACCGGACCGTGAATTATTAGGCCTACTGATCTAACACTGTTAACAGTATGGACTAATAACTTCGTCGATGAACATTAGTGACTCGACCTTAATCTGAGCGTGTTACGGACTCACATGCGGTTGGGTGCGTCCTTTGACTAAATGCGGGTGTGGGTGGTCACAGTTACTCGCCCAATATGCCTATCTTCTCAGGGATAGGACCAAGTAGGGAGTTGGGAACTTAACTACGTGAGATGGAATTCACTTGTTCCCGCCTTTAGGGAAACTAGTGGGGTTGTTCCCTTAACTGCTGTCTCCAGGGCTTGAAAAACGGGCACCCACCCTCTCACTGGCACGAGAGGGTTGTTTTGAATGGTTGGACCACTACAATATGTTGTTCATTAGAGGAGCAGTGGGGACATAAGGAACAAGAAGTAGACGCAGGGGTAAAATGGTAATTTGACCCAGCATTGTCTCTGAACAACTGTGAAGGTTGACTCTTGGCGATGGTTATATCAGTGGACACGTAATATCTTACACTGACGGGAGTGCAACTACGAACTTTAGTCCAGTGTTACCGTAGCTAATCGATGGTGATTACCGTGTCAAAGAGTTTGATAGGTTAATCTCGGATCATTGGAGCTCGTCACTGTAGGTCCATAAGGTCCCTCGGTTGGCTCAAACTGGATCAAAAGAAGGTTTACTATTTTGGTGTGAATTGAAGTGTTCAATTTCACTAAAGAGCATTTATGTCATTTATATGAGATATGAATGATATAATATATCGTTTAATGTGAATGAGATTCATAATTTTTTAATTAGGGCTAATTTGGAGAAATTAGGTTGAGAGATATTAAATTGGATGTGATTCAATTTAATAAATCAACAATATTGCAAATGTGATTTGTAAAATGAGATATGAGACATCTTATAATATATGGATATGCAAATATGATTTGCGTCACCTATAGTTGTGGTAAAATGGTAAATGGGTTGAGATTTCAACTCCACCTATCTCCATTATATAAACCCTTTTTGCAAGAAGGGTTGTAAGGTTTTTCTCTAATTTTTGGAAATCTCACCAAAAGAAGAGATCTCTCTCTCACAAATTCTCTCTAACTTTTCTCCTCCCAAAACAAAAAAGGAAGAATCCCACCATTCTCCTACTTCCTATAGAAGAAAAACCGAGAAGCCAAGTGGTGGTGTTCTTCTTTGTTAGAAGAGTTCAAGATCGTGGAGATCGAGGAAGCACGAAGAGTTTGTGAACGGAAAGGAAGCTTTGAAGAACGTCTTTGACAAGTAAGTAACGAGAACTTGTTGTATTCCTTTCAATTTTAACCATGTTTAGCCTATATCTAAGTGTTAGATAGTTTTAACGAATCTTACTTGCACAACATCACCGCGACGATTCGATCGTCTTCCGCTTCGCGGGGAGCTTCATTCTCTTCAATTGGTATCAGAGCCAAGTTGTTTGTTCTTGTTGTGCATTGTTTTTTTCGTAAAATTAGGTGGGTATTGCCTATAATTCATAAGATGAATGTTTGTTTGCAAGAATGGATGTTTTCAGTTTTGCCACTAGTATAGATTTACATTTCTATGTTGATTTTATCAATGTAATGGCCCGTGTTTTTTGGCATTTTAATGTAAATCGAGTCTGTATGTTCGAGTCGTACGTGGCAAGAGTTCTTTGTGAATAAATCGGAGTGGAAGCGGGTAAGAATCGACGAAGAACGACAAGAGGAGCTTTTGTTATGTCGGCGCGTTAAGGCGTTGTACATCGGCGTCTCAGCGTTGCGCATGCGCGATCGGAGGCCTAGTTGTAGAGCACTATTGCAACGCTAGGCGCTGCGTTGAAACCCTAGGCGTGGAGCATGCGAGGCGTGACTCTCGACGCTGCAGCGTTGCACCGCTACAGCGTAGTGGGCAGTTTGGGAGGCGCGCACGCGAATTCATTTGGTATGTGCATAGTTTGCGGTTTTCTCACGTTTTTATTAATATTATTTCTAAAATGTATTTTTATTTTAGTTATTTAATTTATTCTATTAAATAATATTAATAGAAATGTTATATTAATGTTATTCAATTAAATAAATGCCTCTAAGTGCCAAAACTAGTCCATTTTTGCTATTTAATTATTTTATGCATGAGATGTATGATTTAGTTAATTTCTATGTGTATAATGTATGTCATATAGATTTAAAATCCCACCTTGGGTTAAACATATTCATGCATCATTTATATCATAAGTGTTATAATATATAGTTTGCATGATAGGTTATATTATAAATGTTATAAACTATAGGGTTGTACCCTTAAGTGTTGTCTTGAGGACTTGGCACCGGCCCAGACGCTCTCAGCGCACGAGAGGGTTGTTGTGTATGGTTGGACCAATACAACATTTTCGTTGATGGGGATCCGTTCCCCTTGAGAAGCGGAAACGAGTTTGGGATCGTAATTGCTTGATTGTTTTAGTTAGAAACAAAAACCAGTACATTGACAAAACAGAACAAACATGCTTGTCTAATCCTAATTAGGCATGGATAAATGTACATGCAAATATGCTAGAAATTAACAATTAAACTAAAAGGAAATAGTATTACCTTTGTAGATTCACAACAACTCCTTGCTCCAAGCTTTTCCAGCAACACAACAACACAGCAACCCATAAAACTTTGCTTTTCTCCAGCAAGACACTACCACGAGAGAAAACCTTCTATATCTCTGAGTTCATAGAACAAATCCTTTGGTGGGCAGGATTTTCAACAATTGGAGAATGAGAATGAAAGTTTGAGGGGGAGTTGGGGAGTAGTGGGAACGTGCCATCATGACATGTTCCCTAATTAATTAATTAATTTAATTTAATCAAATAATATTAAATACTATATTATATTAAATGATTAAATCTCATTTAATCATTTTATCCTTTAACCTATAGTTTAATGCACATCAAGTGTACATTAAATTTTAACCTATTGTTTTCAAATATGAATCACATTCACCTTTGAATTTAATATTTGAACTCTTTCAAATATTTAATTCTCTCATGTAATTTTAATATGAATCCTATTCAAATTAAATTTATAATATATAGTTCCAAAACTATATATTATATCGTATCAATATACGTTAAGTTTATTCCCTTATGAATTTGAACTTTTCAAATTCAAATGATATAAGAACCATTTACGAGCTAGAAGGTGGACCTAATGGACCTATAGATTAGAAGCTCCAACGATATGAGATTGCTCGGTTAATCTCATTAACCTCCCAATCAACATTCGTTAACTGCGGGAACACTCCACTAAAGTCCCGCAGCTGCACTCTTCTCACTACAAATATATTTCTGTGTCTACGGATATTGACCAATTACAACAAGTCAATCCTTCCTTCAACATTTGTAACACCAATTGGGTCAAATTATCGTTTTACCCCTGGGTTACATCTTGTGATTTAAGTACCAGTGTTCCTCTAATGAACAATTTGTTTGTGGTCCTACCAACAAACATAATCCCTCTCGGGCCAATGAGGGGGTCGAGCCTTTTGTTCAAGTCCCGGAGACACCACTTAAAGAACATTCCTCTACTTACCCTAGTAGGCGAGAAGGAGTAAATTTTATCTTGCAAAGTTAAGTTCCCAACCGCTCACTTGTTCTTCTCCCTAATAAGGTGGGCATATTGAGTCGGCGAATCTTACCATTCTCACCCATACTAGTCAAAGGACAATCCCTCGCGAACAAGAGTTTGTAACCTGCTCAGCATTGAGATCAAGTTTCCTAGGTCATCCTAGTGAAATAGAAACCTAACTAGTCAAAGGAGTTACAACTAGAGATTACTATTTCGTGGTTCAATCTTATGTAATCTCATTACATAGGATATCCCCACTCACATGTAATCTACACGAACACGTTAGGATCACAGTGTTTGTAACACATACAAGGTGGGCCACATCCATAATTTTACCAGGGTAAGGTACCCAAACCTTATCACCTAACTATAGACCCTTTAGTCTTTATCTTGAACCGAGATCCGTTATATGTACACTACATTCAGTTAAAGATTCATTTAACAGCCTTGGATGTTTAGTTTATTGGATTTAGGGTTCAAATAAAAGAAAACTCGTAGATAACGAACAATAACTCTTTATTGAAATAATAACACTCTATCACATTAATTAGAACATAATTACAAACTACGAGTTTTAGGGCACAAACTCCAACAAACTCCCACTTGAACTAAAACTTTAGTGGGATGCATCATAATCTAAAACACTGGTTACAAGAGATAGAAATACAATAAACTAGGGCATTCATGTACCCCATTACATATCTCCCACTAGCCCTAGATTAGCCTATGTACATGTCTCGTAGACCTAGACTCTACAGATGACCCTCGAACACTTTAGCCGTGAGAGTCTTTGTAAACGGATCAACAATATTGTGCTCTGAAGCTATCTTCGTGACGTCACATCTCTTCGTTGCACTATTTCTCATATCATGTGATACTTCCTCTCGATGTGCTTGCCTTGCTTATGGCTGCGAGGTTCCTTCGAATTGGCTACCGCACAACTGGTGTCATAGTATAAGGTGATGGGAAATTTCATATTTTGAACGACTTCCAAATCAGTAAGGAATTTCTCTAGCCAAACAACCTACTTAGCTGCTTCACAAGCAGCGACATACTCAGCCACCATCGTGGAGTCATCGATGCATCCTTGCTTGACACTTCGCCATACTATACCTCCCCCGTTAAGAGTGAAAACTGATCTCGATGTGGATTTCCGAGAATCCTTATCGGTCTGAAAATCAGAATCAGTGTATCCTGTAAGGATCAAATCTTTAGACCCATAGACAAGCGTATAGTCCCTCGTTCTCCTAAGATACTTGAGGATATTTTTAACTGATGTCCAGTGGTCTAACCCTGGATTGGACTCGTACCTACTGACTATTCCCACAACATAACAAATGTCTGGCCTTGTGCACAACATAACATACATTAAGCTACCTCTGCGGTGCACACGGGAATCGTCTCATATCCTCAACTTCTTGAGGTGTCTTAAGACATTATTCCTTAGACAGATGAACTCCATGCCTGAAGGGCAACAAGCCCCTCTCGGAATTTTGCATCGAATATAGGAACAACATTTTGTCGGTATAAGACGCTTGAGACAGTGCTACTGTTCTATTCTTGCAATTCCTGAAGATCCGAATCCCAATAACATATTGCGCCTCCCCAATCTTTCATTTGGAATTGGGTCATGAAAGAAATTCTTCATGTCATTAATGTTGGGATTTATGCCTAAACTTGTGTAATTTTGATAAATTAAATAAAGTGTTATTTGTTTTGATAAGATTACTGATCTTGCTTTTATAAATCGAATAAACTAAGCTCCAAGGTTATAACATATATCTTGAAATCGATGTAGTGGGCACTATTTGGGTTGAGTTCAAGATTATAACATAAATAGTCTATGGTATAAGAAAAAGGTTGGAAAACGTATTACAGTAACATCATGGATGCGACCCACTTTGTAATTAGTACAAATGAGGTAATCCAACTCATTCATGTAGTTTACAAGCGAGTGGGGGCATCCTGTATAAAGAGTTCATACAAGATTGGATCGCAAATTATTAGTCTAACAGTGTAACGCCAATAACAGGATAAGACTTGTAATTTATAGATGGTCATTAGTGACTCGACCGGAATCCTGAGCCAGTTAAGAACTCCTGCTTATAGGGGTTTGTCCTTAGACTAGTATGGGTGAGAGTGACACATGGCCAGACTCAATAAGCCTACCTTCTAGGGGACGAGAACCTCGTAAGTAGCTGGAAATTTATCTGCAAGATGGAATTCACTCATTCCTCTCTTGAGGAATTAGATAGGTTGTTCCCTTAGAACTTACTCCGTCTCTTGAATAACGGGGCCCCGCCCTCTATGAGGGTATGTGTCTAAGGTAGGACCTTAGACTTGTTGTTCATTAGAGGATCAGTGGTGCTTAAGGAGCAAAGAGGTAATCACAGGGATAAAACGGTAATTTGACCCATCTGTGATTACGAACAACCTGTGAAGGGTCGACTCATGGGTAATGACTATATCAATGGACACAATAATATCTACAGTGACGAGAGTGCAACTACAAGTCTATAGTGGAGTCACTTGTAGTTAATGAATATTGACTAGCTGGATCAAAGAGTTTGATCAGTTAATCTCACATCATTGGAGCTCAAGATCTGTAGGTCCATTAGATCTCTCTGTTGGCTTAATATGGTAATATTGAGGGTATAAAGTTAGGAGTAAAATTGAAGTGTTCAATTTCATACATGAGGTGTTATATCTATTATATATGATATAATTGATATAATATATAGTTTTTGTAAGCCCAATCTCTTTGGAACTTCCTTATTAACAAACAACAAAAAGAAAGAAGAAATGAATGTTTAAATTTTGGTTTTCCATGTTTTAAAAAGAAAAGAAATGAAGTGAAAGATAAAAGGAAAACAAGGAAGCAAAAGCTCAAACCATTTTGGTTTGGTTTGCTTTAAAAATAATGAAGAAAATGAAATGAAAGGAATGGATATTATATTGTGTTTTGTTTTGTTTAGAAAATAAAAGGAAAGAAAAGAAAAGAAAGAAATGGATAAAGGAAAGGAAAAAGAAAAGGAAAAAGAAAAGAAAAGGCAAAAGGGAAAAAGACAAAGTTTGCCTCCTTGCTTTTTAAAATGGCTTTATCTTCTCCATTTTCTTCTTCATTTATCAAAACAAAAGTTGAAGCTTCGTGGGAGAAGGAGAAAGGAAGAAAATGGAAGCCATTTTCGAGATTTTGGAGCTGGAATTGCAGAAGAAAGGAGGAGAACTCAAATCTTAATTGTATAGCAGCAAGGTGATCAACTCAGACCAGTTCTGATGTTTTGGTCTTTTCAAGCTCAACAAGAAGAGGTAAGAGTTGCGTTTTTGATACATGAAAGTTAACTCAATTTGGAACAAAGTTTGTGAAGGAAGCTCGAGCTAATACTGAAGTTAACTTACTATTTTGTGAAGAGGAAGACAGAAGACAGAATTTGCTTTGTCAAATCAGGAAGTCTCGATGTTTTAGTTTTTCTGATCTGAATACTTGGCGTTAGAAGCTCTAATTAGTATGGTTCGAAAGCTTATTGAATTTCCTACAACTTTTGTGAAGAAATCGTGAGTAGAAAATGTCTAGAAGATGTTATAAATATCAGGTTCAATTTGTTGTGCAGTAGGAAATCCGAATCTTGAAACAACAGAAGTCTGTTTTGAGGAAAGTAGCTTTCGAGGTATTTCTGAACAAATCCGTTTGGAATTTCAATTTCATATCTTCATATGATTTTTAGAGGGTTCAATTTCATATCTTCATATTACATTATTTTTGGATAAGTAATGAAGAAGTTATGCCTGTCTGAAAACAAGGCAGAAAAACTGAAAATGCTGGAAGTTTCATAAGTTGTTAGTTTGTACGTGGTTTGTGTTGTATAGCAAGTCGTTATGTAGTTATAGAAGTTTTGTACATTAGTGGTTGTATAAACAATGAGTTGTCTTGTGTTGTTTTGATGCACTTGACTTTTAGTTTCCAAGAGAGACTTATGAGAGATTTCTCCTTGTGTATGTTTAATAGTTGTCCAGTTTCTGTTGTTTTATGTTAAAATGTTCCATATGCGAACATAGTATGTTTATCGAGAGAAACAGGTCGTGAGTATTGTTAAGAGGTAAACAATGTCTGTTGGTTTCACGCCGCCTTTCGGGCTAAGTAGCGAGTAGTTTCGGAGGGGTGTGACAACTTGGTATCAGAGCAGTTAGCTCCATGGGAATGAGACAGGGCAAGTTAACTCTGAGAACAAAGTAAAAGTTATAGCAAGTTATTGAGTTAGTTTAGATCAAACTAGTAAAGTATGGTCCAAGTAAGAATAAGAGTAAGTCCAGTTAGGGCTAAAATGTGAATAGAAGTTTAGTACTGCGTATTGGAGTTAGATATCCATAGTATGTCTAATATATTAATATATTATCGGAGTCATGCCACCACGTACTAGCGAGCAGCGACGAGACGAGGATTAGGGGGCGGGATGCAGGATCCTACCCAAGGCAAATCTGAGAGGGGATCTAGTGCCCCAATAGTCCAAACTGAGGCTACAGATGAGCAACATGTTAGTTTCTCACAGGAGGCAGGTGGGCCAGAGAGAGCAGGACCAAGTGATCCAAAAAAAAAAGGCGTATAGAATGGAACGTCTAAAGAAATTAGGAGTCACAGTGTTTGATGGTTCCATAGATCCAGCTGATGCCGAGGTTTGGCTGAATATGCTACAAAATGTTTTGATGTAATGAGTTGCTCTAAGGAGCAAAGTCAAGCTAGCCACATTCCTACTAGAGAAAGAAGCAGAGGGATGGTGGGAATCGATTTTAGCCAGACGGAGTGATGCACGTACTCTGGATTGGCAAACATTGTGAGGCAAAGAGGGATGAATTTTTAGAACTGAAGCAAGGTCTATTTTCAGTGGCTGAGTATGAAAGAAGGTATACCGAGCTGTCATGGTATGCTGATGTGATTGTGATATCTGAGAGTGACAGGTGTCGGAGATTTGAAATAGGGTTACGTCCTGAGATACGAACCCCAGGCACAGGGATTGCAAAGTGGGCTTACTTTTCCCTGCTGGTAGAGAGTACTCTACGTGTTGAGCAGAGTATAACAGAGGCACAAACACTGGTGAAGCCTACCTGAGGGCCTTCAACGGCGAGCAGTTTCCATGGTCGTGAGCAGCGACGATTCACACCTGGTGTCACACCCCCTCCCGAACCACTTGCTAACTTAGCCCGGAGATTTGCATGAAGCCAACAGACATTGTTACCTCTTAACAATACTGCTGACACTACTTTACTCGAAAACAAACTATGTTCGCATATGGAACACTTTAAACATAACACAAATGGAATCGGACATCTATAAGACGTACATGAGGAGAAACTCTTCTTAAGTCTCTCCTGGAACTAAAACGAGCAAGAACATCGTAACCACAAGCGGTCAAACCACTAATTAAACAACCACAACCTCTAAAGCACATACGACTATAACTACATAGTTCTCTTAAAATAATTTACAAACATATGGACTTGCTAAACCACACCAACCACGTAAACATATCTAACATGAGAAGCTTCCAGTGATTATGGCGAGTTATCGGGCACCGTGAGCTCGATCTCTACGAAAAGTGGGAAAACATCTTGAAAGAATGAGCTATGAAGCTCGGTGAGTGACTTGAGTTTAAAGGAAACTACTAACTCGTAAATCATATCACCGGTCATCTATGAGCATATGCATCCAGTAATCAAGTGTTGAAAGTAATCGTGTAATCATAATAGCTTTTCAGAAAAACCAGCAAGTATATCGTTTAAATCTCGTAAGGCATGTAAATGATACAAACTCTTTAAGAAAAACATGTCACAATCTACTTTGTTCTACGATGTAGTGGGGCTCGCCCAGCACTCCCATCGTCTTTGTCGTAGTGGGGCCCGCCCGGCAGACTCACGACAATGCGTCGTTGTCACGAGTACACTCAACGTCGACAACGAGAATAAGACCAGTGTGCACACGGTACCATAAAGCCTCGGGCTCAATATCTCAGAAAATCACATGAAAACATTTGAACATGCCTGCTTATCTTTTCTTTCATAAAACTCAAGCTTACTTAGCTTGCTCATAAAACTGGAAATCTTTAAAAACATACTTGCTAAAACATACTTGCTCAAAATCATAACATTTCCATAGACTTCGGAAATGCAATAAACATATGCTCGTGTATAAATTTCATCAAGACATTTAAGCTCATCATGAACACTTTAAAAATATTTCTAAGAAAACAAGAATACTCATAGTCATGTGTTCAAAAATAAAACACAAAGCTTTGAAACAATTCATTCTAGCAAAACTTGCATTTCTTAAAGCATTTTTCAAGCATATAGCTCCTTTTCGAAGTTCGTTTTGTCACTCACAGTGTTAGAACTAGAGTCTTGACCCGTACACTCGACCTATTCGCTCTTGGCCTGTCAAACAAACCAAAACCATGTTTTAGAACCTCGAGCTCATGGTTTTAACTTTAAAACTACAAGAGACCACTCCAACAAAAATTCCAGCATTTAACAGATTTTATGCCCTGTATTCAGACAGCCATAACTTCTTCATTGCTTATCCAAAAAGGATGTACTTTATACCAAACTCTTCCTTTTTAAATCCTCTAAAACTCTTATGAAGACATGAAAATGAGATTCCCAATAGATTGGTTCAGAAATACCTCGAAGTCTTCTTTCCCAGGAACCAACTTCTGCTATTCCAGATTCGATTTTCTGCTGCAACCCGAAAATTGACCTGCTATTTACAACATCTTCCAGTCATTTTCTATTCACAATTTCTTCATGAAAGTTGTAGGAAATGCAATAAGCTTTCCAGCCAAACCTATTAGAGCTTCTGGTTCCAACTCTACAGACCAGTACAACTAAAACATCAGAGACTTCTCGGATTTGACAGCAAATTCTGTCTTCTGTCTTTCTCTTCACAAAACAGTAGCTTAAGATCTGAATTTGCTCGAGCTTCCTTCACGAATTTTGTTCCAATATGAGTTAACTTTCATGAAACAAAATCTCAAATCTTACCTCTTTCTGTGGAGCTCGTGATGAATAAAATAGCAGAACTGGTCTGAGTTGTTCACCTTGCTGCTATACAAGTAATCTTTGAGTTCTCCTCCCTCTCTTCTGCAATTCCAGCACCAAAAAGCCCTTCTTCCTCTTCCTTTCTGCTTCTCTCATCAAAACCCTTGCTGCTCCTTGTTGAAAATGAGAAGGAAATCGATGGAATGGGTTAATTTAAAAAGAAAACTAAGGTGGGATCCACCACCCACATTCCTTTTCCCTTTTACATTCTTTTTCCTTTTCTTTCCTTTCCTTTATCTTTCATTTCTTTTCTTTTCTTTTCTTTTCAAAACAAACTTAACATGATTTACATTTGTTTCATTTTCTTTCCTTCATTATTCCTAGAGCAACCAAACCAAAATGGTTTATGTTTTTCCTTCCTTGTTTTCCTTTTGCCCTTCACTTCATTACTTTTCTTTTTAAAACAAGGAAAACCAAGTTTTAAGCATTCATTTCTTCCTTTCTTTTCTTGTTAGATATTAAGGAAGTTCCAAAGAAAGATCTCGGGTTTACACCTGGAGTGAATGTTTTGAGTCGTCAGGACTTTAAAAGTCGAGCTGGCGGCCAAACATCGAGTTAAACGCATGTTAGTGGTGCCTATCAGAGGCAGAGCCAAAGAGCACCTAGTCAATCTGCCAGATCCACAGTAAGACCACCGACAATGAGGAGTCTGTTGCCAGTGCAGCAAGGTGAACTCCATGTGCAAATTGTGGCAAGAATCATCGAGACCAATGTCTTGTTGGTGTCGGTGTGTGTTACAAGTGTGGACAGCCAAGGCATTTCAATAGGGATTGTCCACAGCTTAGAGCAGTTGCACAGATGGACCAGGGAGTTGGGTCCCAGACAGTTGAGCAGCCAAGAGTTCCAGTGGCTGCAAGAGAGGCACCACAAAGTAATAGAAAGGAAGTTGTTTTCAAGAAACCGAGGATTAGTGAAGTGGTTTTCAGGTGAAGGGAAGATTATCCCTACGAGCTTGATTTCAGCATTTAAAGCTGAAAAGTTGTTGAGGAAAGGTTGCATGGCATTTCTTGCACACGTAGTGGAGGTGCAGGAAGAAAAGCTAAAACCAGAAGATGTTCTTGTGGTGAACGAATTTCTTGATGTTTTTCCAACAGATCTGTCAGGGTTGCCACCTGATAGGGAAGTAGAGTTCACTATTGAATTGCTACCAGGAACAACACCTATTTCGCAAGCGCTGTATATAATGGCTCCAAGAGAGCTCAAGGAGTTGAAGATGCAGTTACAAGAACTAGTTGATAAAGGATACACTGACCTAGTGTATCACCACCGGGAGCTCCGTGATTATTTGTAAAGAAGAAAGATGGTACCCTTAGATTATGCATTGATTATAGACAGTTAAACAAGTCACGATACGTAATAAGTATCCTTTACCCCGTATGGATGACTTGTTTGACCAGTTACGAGGAGCATCAATGTTTTCTAAGATTGATTTGAGATCAGGATACCATCAGTTAAAGGTAAGGGAATCAGACATTCCTAAAACAAAGATTCGTAACTGTGCGGGCATTATGAATTTTTAGTAATGTCGTTCGGTTTGATGAATGCACCAGCAGTTTTCATGGACCTCATGAATAGGATATTCCACCAGTATTTGGATCAGTTCGTGATAGTATTTATTGATGATATACTAGTTTACTCAATTGATAGGAAAACTCATGAGGAACATTTGAGGATTATTCTACAAACACTACGACATAAGCAGTTGTATGCTAAATTCACCAAATGTGAGTTTTGGTTGAATCAGGTAGTGTTTCTGGGGCATGTTGTTTCAGCAAATGGAGTTAGTGTGGATCCGCATTAAGTGAAAGTTGTGGTCAACTGGAAGAGACCAACCAGTATGACAGAGGTACGTAGTTTTCTAGGCTTGGCAGGATACTACAGATGGTTTGTTGAGGATTTCTCACGATTAGCTTTACCATTAACAATTTTGACAAGGAAGAATGCTAAGTTTGAATGGTTAGATGAGTGTGAACAGGGTTTTCAAGAGCTGAAAAAGAGGTTAGTTACAACACCTATTCTGACACTTCCCAGTAATCAGGAATAGAGTATGTAATTTATTGTGACGCCTCGAGGCAAGGTTTAGGGTTTGTGCTCGTGCAAGAAGGAAAAGTAATAGCCTATGCGTCGAGACAATTGAAAAAGCACGAATGTAATTACCCTACTCATGATCTCGAGCTAGCAGCAGTTGTTTTAGCACTGAAGATCCAGAGACATTACTTGTTTGGTGAAAGGTGTCATATTTACACAGATCATAAGAGTTTGAAATATATCTTTGATCAGAAGGAGTTGAATGTGAGACAAAGATGATGGTTAGAACTGATTAAAAATTATGATTGTACTATAGAATACCATCCAGGTAAGGCGAATGTGGTAGCAGGTGCATTGAGTAGGAAGTCAAGACTTCCTAATGATGCCTTGTGTGGTATTCGAGCGACATTTTTAAGTACTCTATGGGATTCTAAGGCAGTTGTGAATGCAGAGAGTTCAGGGAATCTTTTAGCTCAATTCCAGGTCAAGTCTTCACTCATAGCAAAGGTTGTGAGAAGACAACCAGAGGATAGTAACTTGCAGAGAATGTTTGGAAAGTCCAAACAGGGCCCAGAGGCAGAATTTAAAATGAGATCAGATGGAGCCATAAAGAGGCAAGGAAGACTATGTGATCCGAGTGTTAGTCAGCTTAAAGATGCTATTCTTGAAGAAGCTCACAGTTCAGCTTACGCTATACATCCAGGAAGCACCAAGATGTATAAGACATTGAAAGGGAACGTATTAGTGGCCTGGGATGAAGCGAGAGGTAGCTTTGAATATGTTGATAATATTTGATCTCGCTAACAGAGTTAAACCAGTTAGAGCGAGAGACTGTGTGGACTCCTTAATCCATTGCCGATGTTTCGGAATGGAAATAGGAGAATATCATTATGGATTTTCTGTTTGGATTACCACGTCTTCTAGTGGACATGATGGTATTTTGGTAATAGAGGATAGACTGACTAAAACAACACGGTTTATATCGATTAAAGCGACGTCTACGCTTGATCAACTAGCTAAGCTATACGTTGACAGAATTGTTAGTCAATACGGAGTGCCAGTGTCCATAATTTCAGATAGGGATCCAAGATTTACTTCTAAGTTTTGGCCTTGCCTACAGAAAGCTATGGGGACAAAGTTGAATTTTAGTATAGCATTCCATCCTCAGATAGATGGTCAGTCAGAGAGGACCATCAAGACCCTAGAGGATATGTTGAGAGCATGTGTCCTTCAATTTAAGGGTAGTTGTGATACACACCTATCACTTATGGAATTCGCTTATAATAACGGCAATTAGTCAAGTATTGGCATGGCACCATTTGAGGCTCTGTATGGAAGGTCGAGTAGAACGCCCGTATGTTAGAATGAAGTAGGAGAGCGGAAGCTAATCGGTCCTGAGTTGGTACAAGTTACGACCGATAATATTAAGGTAATCAGAGAGAATCTGAAGGTAGTACAAGACCGTCAGAAGAGTTATGCAGATAAGCGACGAAAGGATTTAGAATTCCAGGTCAGAGATCAAGTATTCTTGAAGTTATCTCCGTGGAGAGGTGTCCTTCGTTTTGGCAAGAAAGGTAAGTCAAGTCGTAGATATATTGGTCCTTATCCAATGAACGGGCGAATTAGGCGTGACCTTTACTGACCGGAGTGGCAGTGAGAACTATCTCGAGTACATGATGTTTTTCATGTGTCCATGTTGAGAAAGTATTATCCAGATCCGACATATGTGTTGCAAGCACAACCAGTTGAGTTGAAAGAAAACATGAGTTACATAGAGGATGCAGTTCAAATCCTCGACAGGAAAGAACAAGTTTTGAAAAACAAAACGATCTCAATCGTGAAGGTTCGTTGGAGACATCACGAAGTGGAGGAGGCAACCTGGGAATTAGAGGACCTAATGACGAGGAAGTACTCGGTGATTTTCACTTAAAGGCTACTCAATTTCGAGGACGAAATTTCTTAAGGGGAGGTAAGTTGTAAGCCCAATCTCTTTGGAACTTCCTTATTAACAAACAACAAAAAGAAAGCTGAAATGAATGTTTAAAACTTGGTTTTCCATGTTTTAAAAAGAAAAGGAATGAAGTGAATGATAAAAGGAAAACAAGGAAGGAAAAGCTCAAACCATTTTGGTTTGGTTTGCTTTAAAAATAATGAAGAAAATGAAATGAAAGGAATGGATATTATATTGTGTTTTGTTTTGTTTAGAAAATAAAAGGAAAGAAAAGAAAAGAAAGAAATGGATAAAGGAAAGGAAAAAGAAAAGGAAAAAGAAAAGAAAAGAAAAAACAAAAGGGAAAAAGACAAAGTTTGCCTCCTTGCTTTTTAAAATCGCTTTATCTTCTCCATTTTCTTCTTCATTTATCAAAACAAAAGTTGAAGCTTCGTGGGAGAAGGAGAAAGGAAGAAAAATGGAAGCCATTTTCGAGATTTTGGAGTTGGAATTGCAGAAGAAAGGAGGAGAACTCAAAGCTTAATTGTATAGCAGCAAGGTGATCAACTCAGACTAGTTCTGATGTTTTGGTCTTTTCGAGCTCAACAAGAAGAGGTAAGAGTTGAGTTTTTGATACATGAAAGTTAACTCAGTTTGGAACAAAGTTTGGAAAGGAAACTCGAGCTAATACTGAAGTTAACTTACTGTTTTGTGAAGAGGAAGACAGAAGACAGAATTTGCTGTCAAATCTGGGAAGTCTCTGATCTTTTGGTTGTTTTGATCTGAATACTTGGAGTTAGAAGCTCTAATTGGTATGGTTCGAAAGCTTATTGAATTTTCTACATCTTTCGTGAAGAAATCATGAGTAGAAAATGTCTAGAAGATGTTCTAAATATCAGGTTAAATTTGTTGTGCAGCAGGAAATCCGAATCTGGAAACAGCAGAAGTAGCTTTTGAGGAAGTAGCTTTCGAGGTATTTCCGAACAAATCCGTTTGGAATTTCAATTTCATGTCTTCATATGAGTTTTGGAGGGTTCAACAAGGAAGAGTTTGGTATAAATTACATTATTTTTGGATAAGTAATGAAGAAGTTATGGCTGTCTGAAAACAGGGCAGAAAAACCGAAAATGTTGGAAGTTTCATAAGTTGTTAGTTTGTACGTGGCTGGTGTTGTATAGCAAGTCGTTATGTAGTTATAGAAGTTTTGTACACTAGTGGTTGTATAAACAATGAGTTGTCTTGTGTTGTTTTGATGCACTTGACTTTTAGTTTCCAAGAGAGATTTATGAAAGATTTCTCCTTGAGTATGTTTAATAGTTGTCCAGTTTATGTTGTGTTATGTTAAAATGTTTCATATGCGAACATAGTATATTTATTAGGAGAACAGGGTCAGCAGTATTGTTAAGAGGTAAACAATGTCTGTTGGTTTCACGCCTTCTTCTAAGCTAAGTAGCGAGTAGTTCGGGAGGGGGTGTGACAGTTTTAATGTGAATTAGATTCATATATAAATTATATACTAAAGAGAGAATAAAGGATTGGTAGGATGGTCATTTCCATCCCGTTCCCCTATATATATGGTTGCATGAGATTCAACTAAAAAAGAAGCTAATCTAAGCTATTGGAAGTGATTTTGGAAATCATTATAAGCTATTCCTAGCATCTTTGTTGTTGTTGGAAAGGTTCCAAGATAACAAACCATCTCTCTGACAAAACACCTCAGTTTTCCTAAAGGGAACCCACCTTCCTCCCTCACCTAGAGAACAACTGAGAAGATCCGGTGGTAGTGTCGGTGTTCGTACAAGTTCGAGTTCTGTGATCTTGATCGTGAGAGAGGAGGAGCACTTGAAGAAAGGTTCTTCAAAGGTAATTTCTTGTTGTCCATTCTATTATATATGCTTAATCTAGTTTTCATGTCCTTGAATTTGTCGTTGTAACTAAATCAAGAGCGCGCGATTCACAATCGCTTCCGCTGCGCGGGCTTCGATTCCCTTCAATTCATATCGGAGCCCAATTCGTTCTTGTTTTATTTTCTGGATTTTTCAAGAACAAGGTGGGATTTACTTTTTTTTGCATGAGATGTATGAACGGTTTTGCAAAATTAAATGTTTTCAATTTTGGCACTTAGTTTTACAATTTCAATTGAAATGTTCAATGTAAGGGCCCGGTGTTTTGGGCAAATTTAATTGTAAATCGAGTCAGTAAGTCCGTGTCGATCGAGGCAAGGCGGTTGCTGAAAAGATCGGAGCGAAAACGAGCTAGATTTGGAGAAATCAAAGTGTTGTTTGTGTGCATCGTTGCAACGCTGTTCATCGGCGTTGCAACGCTGCGCTTGCGAGAGAAGGCGCGCACAGGAGGTAGCATTGCAACGCAGCCTCTAGCGTTGCAACGCTCGGCAGAAGACGACAAAAGTAGCGTTGCAACGCCAAATACGTTTCACGCGAGGAGCAACGGGCAGAAAATATTTTTTTATTATATATATTAATTATAAAAGCGTTTTATATTGAATATATTTAATTTTAATAATATAATTAGATTATATTAATTAAAATTATTTCTATAGTGCCAAAATTGGTCTAATTTTTTCTATTTTAATCATGCAACTGTTGTGTAATTATTGTCATGCATAGTGTATGCTTGTATTTTAGAAATCCCACATTAGGTTAAGCATTTTCATGCATCATTTAAAATATAAGGAGTTATATTATATAGTTTTCATGATCAATTAATATAAAGTTGTTATATTAATTTTTGGGCAGCATTAACATGCATTATTTTTTATGAGATGAATATGCTATGAATGTCTTATTATTCATGTGATGAATCATCAAGCACTATGACTTAGTATGCATGTCACCTAAGGTTAATTATTAATTTTAAAATGTTTAGAACTTGGAAATAACAGACCTTAGGTTATCTAGTTCTACTTAGATTAGAATTAGGAACCAAGTAATTTATAAGTTATGATTAAAAGAGGAACTCATTCTAAGGAAAGTTCTGTCTAGGTCAGTATATTTAGTCGACTGAAATCAAGACCCCTACCTGAGATCTGACCTTGGAGTGAAATTTAATAAGAGAGTCTTATAAATTACAGTAGCGTCAGCGGGTTTATTAAGGGGTTAATAGACTAGAAATCCTAGGTTTAATATAAGGAGTTATATTGATTATCAATATAAGAAGAATGTTTATAAAGTTATGTAAAACCATTAGCCGGGTTTTAGCCTAAGAGAGATTTCTATAAACTTAAAGTATTAAGTGAGAGGAAAAAGTGTATGAGATACAAATTTTTCCGTCTACGCTATCTCCGGGAAGTTCACACCGTGAGTCTCATACTTGGCCTTGTGCCGCAAACGGGAGCGTCCCCCTTCGGATGGTGTTTGTATGAGTCAATATCAAGGTGAATGGAGATGGTACTTATAGTGAGTGGGAACAGGTTCAGTGAAAACAAAACCTACGGTCTCTTTTGTCGGTTTACACCGTTAGACCACTATGGTCAGCCTGCTAGTTTGGCCTGGACCAGAAAATCCCTTCAGAGGGCTTGATCATAGGGGATCTAACACAGTAGACATCCGAAAGAAATAAAGATTTCCTTAGACTATTTTCCTGTTCGGATTTTTGTCCTAATCTCGTGTTTGTAATATAGTGTTTGAAATAAATAAGAGTTATTCATTTCATCACTTTGTGTGTCGCAATATTTATAAACTTTTCCAATAAACTAAGCTCCAAGGTCATTGAATTTATGAGAGAACTAGAGTTTGAACGGTGTGTAGTGGACACACAGGGAGGATCACGTTCGAGTTAATGACCCGAACGGTCTACAGTATATGGATAGGGTTGGAGACCTAATCCTTGATACACTACGGATGCGGCCCGCTTTGTATTAGATACAAACGAGGTGATCTGACTCGTTTATGTGGTTGACTTGCGAGTGGGGGCATCCTGTGCAATGAGATTGTACAAGACCGGACCGTGAATTATTAGACCTACTGATGTAACACCGTTGACAGTAAGGACTAATAACTTCGTAGATGACTGTTAGTGACTCGACCTGAATCCTGAGCATGTTACGGACTTCTGTCTGCGACGGTCTGTTCTTTGACTAGTACGGGTGAGGGTGGTCACAGTTAATCGTCCAATATGCCTATCTTCTTAGGGACAGAACCAAGTAGGGAGCTAGGAACTTAAATACGCGAGATGGAATTCACTCGTTCCCGCCTTTAGGGAAACTAGAGGGGTTGTTCCCTTAAGTGCTGTCTCCAGGGCTTGGACAACGGGCGCCCACCTTCTCACTGGCCCGAGTAGGTTGTTGTGTGTGGTTGGACCATCACAATATTGTTGTTCATTAGAGGAGCAGTGGGGACTTAAGGAACAAGAGGTAGACACAGGGGTAAAACGATAATTTAACCCAGTCGTGTCTACGAACAACCTGTGAAGGATCGACTCATGGGCATTGGTTTTATCACTGGACACGTAATATATGCACTAACGGGAGTGCAGTTACGGACTATAGTGGAGTGTTACCGTAGCTAATGAATGTTGATTAACCGGGTCAAAGAAGGGTTAATGTTTTGGTATGAAATTAAAGTGTTCAATTTCACTTTAAGGGCATTTATCTCATTTGTATAAGATATGAATGATATAATATATAGGTTAATGTGAATGAGATTCATAATAAACTATAGGTTAGCCTAACTGTTGAATTAGGGCTAATTGGAGAAATTAAATGAGAGAAATTAAATTGTATCACCACAATTATTGCAAATGAGATTTGCAATATGAGATATGAGATATCTTATATTATGTGGTTATGCAAATGAGATTTGCATAACCTATGGTTCTGGTAAAGTGGTAATAATGAGGAGATATTAACTTCCTCATTCCACTATTAAATAATATTAATATAAATGTTATTTTAATGTTATTTAATTAAATAATTGCCCCTATGTGCCAAAAATCGGTCTATTTTTGCTATTTAATTATTTTATGCATTAGATGTATATTTTAATTAATTTCTATGTGCATAAAGTATGTCATATAGATTTAAAATCTCACATTAGGTCAAACATTTCATGCATTATATTTATGTTATAAGAGTTATAATTTATAGTATGCATGATAGGATTATATTATAAGAGTTATAATATAATGTATGCATGTTTTAATTTATATAAATATAAGTGTTATATTTTTAAATTAAAAGCATGCTCATGCATTTAATTCATGTGATGAATGTATGTTATAGTATAGTATTATTCATGTGATGGATGATCAAGCACTATAACATAGAACTGCATGCAACCTAAGTTAATTATTAGTTTTAAAGTGTTTAGATCTTGAATAATTAGACTTAGGTTTTCTAATTTTCTAATGAGATTAGAAGTTTTAGGAAATCAAATATAACCTTTGAATGGAGACTGATAAGTAACTCTGTCTAAGAAAGGTTTTGTCTATGGATGGGTATTTAAGTTGACGCTTATGAAACACCCCTACACAAAACCGACCTGGGAGTGAATTCGGTCCGAAGATTCTTAGTTTATATTTTCGTGAGTGTCGTTAATTAAGTGTTAAATAAATTACTCACATAGACCTAAGTTAATAATGTGATTATGAACTTAGGTTAATACCATATAAGAGTTATATTGGTAGACTAGGTAAATTTTAGCCGGTTTATCAAGGTCGAGACCCACGGTCTCTTCTTTCGATTCACATCGTGAGACGCCTACGATATGCCGGCTAGTTTTGCCTGGACCAGACAATCCCTTCGGAGGGCTTGATCATGGGAGTCGGAACACCGTGAATTCCCGAAAGGGATACAGTTTCCTAGTTGGTTTTCCTTCTTGGTTCACCCTTCGGTGGCTATTGTTTGGACGGATACTTGGAAACTTAAAGATTGAGGGTGACACTCACAGAATTCGTTAAGTGTTAATGAATTCCACCGAACGATGGTAATTGGACGCCTAATGGAATAAGAGTTATTTTGGGATTAGGGTCTGATTGAGAAAGTCTCGTCCTAGAGGAGGAGTGTTCTGTTCACCCTTCCGTGGCGGTCATTCTAAACCTTTAAGATATCATTGCAAAATTTTGAATGACCTAGGGATCATGAAACAATTTTTGCTAAAACTTGATTGGATTTCAAAAGTTTTTTCGAGACTAATACAAAGTTTTTCTTATTTTTCAGCTAAAAATATCTAGCGCAATAATAGTTTTACTCGCTTCGGATAAGTTAGTGGGAGATAATTACCAGAGCTGGAAAAACAACATTAATACAATTTTGGTAACTGACGACATAAAGTTCATGCTATCTGAGGACTGTCCTCAGATGCCGGGCTCGACCGCGTCGCGAAGTGTTCGCGCTGCGTACGATCGGTGGATCAGGGCCAATGAAAAGGCCAAGGTCAACATAATTGCCAGCATGTCTGATGTCTTAGCAAAGAAGCATGAGGTGATGGTTTCCGCCAAGGAGATCATGGAGTCCTTGCAGGAAATGTTTGGACAATAGTCCTTTCAGGTCCGACATGACTCGCTCAAATACGTTTTCAACGCACGGTTGAAAGAGGGGTCGTCTGTCCGTGAACATGTTGTTGGGGTGTATGTCCTCATCTCGTGTAGTTTATAATATTCCAAGTTGTAAATGAATAAGAGTTATTTATTTCAACATTGTGTAATAAATACGAGTTATTTATTTAAACTTTGTGTCTCGCATTTTTCATAAACTTAATGAAATAAACTAAGCTCCAGGGTCATTGCATTATGAGAGAAGTAAGAACTTGAACGGTGTTTAGTGGACACACAGGGAGGATCGCGTTCGAGTTAATGACCAAAACGGTCTACAGTATATGGATAGGGTTGGAGACCTAATCTTGGATACACTGTGGATGCGACACACTTTGTATTAGATACAAACGAGGTGATCTGACTCGTTCATGTGGTTGACATGCGAGTGGGGGCATCCCATGCAATGAGATTGTACAAGACCGACCGTGAATTATTATACTTACTTATGTAACACCATAATGATGTATAGAACTAATAAATTCGTAGATGACCATTAGTGACTCGACCTTAATCTTGGCCAGTGTCACTGACTTCTATCTGCATGGCTCTGTCCCTTTGACTAGTAATGCGGTGAGGGTGGCCACTTTTGCTCGCCCAATATGCCTATCTTCTCAGGGGCAGGACCACGTGGGGAGCTGGGAACTTGACTACGCATGAAGGAATTCACTCGTTCCCGACTTAGAGAAACTAGAGGGGTTGTTCCCTTAAGTGTTGTCTCAAGGACTTGAACAACGGGGCCCCACTCTCTCATTGGGCTTAGAGGGTTGTTGTTTATGGTTGGACCATGCAACGTAGTTGTTCATTAGAGGAGTAGTGGGACTTAAGGAGCACGAGGTAGACACAGGAGTAAAACGGTAATTTGACCCAGCTGTGACTACGAACAACCTGTGAAGGGTCGACTCATGGGTATTGGTTATATCGATGGACACAACTTGTCCTACAGTGATGAGAGTGCAGCTACGAGCTTTAGTGGAGTGTTACCGTAGCTAATGAATGTTGAATAACCGTGTCAAAGAGTTTTACAGGTTAGTCTCGGATCATTGGAGCTCGTCACGTGTAGGTCCATTAGGTCCCTCGTTTGGCTCAAATTCGACAAATTGAGGGTTTACAGTTTGGTGTGAATTTGAAGTGTTCAAATTCATTATTTGGGTATTTATGTCATTTATATGAGATATAGATGACATAATATATAGTTTGATTGAAATGAAATTGAATGTGATTCAATTTATAATTCCACATTTATGAAAATGAGATTTGTATAATAAGGTATGAGATACCTTATATTATATAATATGCAAATGTGATTTGTATATTATATGGTTGTTGTATAATTGTGATTTGGTGGAGGTTTTAACTCCATCTCACAATAGTATTTAAAGGCTTTGCAAGAATCCTTTGGTGTGCCATTTGCCATTTTTTGGATTTTCATCCAAAGAGAGCAAAAAGGCTTTCTCTCATTCTCTCTCAATTCTCTCTAAAACTTCTCCTCATTCAAAACAAAAGGGAGTCCCACCTACTCTCCCTCAATCGCCCGAGAACAACCGAGAAGACCCTTCGGAGGTGTCTTCCTGTTCGGATCGTGGTTCGTGTTCGAGGAGATCGTTGGAACGAGAGAGATCGTGACCGGAGGAGAAAAACATTGAAGACGAGTTCTTCAACAAGTAAGCATCTTATAGTTCCTTCTTTGCTTTCTTCTCTTATTTGCATGTTTAGCCTAGGAACTATGAGATAAATTCAATTTTCAGATCGGAACTACACAACGGATCAACGACGTTTCACAACGTCTTCCGTTGCGGGAATTTAAAATCCCTTCCCATGTTCTAGACATGATGACCCAATTTAATTTGACCGAGATGAACGGGACTTCGATCAATGGGTCGAGCCAGGTCAGTTTTATTTTGGAGACTCTTCCGAAGAGTTTCCTTCAGTTTCGAAGCAATGATATTATGAACAAAATTAGCTACACTCTGACTACCCTCCTCAATGAGCTACAAAATTTCCAATCCTTGAATAGGGTCAAGGAATCTGAGGCAAATGTTGCCTACAGGTCTCATCACAGGGGTTCGACCTCTGGGACGAAACCTGTTGCTCCTTCACGCCCGAAAGGAAAGAAGAGGATGAAGAGAGGTAAAACTGACCGTGGTTCCGCCCACAAGGGCAAGAAGGTCAAGGACGTTGCAGAGAAAGTAAAGTGTTTCCACTGCAATGACGGCGGTCACTGGAAGAGAAACTGTCCCAAATTCCTGGCCGAGAGGAAGAATCAAGGTAAATGTGATTTAGTGGAGAGTAGTGACTCTGCCTGGATATTGGATTCGGGCGCCACTAACCACGTTTGATCTTCTTTTCAGGGGATTGATTCCTGGCAGACGCTGCGAGAGGGTGAGGTGACTCTACGGGTTGGATCCGGGGAGCTTGTCTCTGCTGCAACAATCGACACGGTGAAGCTACACTTTGGCTGGAAGTTGTTGGACAATTTGTACATAGTTCCGGGGTTTACTAGAAACTTTGTTTCATTTTCCTGCTTAATTGAACATTGTATTTCAGTTTCTTTTGAATTTAATAAAGCGTTTATTTCTTTCAAAGGGAATGTTATTTGTTCAACTTCACTCGAAAATAATCTGTATGTTTTGAAACCCAATTTGGTCAAAAGTGTTTTGAATACTGAATTGTTTAAAAATTCAGAAAAACGAACTAAGAAAGCAAAAGTTTCTCCAAAAGAAAATACGCACCTTTGGCATCTTCGGTTAGGCCACATTAATCTCAATAGGATTCAGAAACTAGTGAAGAGTGGACTTCTAAACGAGTTGGAAGAAAACTCTTTGTCGGTGTGTGAGTCATGCCTTGAGGGAAAAATGACCAAACGTCCTTTTAGTGGAAAAGCATATAGAGCCAAAGAGCATCTTGAATTAGTACATTCTGACCTCTGTGGTCCGATGAATGTTAAAGCTCGGGGCGATTATGAGTACTTTGTGTCTTTCATAGACGATTACTCAAGATATGGGTATATTTACCAAATGCATAAGAAGTCTAAAACTCTTGAAAAGTTCAAGGAGTACAAGACTGAGGTTGAGAACCTCTTAGATAAATCGCTTAAAACACTCGATCGGATCGAGGTGGAGAGTACATGCACACTAAATTATAGGACTATATGATAGAACAGGGAATCACGTCCCAACTCTCAGCACCTGGTATGCCACAGCAGAATGGTGTATCGGAGAGGTGAAACAGAGCCTTGTTCGACATGGTTCGGTCGATGATGAGCTATGCTCGTCTCCCTGATTCTTTTTGGAGGTATGCAGTGGAGAGTGCGGTTTATATTTTGAACAACGTTCCGTCGAAGAGTGTTTGTGAAACACCATTCGAGCTCTGGAGTGGACGTAAAGGCAGTTTACATCACTTCAGGATTTGGGGATGCCCGACCCACGTGTTGGTGTAAAACCCAAAAAAATTGGAACCCCGTTCGAAATTGTGCCTATTCGTAGGTTACCCTAAAGAGACTAGGGGTTGTTTGTTTTACGATCCTAAGAAAAATAGGGTGCTTGTGTCGACAAACACCACTTTCCTAGAGGAAGACCACGTCAGGGATCATTTACCAAGGAGTAAAATTGTATTGAATGAAATTGACAGTACATCAGCAAGAGTTGCTGATGGGGCTAGTACGTCAACAAGTGTTGTTGATCCTAAGACGTCTAGTCAAATCCGTTCCCAAGAGTTGGGAATGCCTCGACGTAGTGGGAGGGTGTGAGAGCGGCTGATCGCTACATGGGTTTAAATTGAAACCTCGCTTGTCGCTCCCGATGATGGTGTGTGAGGATCCATTGACCTATGATCAAACAATGGTTGATGTTGATAAAGACGAGTGGATTAAAGCTATGGACCAGGAAATGGAGTCTATGTACTTCAATTCTGTATGGGAGCTTTTGGATCAACCGGATGGGGTAAAACCTATTGGTTGCAAAGGGATCTACAAGCGTAAACGTGGTGTAGATGGGAAGGTGCAGACCTTCAAAGCCCGACCATCGCAAAAAGGTTTTACCCGAGTTGAAGGGGTTGACTATGAGGAGACCTTTGACTGTTGCCATGGTAAAGTCGATCAGGATCCTTCAGGCCATTGCCGCGTATTATAACTACAAGGTATGACAGATGGACGTCAAGACAGCCTTTCTGAATGGCAAACTTGATAACACCATCTACATGGACCAACCCAAAGGGTTCATTGCCCAAGGCCAAGAGCAAAAAGTTTGTCAGCTTCATAGGTCCATTTATGGACTGAAACTGTTGGGTTTTATGTCCTAAAACTCGTGGTTTTGTAAACTGAATGAATATTTTATATCACAATAAAGTTGTTATTGAAATTTATTCAGTAAAAGTGTTATTGACTATTGTGTATTGTGTAACCTTAATCCAATAAAGAACCCTTGGCTATAGGATGAATACTTGAACTTTATGTGTGACATAAAAGTGGATCAAGTTCAAGTTATAGCCGAATAGATCTATAGTATAAGGATAGGGTTGGGGACCTTATCCTCGGGGACACTATGGACGCGCCCACTTTGAGAGAACAAACGATGTGATCCTTAATCGTTCATGTGGAGACATGTGGGTGGGGCGCCCTATGCAATGAGTTTGCATAAGATCGGATCATGGAATAGTCACTTAGACTTTATAACTCCGTTCTTCGTCTTAATCGACTATATTCATCCGATGACCTAGGTAACTCGATCTTAATCTGAGCGTTCTATGGACTCCTGTTTATTCGAATTATCCTTAGATTTACATGGGTGAGAGTGGCTCGAGACTGCCACTCAATAAGCTCCGCCATTTCAAGGATAAACCGGGGGTAGATAGTGGGAACATAGTTCGGCAAGATGGAATTCATTCCTACCCGCTTTAGGGATTAGTAGAAAGGTTGTTCCCTTAAATCGACTCGGGTCTTGAACAATGGGCCCATCACTCTCATTGGCTCGAGAGGGATTTGGTTTCTTTGGTTGGACCACAAACCAATTGTTCATTAGAGGATCGAGTGGAACTTAAGGAACAAGAGAGTAATTACAGGGTAAAAGCGGTAATTTTGACCCACCGTAATTACGAATGACTGTGAAGGATCGACTTACTAATCATGGTTATATCGAGTGGACATAAATATATCTACAAAGTGAGAGAGTGCACGACCACCGGGCTTTAGTGGAATGTCCGGTGGTTAACGAATGATGATTAACTAGAATCCAATAAAGAACCCTTGGCTATAGGATGAATACTTGAACTTTATGTGTGACATAAAAGTGGATCAAGTTCAAGTTATAGCCGAGCGATCTATATAGTATAAGGATAGGGTTGGGGACCTTATCCTCGGGACACTATGGACGCGCCCCACTTTGTAGAGAACAAACGATGTGATCCTTAATCGTTCATGTGGAGACATGTGAGTGGGGCGCCTATGCAATGAGTTTGCATAAGATCGGGACATGAATAGTCACTTAGACTTTATAACTCAGTTTCTCGTCTTAATCGACTATATTCATCCGATGACCTAGGTAACTCGATCTTAATCCTCGAGCGTTCTATGGACTCCTGTTTATTCGAATTATCCTTAGATTTACATGGGTGAGAGTGGCTCGAGACCGCCGACTCAATAAGCCCGCCATTTCAAGGATAAAACCGGGTAGATAGTCTGGGAACATAGTTCGGCAAGATGGAATTCATTCCTACCCGCTTTAGGGATTAGTAGAAAGGTTGTTCCCTTAAGTCTCGACTCGGGTCTTGAACAATGGGCCCATCCTCTCTCATTGGCTCGAGAGGGATTTGGTTTCTTCGGTTGGACCACAAACCAATTGTTCATTAGAGGATCGAAGTGGAACTTAAGAACAAGAGAGGTAATTACAGGGGTAAAGCGGTAATTTTGACCCACCATGTAATTACTGAATGACCGTGAAGGATCGACTTACTAATCATGGTTATATCGAGTGGACATAAATATATCTACAAAGATGAGGAGAGTGCAACCACCGGGCTTTAGTGGAATGTCCCGGTGGTTAACGAATGATGATTAACTAGAATCCAATAAAGAACCCTTGGCTATAGGATGAATACTTGAACTTTATGTGTGACATAAAAGTGGATCAAGTTCAAGTTATAGCAAGAAATAGATCTATAGTATAAGGATAGGGTTGGGGACCTTATCCTGGGGGACACTATGGGCGCGGCCCACTTTGTAGAGAACAAACGATGTGATCCTTAATCGTTCATGTGGAGACATGTGAGTGGGGCGCCTATGCAATGAGTTTGCATAAGATCGATCAGCGCAATAGTCACTTAGACTTTATAACTCCGCTTCTTGTCTTAATCGACTATATTCATCCGATGACCTAGGTAACTCGATCTTAATCTCGAGCGTTCTATGGACTCCTGCTTATTCGAATTATCCTTAGATTTACATGGGTGAGAGTGGCTCGAGACTGCCACTCAATAAGCTCCCGCCATTTCAAGGATAAAACCGGTAGATAGTTTGGGAACATAGTTCGGCAAGATGGAATTCATTCCTACCCGCTTTAGGGATTAGTAGAAAGGTTGTTCCCTTAAGCATCGACTCGGGTCTTGAACAATGGGCCCATCCTCTCATTGGCTCGAGAGGGATTTGGTTTCTTGGTTTGGACCACAAACCAATTGTTCATTAGAGGATCGATGGAACTTAAGTAACAAGAGGTAATTACAGGGGTAAAACGGTAATTTTGACCCAAATAATTACGAATGACCCGTGAAGGATCGACTTACTAATCATGGTTATATCGAGTGGACATAAATATATCTACGAGTGAGAGAGTGTGCAACACCGGGCATTAGTGGAATGTCCCGGTGGTTAACGAATGTTGATTAACTAGAATCCAATAAAGAACCCTTGGCTATAGGATGAATACTTGAACTTTATGTGTGACATAAAAGTGGATCAAGTTCAAGTTATAGCAAGCATCTATAGTATAAGGATAGGGTTGGGGACCTTATCCTGGGGACACTATGGACGCGCCCACTTTGTAGAGAACAAACGATGTGATCCTTAATCGTTCATGTGGAGACATGTGAGTGGGGCGCCCTATGCAATGAGTTTGCATAAGATCGACCACGCAATAGTCACTTAGACTTTATAACTCCGTTCGCCTTTAGCGACTATATTCATCCGATGACCTAGGTAACTCGATCTTAATCCTGAGCGTTCTATGGACTCCTATTTATTCGAATTATCCTTAGATTTACATGGGTGAGAGTGGCTCGAGACTGCCACTCAATAAGCTCGCCATTTCAAGGATAAAACCGGGTAGATAGTCGGGAACATAGTTCGGCAAGATGGAATTCATTCCTACCCGCTTTAGGGATTAGTAGAAAGGTTGTTCCCTTAAATCATCGACTCGGGTCTTGAACAATGGGCCCATCCTCTCATTGGCTCGAGAGGGATTTGGTTTCTTCGTTGGACCACAAACCAATTGTTCATTAGAGGATCGATGGAACTTAAGTAACAAGAGGTAATTCACAGGGGTAAACGGTAATTTTGACCCACCATGAATTACGAATGACCTGCGAAGGATCGACTTACTAATCATGGTTATATCGAGTGGACATAAATATATCTACATTGAGGAGAGTGCACCACCGGGCATTAGTGGAATGTCACGGTGGTTAACGAATGTTGATTAACTAGAATCCAATAAAGAACCCTTGGCTATAGGATGAATACTTGAACTTTATGTGTGACATAAAAGTGGATCAAGTTCAAGTTATAGCGAGTAATGATCTATAGTATAAGGATAGGGTTGGGGACCTTATCCTCGGGACACTATGGACGCGCCCACTTTGTGAGAGAACAAACGATGTGATCCTTAATCGTTCATGTGGAGACATGTGAGTGGGGCGCCTATGCAATGAGTTTGCATAAGATCGATCGCGCAATAGTCACTTAGACTTTATAACTCCGCATCTTGTCTTAATCGACTATATTCATCCGATGACCTAGGTAACTCGATCTTAATCCCGAGCGTTCTATGGACTCCTGTTTATTCGAATTATCCTTAGATTTACATGGGTGAGAGTGGCTCGAGACTGCCGACTCAATAAGCCTGCCATTTCAAGGATAAAACCGGGTAGATAGCTGGGAACATAGTTCGGCAAGATGGAATTCATTCCTACCCGCTTTAGGGATTAGTAGAAAGGTTGTTCCCTTAAGTCTCGACTCGGGTCTTGAACAATGGGCCCATCCCTCTCATTGGCTCGAGAGGATTTGGTTTCTTCGGTTGGACCACAAGCCAATTGTTCATTAGAGGATCGGTGGAACTTAAGAACAAGAGGTAATTACACAGGGTTAAACGGTAATTTTGACCCAATTGTAATTCTGAATGACGAATGACCTGTGAAGGATCGACTTACTAATCATGGTTATATCGAGTGGACATAAATATATCTACAGTGAGGAGAGTGCAGCCACTGGGCTTTAGTGGAATGTCCTGGTGGTTAACGAATGTTGATTAACTAGAATCCAATAAAGAACCCTTGGCTATAGGATGAATACTTGAACTTTATGTGTGACATAAAAGTGGATCAAGTTCAAGTTATAGCCAGAACAGTCTATAGTATAAGGATAGGGTTGGGGACCTTATCCTGGGGACACTATGGACGCGGCCCACTTTGTAGAGAACAAACGATGTGATCCTTAATCGTTCATGTGGAGACATGTGAGTGGGGGCGCCCTATGCAATGAGTTTGCATAAGACTGGACCGCGCAATAGTCACTTAGACTTTATAACTCCGTTTACTGTCTTAACTGACTATATTCATCCGATGACCTAGGTAACTCGATCTTAATCCTGAGCGTTCTATGGACTCCTGCTTTATTTCGAATTATCCTTAGATTTACATGGGTGAGAGTGGCTCGAGACCGCCACTCAATAAGCCCGCCATTTCAAGGATAAAACCGGGTAGATAGCCGGGAACATAGTTCGGCAAGATGGAATTCATTCCTACCCGCTTTAGGGATTAGTAGAAAGGTTGTTCCCTTAAGCATCGACTCGGGTCTTGAACAATGGGCCCATCCTCTCTCATTGGCTCGAGAGGATTTGGTTTCTTTGGTTGGACCACAAACCAATTGTTCATTAGAGGATCGGTGGAACTTAAAGAACAAGAGGTAATTACAGGGGGTAAATGGTAATTTTGACCCACCGTAATTACGAATGACCTGTGAAGGATCGACTTACTAATCATGGTTATATCGAGTGGACATAAATATATCTACAAAGGAGGAGAGAGTGCAACCACTTGGCTTTAGTGGAATGTCCTCGGTGGTTAACGAATGTTGATTAACTAGAATCCAATAAAGAACCCTTGGCTATAGGATGAATACTTGAACTTTATGTGTGACATAAAAGTGGATCAAGTTCAAGTTATAGCGAATAGATCTATAGTATAAGGATAGGGTTGGGGACCTTATCCTCGGGACACTATGGACGCGCCCACTTTGTAGAGAACAAACGATGTGATCCTTAATCGCTCATGTGGAGACATGTGAGTGGGGGCGCCCTATGCAATGAGTTTGCATAAGATCGATCACGCAATAGTCACTTAGACTTTATAACTCCGCCATCGTCTTAATCGACTATATTCATCCGATGACCTAGGTAACTCGATCTTAATCCCGAGCGTTCTATGGACTCTGTTTATTCGAATTATCCTTAGATTTACATGGGTGAGAGTGGCTCGAGACCGCCGACTCAATAAGCTGCCATTTCAAGGATAAAACCGGGTAGATAGTGGGAACATAGTTCGGCAAGATGGAATTCATTCCTACCCGCTTTAGGGATTAGTAGAAAGGTTGTTCCTTGGCATCGACTCGGTCTTGAACAATGGGCCCATCCTCTCATTGGCTCGAGAGGGATTTGGTTTCTTTGTTTGGACCACAAACCAATTGTTCATTAGAGGATCGGTGGAACTTAAGGAACAAGAGGTAATTACAGGGGTAAAATGGTAATTTTGACCCACCAGTAATCTGAATGACTGTGAAGGATCGACTTACTAATCATGGTTATATCGAGTGGACATAAATATATCTACAATGAGGAGAGTGAGTGCAACCACTGGGCTTTAGTGGAATGTCACGGTGGTTAACGAATGTTGATTAACTAGAATCCAATAAAGAACCCTTGGCTATAGGATGAATACTTGAACTTTATGTGTGACATAAAAGTGGATCAAGTTCAAGTTATAGCCGAGCGATCTATAGTATAAGGATAGGGTTGGGGACCTTATCACGGGGACACTATGGACGCGCCCACTTTGTAGAGAACAAACGATGTGATCCTTAATCGTTCATGTGGAGACATGTGAGTGGGGCGCCCTATGCAATGAGTTTGCATAAGATCGGATCACGCAATAGTCACTTAGACTTTATAACTCCGCTTCTCGTCTTAATCGACTATATTCATCCGATGACCTAGGTAACTCGATCTTAATCTCGAGCGTTCTATGGACTCCTATTTATTCGAAATATCCTTAGATTTACATGGGTGAGAGTGGCTCGAGACCGCCACTCAATAAGCTGCCATTTCAAGGATAAAACCGGGTAGATAGTCGGGAACATAGTTCGGCAAGATGGAATTCATTCCTACCCGCTTTAGGGATTAGTAGAAAGGTTGTTCCCTTGGCATCGACTCGGGTCTTGAACAATGGGCCCCATCCTCTCATTGGCTCGAGAGGGATTTGGTTTGTCTTTGGTTGGACCACAAACCAATTGTTCATTAGAGGATCGGTGGAACTTAAGGAACAAGAGGTAATTACAGGGGTAAACGGTAATTTTGACCACCATGTAATTACGAATGACCCGTGAAGGATCGACTTACTAATCATGGTTATATCGAGTGGACATAAATATATCTACAAAGTGAGGAGAGTGCAACACACGGGCTTTAGTGGAATGTCCCGGTGGTTAACGAATGTTGATTAACTAGAATCCAATAAAGAACCCTTGGCTATAGGATGAATACTTGAACTTTATGTGTGACATAAAAGTGGATCAAGTTCAAGTTATAGCGAGCAGTCTATAGTATAAGGATAGGGTTGGGGACCTTATCCTCGGGACACTATGGACGCGGCCCACTTTAGAGAACAAACGATGTGATCCTTAATCGCTCATGTGGAGACATGTGAGTGGGGCGCCTATGCAATGAGTTTGCATAAGATCGGACCATGCGCAATAGTCACTTAGACTTTATAACTCCGTTTCTTCGCCTTAACCGACTATATTCATCCGATGACCTAGGTAACTCGATCTTAATCTCGAGCGTTCTATGGACTCCTATTTATTCGAATTATCCTTAGATTTACATGGGTGAGAGTGGCTCGAGACTGCCAGACTCAATAAGCTGCCATTTCAAGGATAAAACCGAGTAGATAGTCAGGAACATAGTTCGGCAAGATGGAATTCATTCCTACCCGCTTTAGGGATTTGTAGAAAGGTTGTTCCCTTAAGTCATCGACTCGGGTCTTGAACAATGGGCCCATCCTCTCATTGGCTCGAGAGGGATTTGGTTTCTTTGGTTGGACCACAAACCAATTGTTCATTAGAGGATCGGTGGAACTTAAGGAACAAGAGAGGTATTACTGAGGGGGTAAAGCGGTAATTTTGACCCACCAGTAATTACGAATGACCCGTGAAGGATCGACTTACTAATCATGGTTATATCGAGTGGACATAAATATATCTACAGGTGAGGAGAGTGCGAACACCGGGCTTTAGTGGAATGTCCCGGTGGTTAACGAATGTTGATTAACTAGAATCCAATAAAGAACCCTTGGCTATAGGATGAATACTTGAACTTTATGTGTGACATAAAAGTGGATCAAGTTCAAGTTATAGCCGAGCAGTCTATCTATAGTATAAGGATAGGGTTGGGGACCTTATCCGGGACACTATGGACGCGACCCACTTTGTAGAGAACAAACGATGTGATCCTTAATCGCTCATGTGGAGACATGTGAGTGGGGCGCCCTATGCAATGAGTTTGCATAAGATCGACAGCGCAATAGTCACTTAGACTTTATAACTCCGCCATCGCCTTAATCGACTATATTCATCCGATGACCTAGGTAACTCGATCTTAATCCCGAGCGTTCTATGGACTCCTGTTTATTCGAATTATCCTTAGATTTACATGGGTGAGTGTGGCTCGAGACCGCACACTCAATAAGCTCCGCCATTTCAAGGATAAAACCGGGTAGATAGTGGGAACATAGTTCGGCAAGATGGAATTCATTCCTACCCGCTTTAGGGATTAGTAGAAAGGTTGTTCCCTTGGCATCGACTCGGGTCTTGAACACGGGCCCATCCTCTCATTGGCTCGAGAGGGATTTGGTTTGGTCGGTTGGACCACAAACCAATTGTTCATTAGAGGATCGGTGGAACTTAAGAACAAGAGGTAATTACAGGGGGTAAAACGCAATAATTTGACCCACCATAATTACGAATGACCCGTGAAGGATCGACTTACTAATCATGGTTATATCGAGTGGACATAAATATATCTACAAGTGAGGAGAGTCAAACACCGGCTTTAGTGGAATGTCCTGGTGGTTAACGAATGTTGATTAACTAGAATCCAATAAAGAACCCTTGGCTATAGGATGAATACTTGAACTTTATGTGTGACATAAAAGTGGATCAAGTTCAAGTTATAGCCAGAACAGTCTATAGTATAAGGATAGGGTTGGGGACCTTATCCTGGGGACACTATGGACGCGACCCACTTTGTAGAGAACAAACGATGTGATCCTTAATCGTTCATGTGGAGACATGTGAGTGGGGGCGCCCTATGCAATGAGTTTGCATAAGACTGGACCGCGCAATAGTCACTTAGACTTTATAACTCCGTTTACTGTCTTAACTGACTATATTCATCCGATGACCTAGGTAACTCGATCTTAATCCTGAGCGTTCTATGGACTCCTGTTTATTCGAATTATCCTTAGATTTACATGGGTGAGAGTGGCTCGAGACTGCCACTCAATAAGCTCCGCCATTTCAAGGATAAAACCGGGTAGATAGTCGGGAACATAGTTCGGCAAGATGGAATTCATTCCTACCCGCTTTAGGGATTAGTAGAAAGGTTGTTCCCTTAAAACGACTCGGGTCTTGAACAATGGGCCCATCCTCTCATTGGCTCGAGAGGGATTTGGTTTCTTCGGTTGGACCACAAACCAATTGTTCATTAGAGGATCGGTGGAACTTAAGGAACAAGAGGTAATTCTGAGGGTAAACGGGTAATTTTGACCCACCGTAATTACGAATGACCCGTGAAGGATCGACTTACTAATCATGGTTATATCGAGTGGACATAAATATATCTACAGTGAGGAGAGAGTGCAAACACCGGGCTTTAGTGGAATGTCCTGGTGGTTAACGAATGTTGATTAACTAGAATCCAATAAAGAACCCTTGGCTATAGGATGAATACTTGAACTTTATGTGTGACATAAAAGTGGATCAAGTTCAAGTTATAGCCGAATAGTCTATATAGTATAAGGATAGGGTTGGGGACCTTATCCTCGGGACACTTATGGACGCGGCCCACTTTGTAGAGAACAAACGATGTGATCCTTAATCGTTCATGTGGAGACATGTGAGTGGGGGCGCCCTATGCAATGAGTTTGCATAAGACTGGACCGCGCAATAGTCACTTAGACTTTATAACTCCGTTTACTGTCTTAACTGACTATATTCATCCGATGACCTAGGTAACTCGATCTTAATCCTGAGCGTTCTATGGACTCCTGTTTATTCGAATTATCCTTAGATTTACATGGGTGAGAGTGGCTCGAGAGACGCCACTCAATAAGCTTTGCCATTTCAAGGATAAAACCGGGTAGATAGTCGGGAACATAGTTCGGCAAGATGGAATTCATTCCTACCCGCTTTAGGGATTAGTAGAAAGGTTGTTCCCTTAAGTCTCGACTCGGGTCTTGAACAATGGGCCCATCCCTCTCATTGGCTCGAGAGGGATTTGGTTTGCTGGTTGGACCACAAACCAATTGTTCATTAGAGGATCAGTGGAACTTAAGGAACAAGAGGTAATTACAGGGGTAAAACGGTAATTTTGACCCAGCTGTAATTACGAATGACCTGTGAAGGATCGACTTACTAATCATGGTTATATCGAGTGGACATAAATATATCTACAGTGAGGAGAGTGCAGCCACTGGGCTTTAGTGGAATGTCCTGGTGGTTAACGAATGTTGATTAACTAGAATCCAATAAAGAACCCTTGGCTATAGGATGAATACTTGAACTTTATGTGTGACATAAAAGTGGATCAAGTTCAAGTTATAGCCAGAACAGTCTATAGTATAAGGATAGGGTTGGGGACCTTATCCTGGGGACACTATGGACGCGGCCCACTTTGTAGAGAACAAACGATGTGATCCTTAATCGTTCATGTGGAGACATGTGAGTGGGGGCGCCCTATGCAATGAGTTTGCATAAGACTGGACCGCGCAATAGTCACTTAGACTTTATAACTCCGTTTATTGTCTTACCGACTATATTCATCCGATGACCTAGGTAACTCGATCTTAATCTCGAGCGTTCTATGGACTCCTGCTTATTCGAATTATCCTTAGATTTACATGGGTGAGAGTGGCTCGAGACCGCCACTCAATAAGCTCCGCCATTTCAAGGATAAACCGGGTAGATAGTCGGGAACATAGTTCGGCAAGATGGAATTCATTCCTACCCGCTTTAGGGATTAGTAGAAAGGTTGTTCCCTTAAAATCATCGACTCGGGTCTTGAACAATGGGCCCATCCTCTCTCATTGGCTCGAGAGGGATTTGGTTTGTTTGGTTGGACCACAAACCAATTGTTCATTAGAGGATCGGTGGAACTTAAGGAACAAGAGGTAATTACAGGGTAAAGCGGTAATTTTGACCCACCAGTAATTACGAATGACCCGTGAAGGATCGACTTACTAATCATGGTTATATCGAGTGGACATAAATATATCTACAGTGAGGAGTGTCAAACACTTTGGCTTTAGTGGAATGTCCCGTGGTTAACGAATGTTGATTAACTAGAATCCAATAAAGAACCCTTGGCTATAGGATGAATACTTGAACTTTATGTGTGACATAAAAGTGGATCAAGTTCAAGTTATAGCCGTAAGCAGTTCATAGTATAAGGATAGGGTTGGGGACCTTATCACGGGACACTATGGACGCGCCCACTTTGTAGAGAACAAACGATGTGATCCTTAATCGCTCATGTGGAGACATGTGAGTGGGGCGCCTATGCAATGAGTTTGCATAAGATCGATCAGCGCAATAGTCACTTAGACTTTATAACTCCGCATCGCCTTAATCGACTATATTCATCCGATGACCTAGGTAACTCGATCTTAATCCCGAGCGTTCTATGGACTCTGTTTATTCGAATTATCCTTAGATTTACATGGGTGAGAGTGGCTCGAGACCGCCGACTCAATAAGCTGCCATTTCAAGGATAAAACCGGGTAGATAGTCGGGAACATAGTTCGGCAAGATGGAATTCATTCCTACCCGCTTTAGGGATTAGTAGAAAGGTTGTTCCCTTAAGCATCGACTCGGGTCTTGAACACGGGCCCATCCTCTCATTGGCTCGAGAGGGATTTGGTTTCTTTGTTGGACCACAAACCAATTGTTCATTAGAGGATCGGTGGAACTTAAGGAACAAGAGGTAATTACAGGGGGTAAAACGGTAATTTTGACCCAAATTGTAATTACGAATGACCCGTGAAGGATCGACTTACTAATCATGGTTATATCGAGTGGACATAAATATATCTACAAGTGAGGAGAGTGCACCACACCGGGCTTTAGTGGAATGTCCCGGTGGTTAACGAATGTTGATTAACTAGAATCCAATAAAGAACCCTTGGCTATAGGATGAATACTTGAACTTTATGTGTGACATAAAAGTGGATCAAGTTCAAGTTATAGCCAAAATGATCTATAGTATAAGGATAGGGTTGGGGACCTTATCCCGGGACACTATGGACGCGGCCCACTTTGTAGAGAAACAAACGATGTGATCCTTAATCGTTCATGTGGAGACATGTGAGTGGGGCGCCTATGCAATGAGTTTGCATAAGATCGATCAGCGCAATAGTCACTTAGACTTTATAACTCCGTTCTCGTCTTAATCGACTATATTCATCCGATGACCTAGGTAACTCGATCTTAATCCCGAGCGTTCTATGGACTCCTGTTTATTCGAATTATCCTTAGATTTACATGGGTGAGAGTGGCTCGAGACCGCCACTCAATAAGCTCCGCCATTTCAAGGATAAAACCGGGTAGATAGTCGGGAACATAGTTCGGCAAGATGGAATTCATTCCTACCCGCTTTAGGGATTAGTAGAAAGGTTGTTCCCTTAAATCATCGACTCGGGTCTTGAACAATGGGCCCATCCCTCTCATTGGCTCGAGAGGGATTTGGTTTGCTGGTTGGACCACAAACCAATTGTTCATTAGAGGATCAGTGGAACTTAAGGAACAAGAGGTAATTACAGGGGTAAAACGGTAATTTTGACCCAAACATAATTACGAATGACCTGTGAAGGATCGACTTACTAATCATGGTTATATCGAGTGGACATAAATATATCTACGATGAGAGAGAGTGCAACCACCGGGCTTTAGTGGAATGTCACGGTGGTTAACGAATGTTGATTAACTAGAATCCAATAAAGAACCCTTGGCTATAGGATGAATACTTGAACTTTATGTGTGACATAAAAGTGGATCAAGTTCAAGTTATAGCCAGAACAGTCTATAGTATAAGGATAGGGTTGGGGACCTTATCCTCGGGGACACTATGGACGCGCCCCACTTTGTAGAGAACAAACGATGTGATCCTTAATCGTTCATGTGGAGACATGTGAGTGGGGCGCTCTATGCAATGAGTTTGCATAAGATCGGATCAGCGCAATAGTCACTTAGACTTTATAACTCCGTTCTTTTGTCTTAATCGACTATATTCATCCGATGACCTAGGTAACTCGATCTTAATCTGAGCGTTCTATGGACTCCTGCTTATTCGAATTATCCTTAGATTTACATGGGTGAGAGTGGCTCGAGACTGCCACTCAATAAGCTGCCATTTCAAGGATAAAACCGGGTAGATAGTCAGGAACATAGTTCGGCAAGATGGAATTCATTCCTACCCGCTTTAGGGATTAGTAGAAAGGTTGTTCCCTTAAATCGACTCGGGTCTTGAACAATGGGCCCATCCTCTCATTGCCTCGAGAGGGATTTGGTTTCTTTCGGTTGGACCACAAACCAATTGTTCATTAGAGGATCGATGGAACTTAAGGAACAAGAGGTAATCTACAGGGGTAAACGGTAATTTTGACCCAAATTGTAATTACGAATGACCTGTGAAGGATCGACTTACTAATCATGGTTATATCGAGTGGACATAAATATATCTACTGATGAGAGAGTGCACCACCGGGCTTTAGTGGAATGTCACGTGGTTAACGAATGTTGATTAGCTAGGCTAAAGAGTTTGGCTAGTTAATCTCGTATCGTTGAAGCTCATGATCAGTAGGTCCATTAGGTCCTCCTTACTAGCTCGGACTTAGCCTTATTACTTTTTGAGAGAAAAGAATTTGAATTGTTCAAATTCAAGTTTGGGAGAAAGCGTTATTTATATGTGATATATTTAACGAATCATAGCTTAATTATGAATTAAACTATGATTAATAAGAGGTGGATATATTTAAATATGATTTAAATATCGGGATCGGTTTATAGCATGAATAAGGATTCATGTTCAAAAATCGATCGAGATCGAACAATTTATTTAATTTAATATTTGATATTAAATTAAATTAAAAATTAATTAATTAAATTAATTTTGAATTATTTAATTAATTATATTAATTTTAATTAAAAATCAATTTAATATTGATTTTTGAATTAAAATTAAATGTAAATGAGGATTTTCATGATTTTCATGAAAAACAAGTTGCCAACTTGCCCAATCTTACTCATCTTCAAAATTCACCAAAATTGGCCACCTCCATCTCAAAACATCCTTATCACCCTTGAGTTGTCACTCCATTGAAGCTTTTGAAGCTTTATATAATGGTGATTTGGGGTGTTTAGAGAGAATGACACAGAAAATTCAATATTCCCGAATTAGTGACCTTTGAGGTCTTTTCTTCCAAATTCTCTCAATCTAGGATCCCACAATTCCGTTCTAAGGCCCAAGGTAGTAGGGAAGACTCTAACGGTTGTCCACGAAGTGTTCGTGTTGAAAACCATCAACCGGTGAAGAAGAATTTTATCTTCAAAGTTGAGTTTTCTATCCCTCTGCTTTTTCCAACTTTGAGCATGTTTTTATTTTACAAAATTGATCAACTTAGAGTGTTCAAGATCCAAAATTGCTTCCGCTTTCTTAATCTAGACTCTTTCAGAAACATGCTTCGAGGTCTTGGAATATAAGATTTGATGAGGCGATCAAATCTTATGGCTTTGATCAAAATGTCGACGAGCCTTGTGTCTACAAGAAAATCATTGACAAAACTGTCGCATTTTTGGTGTTGTACGTGGATGATATTCTTCTCATTGGGAATGAGGTAGAATTTCTTCTCGACGTTAAAAGTGGGTAGCTTAGCCGCAATTCCAAATGAAAGATTTGGGAGAAGCTCGGTATGTTCTAGGTATCGAGATAGTCCTAACCTAAGAAGAGCGAGCACGCTAGCCTTGTCTCAAAGCGTTTTATATTGACAAGATGTTGTCTAGATATAAGATCATGCGAACTCCAAAAAGGCTTGTTGCCTTTCGGGCATTGGGTTCACTTGTCTAAGGATCGGTGTCCTAAGACTCCTCAAAATGTTGAGGATATGAGACAGATTCCATGTCACACCCCCTCCCGAACTACCTGTTAACTCAACCCGAAAGGCGGCGTGAAGCCAACAGACATTGTTTATCTCTTAACAATACCTGTTGACTCTGATACACCTGATAAACATACTATGTTCGAAAATGGAACACTTAAACATGACATAGCGGAAACTGGACAACTATTAAACATATACAAGGAGAAATCATTCACAAGTGTCTCTTGGAAACTAAAAGTCTAGTGCATCAGAAACAACACAAGACAAACCATTGTTTATACAACCTCTAATGTACAAACAACTATAACACCAGAGTCCTCTCAAAATAATTTACAAACATAGAGACTTGCTAGACAAAACCAAATACGTACAAAAGTATTTATCTTATGAAGCTTCACATACTATGGCGAGAACTCGGTGCCGGAGCTCGATCTCTACACGAAAGGTTTGAAAACATAGAAGGAATGAGCTATGAAGCTCAGTGAGTGACTGTGTTTAATATCTGTAACTTGTAAAACATGTGACCTGAAAACTATGAGCATATGCATTTGTATTCAAGCATTGAAAGTAAACGTAGAATCATAATAGACTTTCAGAAAACCAACAAGTATATCATCAAAATCTCGTAAGGCATGTAAATGAGATAAACTCTTTTAAAAACATGTCACAATCCACGTTGTGTAGGGCACGCCCAGTACAACCAACGTTTACTCTACGATGTAGTGGGGCCGCCCAACACTCCCATCGTCTTTGTCGTAGTGGGGCCCGCCCGGCACTCACGACAGTCACTGAGTATCACGAGTACACTCAACGCCGACAATGAGAATAGACAAGACTCGTGTGCACACGGTACCATAAAACCTCGGGCTGAATACCTCAGAAATTCACATGAAAACATTTGAACATGCCTGCTTATCTTTTCTTTCATAAAACTCAAGCTTACTCAGCTTGTTCATAAAACTGGAAATCTTTAAAACATACTTGCTAGTACACGCTTGCTTGAAATCATAACATTACCATAAATTTTGCAACCATTGGACATATGCTCATGTATAAACTTTATAAAGACTTTTAGGGTCACAATGAACACTTGAAACAATTCTAGGAAAACATGAATACTCATAAACATGTACTCAAAAGAAAGCATAATGCATTGAAAACTTTATTCTAGCAAAACTTGCATTTCTTGAACATAATTCAAACATATATACACTTTTGAAGTTCCTTTTATCACTCACAGTGTTTGAACTAGAATCTTAGCCCGTACACTCAACCTATTTGCTCTTGGCCTGTCAAACAAACCAAATTCATGTATTAGAACCTCGAGCTCATGGTTTTTAACCTTAAAACTACAAGAAAACACACTTTTAAAAATTTCAGCATTTTCGCATTTTTACTTTGTTTTCAGACAGCCATTACTTCTTCATTACTTATCCAAAAAGAATGTACTTTATACCACACTCTTTCTTTTTGAACCCTCTAAAACTCTTATGAAGACATGAAAATGAGATTCCTAACGCATTGGTTAGAAAATACCTCAGTACCTTAACCCCTAAATTGATCCTAACTTCTTTGTTCCAGATTTCACTTCCTGCTGCAACCCGAAACTTAACCTGATGATTACAACATCTTTCAATCATTTTCTTCTCACGATTCCTTCACGAAACTTGTAGGAAATTGAATAAGCTTTCGAACCATACCAATTAAAGCTTCTAACTCCAAGTATACAGATCCGAAAAACCAAAATATCAGAGACCTCTCGGATTTGACAGCAAAATTCTTTCTTCTGCCTTCCTCTTAACAAAACAGCAACTTAAATTCAGAATTGGCTCGAGCTTCCTTCACGAATTTTGTTCCAATATGAGTTAACTTTCATGAAACAAAAGCTCAACTCTTACCTCTTCTTGTGGAGCTCGAGATGAACAGAAAACCAGAACTTGTCTGAGTTGATTTCCTTGCTGTAATGAAGAATCCCCTTGTGTTCTCCTTTTTTCTTCTGCAACTCCAGCTCAAAATCACCAAAAATGATGTCCTTCTTCTTCCTTTCTCCTTCAACCATGAAGCTTCAGCCTTAGTTTGTGATGAAAGAGAAGAAATTGAAGAGAAAACCCTTTTTAAAACAAAACAAACGGTGGAAGAGGTCCTTTGTCTTTTTGCACTTTTGCTTTTTCATTTTCTATTTCTTTTTCCTTTTCTTTTTCTTTTCTTTATCTTCTTTCTTTCTTTTCTTTTCTTTTCTTTTCTTTTCTTAGCAAAACAAAATAACATAATATCTTAAACATTTGTTTCATTTCCTTTTCTTCTTTTGTCTTTAAAAGCAAATCAAACCAAAATGGTTTAAACTTTCTTTCCTTGTTTTCCTTTTGTCTTTCACTTCATTTCTTTTCTTTTTAAAACATGGGAAACCAAGTTTTAAACATTCATTTCTTCTTTCTTTTTGTTGTTTGATAATAAGGAAGTTCCAAAGAAAGTTCTCGGGTTTACAACTGAACCAAGTTTTAAACATTCATTTCTTCTTTCTTTTTGTTGTTTGATAATAAGGAAGTTCCAAAGAAAGATCTCGGGTTTACATTCCATATGCTTCAGCTGTAGGGAGCCTCATGTATGCTATGCTGTGTACTCGGCCCGACATCTGTTATGCAGTAGGAATTGTCAGTAGATATCAGTCCAATCCAGGATTAGATCACTGGACAACCGTACATTTATTTAATTTGTATGAGATATGAATGATATAATATATAGATTAATGTGAAAGAGATTCATAATAAACTATAGGTTAGCCTAATTGTTTAATTAGGGCTAATTGGAGAAATAAACTAAGAGAAATTAAATTGGATGTGATTCAATTCAATTAATCAACAATTATTGCAAATGAGATTTGCAATATGAGATATGAGATATCTTATATTATTTGGTTATGCAAATGAGATTTGCATAACCTATGGTTGTGGTAAAGTGGTAATTCTGTCTACTCTCTCATTTCTCCTCCCTCTCCAAAACACAAACAAGTTCCCACCAACTTCCCTTCTCCAAAAGAGAACAACCGAGAAGATCACTTGGTGGTGTTGGAGATCGTTTTGTGGAAGATTTCTGTCGAGATCGAGTAGCACGAAGAGTTCGTGATTCGAGGAAGAAATTGCTATGATTGTCTACAACAAGTAAGTATATTCTTCACTTGTTGTAAATTTCTTCTTCTTTAAGCTTGTTTAACCTAGGTCTAAGTGTTAGATCAATTTTAATAAATACAAGTTGCATAGTGATACCTCGACGATTCAATCATCTTCCGCTGCGCGGGGATTCTTATTCCCTTCATTTTTAATCTAGTCCTTCCTTCGGCGGATTTTATTGGATCGAGACTCTGGTATCTAAAGACAAAGGGTTACACTCACGAGATAAAACCTTTTTTTGCCAGACGATTGCTCTTTATTTGCTCCTTTTCCTCTTCTTTCTGTATCTTCTTAAGTTCATAAGTCTGGCTGCAGTCCATAGTTCCAGAGGATGAATCCTTCTGAGAACATTTGGAATGGGAAAACAAATTTTCCTCTCCATTTTTTTGTCTCTTATAATCCATAAGAAACTGATAATTTTGCAGCTCATTTAGCAGAGAAGTTAGATCATAGTCTATGTTTTTCATCGCGGCATTCCTACGAAATCACAGAAAACTCTTCGGAAGAGATTCTAGGATGAACAAAACCTTACATTTCTCATCTGTGACCGCTCCGTTTAATTCCGCTGTGTTGAAGGGGGCAATCAGATTGAGAACATGTTCTCTCACTGACGTTCCTTCTTTCATTCGTGCGTTGTAAACGAATTTTAGGGCTTCATGCCGAATTTGTTTGACGGTTGTCTAGACAAATTTAGCACAAAATCCATGATCTCACGAGCTGAGACCTTGCCCTCCAGCCTCCTGGCTAAAACATCAGGTATGCTAGCCAAGATATAGGCTTTTGCCTTTTCGTTGGCATTGATCCAGCGGTCATATGCATCCTCAACAGCTTGAGATGCGTTTTGAGCAGGAAATTGAGGACACTCCTCATTGATAACGAACTTAAGATCATGTGTAACCAAGATTATGTTTAGTCCATTCCTCCAAGTTATTATGTTCTCTTTGGTTATCTTTTTCGCACCCAATAAAGAAATCATAGAGCTAGACATTTTTGCTGAAGATTTATAAACAAACTTGTATGACATTCTTGCTATAACTCTAATCCAATCATGTTTTAGCTAATTATCAAATGATTCCTAGGCCATTTATAATTTGCAATGATACTGCAATGGTTTAGAATGTATGACACCGAAGGGTAATAAAAAACACCTCTAGATCAAGACACTCTTGACCAAAACCTATTACCAGAATAACTCTTATTCCTATAGGCTTTAGTTACCATTTTTTTGTCTGCATACACAAGTTATGTAACCCGTGAGTGTACCCCTCTGTCTTTAGATCCCAGAGTCTCCATCCAATAAAATTCGCCGAAGTGAGGACTAGATTGAAAAATTGTCTAAGGAAATCATTATCCCTTTCGGGTGTCTACTATGTTCGATCCCCTATGATCAAGTCCTCCGAAGGGATTGTCTTGTCCAGGCCAAACTAGCAGGTTGACCATAGTGGTCTAACGGTGTAAACCGAAACAAAAGAGACCGTAGGTTTTGTTTTCACTAAACTCCGCTCCCATTCACTATAAGTACCCTCCACCATCCGAAGGAGGACGCTCCCATTTGCGCCACGAGGCCATGTATGAGTCTCACGGTGTGAACTTCCCGGAGATAGTGTAGGTTGGAAAATATGTATCTCATACACTTTTCCTCCCACTTTGAATCTTACTTAGGCTAAAATCCTAGCTAATGGTTTTACCTAACTCTATCAATATAACTCTTATATCGATAATCAATATAACTCTTATATTGATTTTATCCTAAGTTTGTTAATATAACTCCTTATATTAAACCTAGGATTTCTAGTTTATTAACACCTTAATAAACCGCTGAAGCTACTGTAATTTATAGACTCTCTGATTAAATTTCACTCCCATGTCAGTTTTCAGGTAGGGGTGTTCCGTTTCTGTTAGCTTAAATACCCCAGCCTAGACAGAACTTTCCTTAGATAGAGTTCCTCTTTTAATCATAGATTATAAATTACTTGGTTCCTAATTCTAATCTAATCAGAACTAGATAACCTAAGGTCCATTATTTCCAAGTTCTAAAAATTTTAAAACTAATAATTAACCTTAGGTGACATGCATACTATGTTATAGTGCTTGATCATTCATCACATGAATAATAAGACATTCATAGCATAATCATCTCATGATATATAATGCATGTCAATGCTAGCCATAAATTAATATAACAACTTTATATTAATTAATCATGCAAACTATATAATATAACTCCTTATATTATAAATGATGCATGGAAATGCTTAACCTAAGGTGGTATTTCTAAAATAAAAGCATACATTATGCATGGCAATAATTACACAATAATTGCATAATTTAAATAGCAAAATTAGACAAATTTTGGCACGATAAGATTAATTTTAATTAATATAATCTAATTATATTAATTAAGATTAAAAAATTAAATATAAATAAATATAAAACATTTTTATATTTATTATATATAATAATTAAAAATCACTTTTTTGCTTCTTTAGCTAGCGAAGGCTGCTGCGGCGTTACGCTGTAACGCGATAGCGCGATGTTACGCCGCTTCTTGTCTCTTCTTACGCGCTTGAAACTCGCATCTCGTCAAAGCGTTGCAATGCGATGATCGCGCGTTAACGCCGCCGCCGTCTCTAAGCGCTCCTTCCGCGGTAGCGCATGTTGCAAAGTCGCACACGCACAACACAATCTCCATTATTTTTGGCTCGTTTTTGCTCCGCTTCTTCTTGGCAACCACCTTGCCCCGATCGACACCACGGACATACGGACTCGATTTACATAATAAAATGTAAAAATAATAGGCCCTTACATTGAACAATTCAACGAAATTATGTAAATCTAAGTGCCAAAATCGAAAACATCTAATTTGCAAAACCGTTCATACATCTCATGCAAAAATAGTAAATCCCACCTCGTTCTTGAAAAAATCCAGAACGTACATCAAGAACAAAATGGGGCTCGATACCAATTGAAGGAAAACGAGTCCTCGCAGTGGAAGCGATTGCGAATCGCACGCTCTTGATTTAGTAACAACGATTTAATCAAGAACGTAAAGAACTAGATTTAGCATATAAACATAATGGACAACAAGAAATATTACCTTTGTAGAACCTTTCTTCAAGTGCTCATCTCTCCCACGATCGAGATCCCAACAATTCGAACACGAGCGGACGAAGACACACGACCACTGGATCTTCTCCGTTGTTCTCTAGGTGAGGGAGGAATGTGGGTTCCCTTTAGGAGATATGAGATGTTGTAAAAGAGATGTATGTTTTGGAACCTTTCCAACCAACACAACAAATGTTTCGATCACTTAACCTAGTTTCATCTCATGCAACCATATATATAGGAAAATAGGATGGAAATGACCATCCTACCCGTCATTTATTCTCTCTTTAGTATATGGTTTATAGATGAATCTAATTCACATTAAAACTATATATTATATCTATTATATTATATATAATTGATATAACACCTCATGTATGAAATTGAACACTTCAATTTCATTCCTAACTTGATACCCTCAATGTTACAATGTTGAGCCAACGGGGGGACCTAATGGACCTACAGTTCATGAGGTCCAATGATATGAGATTAACTGATCAAACTCTTTGATCCAGTTAATCAATATTTATTAACTACAAGTCACTCCACCATAGTCTTGTAGTTGCACTCTCCTCACTGTAGATATTATTGTGTCCACTGATATAGTCATTACCCTTGAGTCGACCCTTCACAGGTTGTTCGTAATCATGGCTGGGTCAAATTACCGTTTTACTCCTGTGATTACCTATTTGCTCCTTAAGCACCACTAATCCTCTAATGAACAACGAGTCTAAGGTCCTATCTTAGACTAATACCCTCATAGAGGGCGGGGCCCCGTTGTTCAAGACCTGGAGTCAGTTCTTAAGGGAACAACCTATCTAATTCCTTAGTGTAGGCTTATTGAGTCGGCTACATGCCACTCTCACCCCTTATAAGCAGGAGTTCTTAACTTGCTCAGAATTCAGGTTGAGTCACTAATGACCATCTATAAAATACTAGTCTTATCCTCATTAACTGTGTTACACTGGTTAGACTAATAATTTCATGATCCGGACTTGTATGAACTCTTCCTACAGGATGCCCCACACGCATGTCATCACTACATGAATGATTTCGATTACCTCATTTGAACTAATTACAAAATGGGCCGCATCCATGGTGTTTCCAGAATGGGGTTTCCAACCTTATTCTTATACCATAGACCATTTAGGTTATATTCTTGAACACAATCCAAATAGTGTCAATACATGAATGATGTTCAAGATATATGTTATAACCTTGGAGCATAGTTTATTGGATTTATAAAGCAAGACTCAGAATTCTATAAAAACAAATAACCCTTTATTTAATTGATCAAAATTACACATGTTTAGGGCATAAATACCAACAATCTCCCACTTGACCTAAAGCTCGTGGAGTACAAAAAACATTACAGTAATGTAAATACAATACACTAGGGCATTTAAGCCCCTTTGTACAAAATACTCCCACTTTCCCTAGTTGGGGAAAACTTGTAAACCTAGACCTACTAGGTGACTCTAAAAAACTTTAGCCGTGAGAGCCTTTGTAAAAGGATCAACAATGTTGTGCTCTGAGGCTATCTTCGTTACAATCACGTCTCTTCTATGCACGATCTCCCAGATGAGATGATATTTCCGCTCAATGTGCTTTCTCCCCTTTTGTGATATGCAAAGTCATATTTGGAACGACTTCAAAATTGAGCATGACATTCCTTAACCAAACGACCTATTTAGCTGCTTCACAAGCTGCTACATATTCAACCTCCATGGTTGAATAAGCGATGCATCCTTGCTTGACGCATCGCCATAGTACAACTCCTCCGTTAAGAGTGAATACTTACCCTGATGTAGATTTCTGAGAATCATTATCAGTCTGAATGTCAAAATCTGTGTATCCTGTAAGGATCAGATCCTTAGCTTCATACACAAGCATGCAGTTCCTTGTTCTCCGAAGATACTTAAGGATTGTTTTAACCGCTGTTCAGTGTTCAAGTCGTTGATTGGATTGATACCTACTGACCATTCCAACTGCAAAACAAATGTCAGACCTTGTACACAACATGGCGTACATCGGGCTCCCAACTGCTGATGCATAAGGAATCAGTCTCATATCCTCAACTCCTTGAGGTGTCTTAGGAAACTGTTCCTTAGACAAATGGATTTCATGTCTAAAAGGCAACAAACCCTTTTTGGAATCTTGAATCTTAAACCCTTGCAACACTTTGTCTATGTGAGATGCTTGAGACAAGGCTAGTGTTTTATTCTTGCAGTTTCGAACAATCTGGATCCCAAGAACAAACTGCGCATTACCCAAATCTTTCATTTGGAACTGTGTAGCTAGCCATTCCTTGATGTATGTAAGATAACCTACATCATTCCCATTGAGTAGGATATCATCCACATAGAGAATTAGGAATGTGACAGAACTATTGATGATTTTCTTGTAGACACAAGGTTCATCATCATTCTGGTCAAAACCATAAGATTTGATCGCCTTATCAAATCTTATATTTCAGGACCTAGAGGCTTGTTTCAGTCCATAAATTGACCTTTTAAGCCTGCAAACCTTCTGCTCTTGTCCTGGTTCAATGAACCCTTTAGGTTGGTCCATGTAGATGTTTTCCTCAAGATTGCAACTCAAAAAGGTTGTCTTGACATCCATTTGCCATACCTCATATTTATAATATGGGGCAATGGCAAGAAGAATACTGATAGACTTTACCATAACAACAGGTGAAAAGGTCTCTTCATAGTCAACCCCTTCAACCTGGGTATAACTCTTTGCTACTAGTCTAGCTTTAAAGGTTTGCACCTTCCCATCTACACCACGCTTTCTCTTGTAGATCCACTTACAACCTATAGGTTTTACCCCATCAAGCTTATCTACAAGATCCCAAATAGAATTGAAGTACATAGACTCCATTTCATCGTCCATGGCTATGACCCATTTGTCTTTGTCGTTGTCAACCATTGCTTGATTATAAGTCAATGGATCCTCGCTTTTGTCATATGCTATGACAACTTGGGTTTCAGCTAAACCCATGTAACGGTCATGTCAGACAACCCTCCCACTACGTCGAGACATACTCAACTATTGAGATGGACTCTTTTGACTATTCAAACTAGTATCAACAACTCTTGTTTACGTACTTGTGTTCTTAGCAACATTTGCTATTGTTCCGTCTAATTCAGTCAACACAACTTTACTTTTTTGTTTGTGGTCCCTTATGTGGTCCTCCTCTGAGAAAATAGACTTTAGAGATAAAGGTTCTAACTTCAAACAATGCTAGCAAAGAAACATTTTAGAGATAAAAGAATGTGTAGCTCCTGGATCTAGTAATGCATGTGCGGTGTTTACTACGAGATAGAAAGTGTACCCGTAATAACTTTTGGTGCATCATCCGCCTCCTGCTGTGTCATGGCGTAAATCTTCCCTGTTTGTCGGGTTCGACCTACCGCCCCTTTTTTGTTAGCACTACTAGTGCCTTCTCCTCCACCGCCCCCGAGATTTTGCTGCTTTGGTTCACATATCGATGTAGTTCTCTGTCCCACCATGCCTTCTTGCATTAATTGGGGCCATTCCCTTTTGAAGTGACCACCTTGCCCACAGTTGAAACATACATTTTCGCCACTCAAACATCGACCCCAATGATACTTTCCACAAGTGTTGCACAAAGGTTTCCTTCTTTGAACTAGCTACTCGACTCACTGGGTTGCCACATGTGACGGAGTCCTTGCGATCCTATCAGAAAACTTGATCCCTGCTGCCTCTGTCTTTCCCCACGTCCACCTGTACCAGTCCTTGGAGTAGTTTGCCCACCACGATGGGGTTTAAAGCTTCCTTTTCCAGAGATACCGAGGTGAATCTCCTATTATCTCCTCGTTGGAATCGGTCTCGTGGTAAACCAACGTAATAAGTGGTATGACCACCACCTACGCCTCCTTTTCCCATTCTCACATCTACTAGGCTTCGCTCTACTCAAATGCCGTCTCCACAAGCTTGGAGAACGCAGCCCACTCGTAACTTCTTTGTCACGGTGTTCGGATCTCTCTGCGTAAACCATCCTCGAACCTCTTGCATCGATCTATCTCGCTTGCAACAATAGTGCTAGCATACTTTGATAACTCTGTGAACTTCTTCTCATATTCTATTATAGTCATCGACCCTCGAACGAGTCCTAGAAACTCGTTCCTCTTCGCATCACGATATGAGCTCGGGTAATACTTATCTTCAAAGGCCTTTGAAACTCTTTCCCGGCTCCAAGCATCCCCTTTTCGCTCTCGCTTATCTTCCACCAATCATCCGCTCCTTTTCGAGTAAGAATGTTGCTAAATCGACCTTCCCGTCCTCGGGGCATCGCATGACCCTAAAGCACTTCTCAATCGAGATTAACCAAACCACAAAGATCATCGCGGGATCTCATGCGTGCCTTCAAATGTTGTTGCACCTAAGGCTTTCAGTCTTTCAATGCCATACTTCTTTTCTCGATCTCGCTTTGGCCGATCCAACACTTTCAGCTAATCTTTGAGTTATCCTCGTAAAGATCTGTTCCTCCATATTCACCTCTTGCTGAGGATGACTAGACTCTCCCTCTGATACCTCTCTTCCTCTATCACAAGTAGCTTCTTGAGTTCCAATCTCCACTTGCCTGCCTCGTTTGCCACCTCGAACCATGGTCCTAAATTATACAATCTTATTAAAATAAGTAAGACAACAAGCTCCTAATTTAATGCATGAACATAGTTCCCTTCCCAAAACCTTTTGCTCTAATACCAAGTTGTCACACCCCGTCCCAGCTTACTTGCCTAACCTAGGAAGAGATGCAAAGACAAAGATAACAAAACCTCTTGTTGGCTTTCCTTGACTAACCCAAGACTTAACTTAAAATAGACGTAACACATCATGTTTGAATAAGCAAAGTTAAGCACTGATATACACTTATATATGAAACACATTCACTTGCTTTACTATGTTCTTTAGATAGTCCTAAAGTTTCCAAGTTTATTACAACCCATCTAATATGTTCTTACTACAAACCATATACAAAGAAAGTGTATATACAAGGAGCTAAATGGCGTGGTGGCAAATAGGTCTTGTGAAGGCTAAGCACCGAAACTCGCTCACTACACGGGAAGAGTAGACATAAAGAAAACGTGAGCTAGGAAGTTCGGTGAGTGTCTATTACAAGCTCAAAGGTGAAGTATAATAATGGCAGATTATAAGTAGAAAATAGCTTAACATAAACAAACCATGCTTCCAATTTACAGGTTTAAGTCACCACTTATGCATAGCACATAACAATAAAACACATAGCATGATACCACTTTCGAACCATAGAGGTTGTAGAGTTACATTTGTACCAATAAGGTTCATACCTCTCTCACGTGCACGTGGAATACCTTTGGCCCTTTGGTTTTCCCTAATACCTTCTCTATGTCCTTCAGTATTAAGGTAAGACCATTTACTACCCGAATACCTTCTCATTGTCCTCCAAAGATGATCGAAATTATGATTCATTCCCCTAAGTACCTTCTCGAATGTCCTTCATGATTAGGTTAACCAAGATCAAGGGCATAACTTGTTTACCATGGAAATCATGTCTTTATAACACATACAACAATTTCTTGACAATTTCATATTATCATCTAAACATGTTCCCAAGTGGATTTACACAAAACATTCTCTAAAGGAAAGCATACTTTCATAATTTAGTTTCCATACTTGGATTTATAGTTACAACTAATTCAAAGCATGCTTAGGTTCCATCATGAACTTACTTCAATGCAACTTTTAATATGCTTATTTCAATGGTTTACCTATCCCCTTATGAAGTTTAGACACATTGTAGCTCCCAATTCAATAGATTCCTAAATTCGATCACGACATCGTTTAGTGCAACCTATACGATTTTGCATATTTCAAAACATCATGAACGAGTGCTCAATGATAAAAGAGAATAGGGTTTAGGGCTTACAGTGTCGGCGGTAGCGCGTGGTGGAAACGCGGCAGCGCGTCACAAAGCGTGGAGGTCAAATCTGAGAAGCTCGTCGACCGATCTATGCCAAACATGTCCTAAAACCTCAAAAACTGGCCAAAGATGAGGTGAATCGTTTGAACAAAACTTCGGTTTGATTTTAGCTTTACGAGTGTAAACGTCGGCTTAATCTTGCAATAAAACAGCAGTTTGATCTCGGCGCACAACTCTGAAGCGAGTTCGGTGATGGCGTTGCAACCTCCCCATCAAACGATCGACTACACAGAGACACAAGTGGTCCAAGGACCCTCGATTGTACTGCATCTCGATGAACTCGTGAGAGTTGGTCGATCGACTTGGCAAAATCTTCAGTACCAAAGGCGGCGTATCTGGCGGTCGACAACTCCACACGACAACACACTCTCTCTTTCACCGACAGTTGTGGAGAGAAGAAGAAAGGATCTCTAGCAACCCTAATTTCCTTTCTCTTTTTACCTTTTTCCGCTCCAGTTTCTTTAAAACTACAAAAAAATGTAATGAACTTGAATTATTATTTTCCCCCTCTCTTACTCATTAAACAATAATTATAAATTGGCACACACCCACATTAAATTTGCTAACTTCCAAGCTCAATTAATTTAATTTCCATCAAATTAATCCCAAGTGCAACCTAAAAGGCACATTATATTATGAAATTATGAAAATATCATTGGTAAATGCACGATATGTGGATTTTGTATGGTAGTCGGTGGAGAATTTGTCTCCACACTTACTCCTTATATAAAGGTGCATTTGGCTGCATTTTTTAATTAATCCACTCTCTCTTTGGAAATAGATATTTTGATAACACTAGAACTCTCTCTATTCGTCTCTAATCTCTCCCTTCTCGAAAAAGCAATCCTACACATTCTTCGTCTCTCAGACAAGAACGGTGATGTCCTTATGCTAGTGTTTGAGGTATTCGTGACTTAAGAGAACGAGAGGAACAACATAATTACATGGGAGAAAGTTATTATAGCCACCAACGGTATATAATTATGTTAAGTCAGAGACGAAACTCAACATAATTTAGTACACATACATACACAGAAAAAGGAAGCGTGAAGTTGAGGTCGTTAGTTACCAAAATCGTGTTTAGATTATTTTTCCATGTCTCGTAGTTATCACCGATTAACTTATCCGAGGCTAAGGGTGTTATTATTGAACTCGACATTTTGTGGAAAACAAAAAATCATTGTATTAGTTTCTCACAAAAAATTTGGTGAATTCGAATCATATTTTATCAAGATTATTCTATGATCCCCAGGTCATTTAAAATTTCAATGATACCCAAATGGTTTGGAATGACCGTCACCGAAGGGTAGACAAAATCACTCCTCCTCTAGGACAAACTATCTCCACCAAACCCTATTTCAAAAATAACTCTTATTCCTATAGGCATGTAGTTACCATTTTCCGATTAGGACTCATAAAATCTTAATAATTCCCATGAGTGTAACCTTCTATCTTCATATTCAAGAGTTCCCATCCAACAAAATTCGCCTAAAGGAGGACTAAGTTGAAAGATAAACTAAGACAACCCTATCCATTTCGGGTATGCACAGTGTTTTGACTCCCATGATTAGGCACTCCGAATGGATTGTCTTTTCCAGACCAAACAGAAAGGCAGATTATAGGTGTCCTACAGTGTGAATCGGTAGAAGAGATCGTGTAAACCCGATCTCTTTGGAACTTCCTTATTAACAAACAACAAAAAGAAAGAAGAAATGAATGTTTAAAACTTGGTTTCCCATGTTTAAAAAAGAAAAGAAATGAAGTGAAAGACAAAAGGAAAACAAGGAAAGAAAGTTTAAACCATTTTGGTTTGGTTTTCTTTTAAAGACAAAAGAAGAAAAGGAAATGAAACAAATGTTTTATATTAAGTTATTTTTGTTTTGTTAAGAAAAGAAAAGAAAAGAAAAGAAAAGAAAAGAAAGAAAGAAGATAAAGGAAAGAAAAGAAAAGGAAAAAGAAATAGAAAATGAAAAAGCAAAAGTGCAAAAAGACAAAGGACCTCTTCCACCGATTGACTTTTTTTAAAAACGGATTTCTCTCCATTTTCTTCTTTTTCATCACAAACTAAGGCTGAAGCTTCGTGGTTGAAGGAGAAAGGAAGAAGAAGGAGACCATTTTTGATGATTTTGAGCTGGAGTTGCAGAAGAAAAGAGGAGAACACAAGGGGATTCTTCATTACAGCAAGGAAATCAACTCAAACAAGCTCTGATTTTCTGTTCATCTCGAGCTCCACAAGAAGGGGTAAGAGTTGAGCTTTTGTTTCATGAAAGCTAACTCATATTGGAACAAAATTCGTGAAGGAAGCTTGAGCCAATTCTGATGTTAAGTTGCTGTTTTGTTAAGAGGAAGGCAGAAGAGAGAAATTTGCTTTCAAATCCGAGAGGTCTCTGATATTTTGGTTGTTCTGATCTGTATACTTGGAGTTAGAAGCTATAATTGGTATGGTTCGAAAGCTTATTCCATTTTCTACAGGTTTCGTAAAGGAATTGTGAGAAGAAAATGATTGGAAGATGTTGTAATCATCAGGTTAAGTCTCGGGTTGCAGCAGGAAGTGAAATCTGGAACAGCAGAAGTATCAATTTAGGGGTTAAGCCACTGAGGTAATTTCTAACCAATACGTTAGGAATCTCATTTTCATGTCTTCATAAGAGTTTTAGAGGGTTCAAAAAGGAAGAGTATGGTATAAAGTACATTCTTTTTGGATAATTAATGAAGAAGTTATGGCTGTCTGAAAACAGGGCAGAAAATCTGAAAATGCTGGAATTTTTTGAAAGTGTGTTTTCTTGTAGTTTTAAGGTTAAAAACCATGAGCTCGAGGTTCTAATACATGAATTTGGTTTGTTTGATGTGGCCAAGAGCAAATAGGTCGAGTGTACGGGCTAAGATTATAGTTCAAACACTGTGAGTGATAAAACGAACATCAAAAGTGTATATATGCTTGAATTATGTTCAAGAAATGCCGCTTTGCTAGAATAAAGTTTTCAATGCATTATGCTTTCTTTTGAATACATGTTTATGAGTATTCATGTTTTCCTAAAATGTTTCATGTGTTCATTGTGACCCTAAAAGTCTTTATAAAGTTTATACATGAGCATATGTCCAATGGTTGCAAAATTTATGGAAATGTTATGATTTCAAGCAAGCATGTACTAGCAAGTATGTTTTAAAGATTTCGCTTTATGAACAAGTTTGAGTAAGCTTGAGTTTTATGAAAGAAAAGATAAGCGAGCATGTTCAAATGTTTTCATGTGAATTTACGAGATATTGAGCCCGAGGCTTTATGGTACCGTGTGCACACAGTCTTATTCTGTTGTCGACGTTGAGTGTACTCGTGACAACAGCTACTGCCGTGAGTCTTTGGGCGGGCCCCACTACGACAAAGACGATGGGAGTGTTGGGCGGGCCCACTACATCGTAGAGTAAACGTTGGTTGTATCTTTGGCGCGTGCCTACACAAACGAGATTGTGAAATGTTTTTAAAAGAGTTTATTTCATTTACATGCCTTACGAGATTTTGATGATATACTTGTTGGTTGTCTGAAAGTCTATTATGATTCTACGTTTACTTTCAATGCTTGAATACAAATGCATAAGCTCATAGTTTTCAGGTCACATGTTTTACAAGTTATAGATATTAAACACAGTCACTCACTGAGCTTCATAGCTCATTCTTTCTATGTTTTCAAACTTTTCAGGTAGAGATCGAGCTCCTGGCACCTGAGTTACTGCCATAGTCTGCTAAAGCTTCATAAGTTAAATACTTTGTACGTGGCTGGTTTTGTCTAGCAAGTCTCTATGTTTGTAAATTATTTTATTTGAGGACTTTGGTGTTATAGTTGTTTGTACATTAGAGGTTGTATAAACACTGGTTGTCTTGTGTTGTTTCTGATGCACTAGACTTTTAGTTTCCAAGAGAGACTTGTGAATGGTTTCTCCTTGTATATATTTAATAGTTGTCCAGTTTTCGCTATGTCATGTTTAAGTGTTCCATTTTCGAACATAATATGTTTATCAGGTGAATCAAGGTCAACAAGTATTGTTAAGAGATAAACAATGTCTGTTGGCTTCACGCCGCCTTTCGAGCTGAGTTAGCAGGTAGTTCGGGAGGGGGTGTGACAACTTGGTATCAGAGCAGTTAGCTCCATGGGAATGAGACAGGGCAAGTTAGCTCTGAGAATAAAGTAAAAGTCATAGCAAGTTATTGAGTTAGTTCAGATCGAACTAGTAGAGTATGGTTCAAGTAAGGGTAAGAGCAAGTCCAGTTAGGGCTAAAATATGAATAGAAGATTAGTATTGTGTATTTGAGTTAAGTATCCATAGCATGTCTAATATGTTGATATGTTATAGGAGTCATGCCACCACGTACTAGCAGACGACGTAGGCAGGATCAGGGCATGATGCAGTATCCTACCCAAGGCCAATCTGAGAGGGGATCTAGTGCCCCGAGAGTCCAAACTGAGGCCAGAGATCAGCAGCATGCCATTTCCTCACAGGAGGTAGGCAGGCCAGAGAGAGCAGGGCCAAGTGATCCAGAAAAGGCGTATGGAATAGAACGTCTGAATAAATTGGGAGCCACAGTCTTTGAGGGTTCCACAGATCCAGCTGACGCCGAGGTGTGGCTGAATAAACTTGAGAAATGTTTTGATGTGATGAGATGCCCCAAGAGCGTAAAGTCAAGCTAGCCACATTCCCTAGAGAAAGAAGCGGAGGGATGGTGGAAGTCAATTTTAGCTGACGGAGTGATGCACGCACTTTAGACTGCAAACTTTCAAAGTGGCATATTTGAAGATAAATATTACCTGGCACATCTGCCGAAGCAAAGAGAGATGAATTTTTAGAATTAAAGCAAGGGTCACTATCGGTGGTGAGTATGAGAGAAGGTATCTTGAGCTATCACGGTATCTTGATGTTATTGTGGCATCCGAGAGTGACAGTGTCGGCGATTTGAGAGAGGGTTACGACACGAGATACGTACCCATCCACGACCATTGCTAAGTGGGTGACTTCTCTCACCGGTAGAGACCGCCCTACGTGTTGAGCGAGTATAGCGCAGAGCGCGATCACTAGTGGAGCTCGCTCGTGGGCCTTCAACGACGAGTAGTTTTCGGGTCGCGAACAACGAAGATTCACACAGAGTGAATGTTTCAAGTCGTCGGACTTTAAGAATCGAGTGGCGGCGGATATCGAGGCGCGATGAATGTTAGTGGTGCCTATCGAGGCAAAGTCAAAGAGCACCTAGTCAATCGCCGATCCACAAAGAAGACCACGCACAATGCAGAGTTCATTGCGGTCAGCAAGGAGAACTCCATGTGCAAATTGTGGCAAGAATCATCGAGGCCAATCTCTTGTTGGTGTCGGTGTGTGTTACCGATGTGGGCGGCGGGGGCATTTCAAGAGGATTGTCCACGGCTTAGAGCAAATGCACGGAGGGACCAGGAGTTGGGTCCCGGACATTTGAGCGACCAAGAGTTCCAAAGAGCTGCGGGAGAGGGCACCAAAGGTGCAAAAGCAAAGAAGGGAGTTGTAGGGAGACCTGAGGCAACGAGGGAAAGGTCTATGCTATGACTCAAAGAAGCGGAGGATGCACCGGATGTGATTACTGTACGATTTCTATTTGTAATGTACTGCATGTGTTTTGATAGATCCAAAGCTACGCATTCCTTTGTTTCCAGTTTATTCCTAACTAAGCTTAGTAGGAAGCTAGAGCCTTTATTTGAGGAGTTAGTTATATACACTCCAGTTGGTGATGCTTTACTAGTCAATTAAGTGTTGCGAGATTGTGAGGTCTTAGTAGAAGGTCTCAATATGTTAGTGGATCTTCTTCCACTAGAGTTGCAGATGTTAGATGCAATCTTAGGAATGAATTTCTTATTCACTCATTATGCTTCCATGGATTGCCATAAAAAAGAAGTTGTTTTTAGAAAACCAGGGTTGGCTGAAGTGGTTTTCAGGGGTGAAAAGAAGATTATTCCTACGAATTTGATTTCAGCATTCAAAGCTCAGAAGTTGTTGAGAAAAGGATGCACGGCGTTTCTTGCTCACGTAGTGGAGGTGCAGGAAGAAAAGTTAAAACCGGAAGATGTTCTTGTTGTGAACGAATTTCTAGATGTTTTTCCAGCAGATCTGTCAGGGTTGCGACCTGATAGGGAGGTAGAGTTCACTATTGAATTGCTACCAGGAACAACACCTATTTCGCAGGCACGGTATAGAATGGCTCCAAGTGAGCTCAAAGAGCTGAAGATGCAATTACAAGAACTAGTTGATAAGGGATACATCAGACCTAGTGTATCACCCCGGGGAGCTCCAGGTGTTATTTGTAAAGAAGAAAGATGGTACCCTTAGATTATGCATTGATTACGATACTTGAACAAAGTCACGATCACGTAATAAGTATCCTTTACCCCGTATTGATGACTTGTTTGACCGATTCTGAGGAGCATCGGTGTTTTCTAAGATTGATTTGAGATCGAGGATACCATCGATTAAAGGTAAGGGAATCGATATTCCCTCGACAACATTCTGAACTGTATATGGCATTATGAGTTTCTAGTAATGCCATTCGGTTTGACGAATGCACCAGGAGTTTTCATGGACCTCATGAACAGGATATTCCACAAGTATTTGGATCGATTCGTGATAGTATTTATTGATGATATACTAGTTTACTCGATTGTGCAGAAAGCTCATGAGGAACATTTGAGGATTATTCTCAAACACTACTACGAGATAAACAGCTTATGCGCTAAATTCACCAAATGTGAGTTTTGGTTGAATCGGTAGTGTTTTTGGGGCATGTTGTGTCAAGAAATGGTGTTAGTGTGGATCCAAATAAAGTTAAAGTCAGTGTGAAATCGGAGAGACCAACCAACCATCTGAGAGGTACGTAGTTTCCTAGGCTTGGCAGGATATTACAGGCGGTTTGTTGAGGATTTCTCACGATTAGCATTACCCTTAACAGCTTTGACAAGAAAGAATGCTAAGTTTGAGTGGTCAGATAAGTGTGAACAGAGTTTTCAGGAGCTGAAAAAGAGATTAGTTACAACACCTATTCTGACACTTCCTGTAACGGGAAAAGAGTATGTGATTTACTGTGATGCCTCGATACAAGGTTTAGGGTGTGTTCTGATGCAAGAAGGAAAAGTAATAGCTTATGCATCAAGACAATTGAAAAAGCATGAATGTAATTACCCTACCCACGATCTTGAGTTAGCAGCAGTTGTTCTAGCACTGAAGATCTGGAGACATTACTTGTTTGGTGAAAGGTGTCACATCTACACGGATCATAAGAGTCTGAAGTATATCTTTGATCAGAGGGAGTTGAATATGAGACAGAGAAGATGGTTAGAACTGATTAAAGATTATGATTGTACTATAGAATACCATCCAGGGAAGGCGAATGTGGTAGCAGATGCTTTGAGCAGGAAGTCAAGACTTCCTAGGGATGCCTTGTGTGGTATTCGAGCAACATTTTTAAGAACTCTAAGGGATTCTAAGGCAGTTGTGAATGCAGAGAGTTCAGGAAGTCTTTTAGCTTCAGAAGCCGCAACGTACTCTTCTTCAATAGTGGAATCGGCGATGTATCCCTGCTTGATGCTTCGCCATACTATAACTCCTCCATCCATAACGAAAGCTGACTCCAAAGTGGATTTCCTAGAATTCTTATCAGGCTGAAAGTAAGAATCTGTGTATCTCATAAGGATCCAATCCCCACCGCCATACACTAAGTTGTAGTTCCCCGTTCTCGTAAGATACTTAAGGATTGCCTTTACGACTGTCTAGTGATCTAATCCTGGATTAGATTGATACTACTGACAATCCCTAGTGCATAACATATGTTGGGCCTAGTATACAACATGACCTACATCAGGCTACCTACAACTGAAGCATAGGGTATCCGTCTCATATCCTCAACATCTTGATGAGACTTAGGACACTGATCCTTGTACAGGTAAACCCCGTGCCTGAAAAGCAACAAGCCTATCTCGGAGTTTTGCATCTTATATCTAGACCACATCTTGTCAATAAAAAATGCTTGAGACATGGCTAGTGTTCTATTCTTCCGGTTTCGTACTATCTGGATACATAGATTATAATAAGCTTCGACCAAATCTTTCATTTAAAATTGCGAAGCTATCCATTTCTTTACGTCAGTAAGAAATTCTACCCATTGCCAATGAGAAGAATATCATCCACTTATAATATCAGAAATGCGACAGTTTTGTCAACGATTTTCTTGTAGACACAAGGCTCGTCAACATTCTGATCAAAGCCATAAGATTTGATTGCCTCATCAAACCTTATATTCCAAGACCTCAATGCTTGTTTTAGTCCATAAATAGACATATGAAGTCGGCAAACCTTTTGCTCTTGGCATTGGGCAATGAACCATTTGGGTTGGTCCATGTAGATGATTTCGTCAAGGTTGCTATTGAGAAAGGCGATCATGACATCAATCTACCATACCCCCTAGTCATAATACTTGACAATGGCCAGAAGGATCTTGATCGACTTTACCATGGCAACAGGTGAAAAGGTTTCCTCATAATCAACCCCTTCGACTTGGGTACAACCCTTTGCCACTAGTCGTGCTTTGAATGTTTGCACCTTCCCATCTACGCCACGTTCACGCTTGTAGATCCATTTGCAACCAATAGGTTTTACCCCATCCGACTGATCCACAAGCTCCAAGACATAATTAAAGTACATCGACTCCATTTCATGGTCCATAGCTATGATCCATTCGTCTTGTTAACATCAGTCATTTCCTAATCATAGGTTAATGGATCCTCGCAGTCATCATCAGGACTGACGAATTGGATTTCAACTAAACCAATGTAACGTTCAAGTTGTCTCAAAACCCTCCCACTACGTCGAGGCATTCCAAACTCTTGAGAACGAATTTGACTTGACGTGTTAGGATCAACAACAGTTGTTGACATACTAGCCCCATCAACAACCATTGCTGATGTACTGTCCATTTCGTTTAACACGATTTTGCTCCAAGGCACATGATCCTTGATACGTTCTTCCCCAAGAAAAGTTGCATTTGTTGACAGAAACACCCTATTATCCTTAGGATTGTAAACAGACCACCTCTGGCCTCTTTTGGGTAACCTACGAATAGGCACAATTTTGGAGGGGGTTCCAATTCCATCGGGTTTGACACCAACACGTGGACCAGACATCCCCGAATTTTGAAATGGTGTAAACTACCTTTATGACCATTCTAGAGTTCGAAAGGTGTTTCACAAACACTCTTCGACGGAACGTTGTTCAAAATATAAACCACAGTCTCTACTGCGTAACCCGAAAAGGAATCAGGGAGACAAGCATAGCTCATCATCGACCGAAACATGTCCAAGAGGGTTCTGTTTCTCCTCTCCCGTACACCATTCTTCTATGACATACCAGATGATGAGAGTTGGGACAAAATTCTGTGTTCTATCATATGGTCATGAAATTCATTGTCCATATACTCTCCACCTCGATCTGATCAAAGTGTTTTTATGGTTTTACTTAATAGGTTCTCAACCTCTGTCTTTTACTCCTTTAACTTTTCAAGAGTTTTAGACTTTCTATGCATTAGGTAAATATACCCATACCTCGAATAATAATCAATGAAACAAAACTAAGTATTCATAACCACCTCGTTCTTTAACACTCATCTGAACACGAGGTCGTTCGATGTATAAGCTCAAGAGGGTCCTTGGCTCTATATTCTTTTCCACCTCAAACGATGTTTGGTCATTTGCCCTTCAAGCCACGACTCACAGATCGCTAAAGAGTTTTCTTCTAACTGAATTAGAAGTACACTATTCACTAGTCTCTTAATCCAATTTCGATTTATGTGGCATAACTTTAGATGCCAAAGATGGGCATTTTCTTTCAGAGAAACCTTAACTCTCTTTGTTCGCGTTTCTGCAGTTTTAAACACTTCAGTATTCAAAACGCTTTTGACCGAATTTGACTTTAAAACATACAAGTTAGACTTAAGTGAAGCATAACACAAGAAATTTCCATTCCTAGAAATAAACGCTTAATTACTAGACAAATTTACAGAAATTGATTGTTCTAATAAGCAGGAAATAGAAACAAGGTTTCTAGTAAACCCTGGAACTATGTACATATTGTCCAACAATAAATAATTCCTTATGAAATAGAGCTTCACTTTGTCGATCGCTTCAGCAGAGACTATCTCTCCGGATACAACCAGTAGAGTCCCCTCACTCTCTCGTAGCGGCTTCTAGGAATCAATTCCCCGGAAAGAAGAACAAACGTGGTAAGTGGCGCCCGAATCTAAAATCCAAGCAGAGTCACTACTCTCCACTAAACATATTTCAGTAACTAGTAAATCACATTTATCTTGATTCTTCCTCTCGGCTAGGAACTTTGGAAAATTTTACTTCTAGTGGTCGTCCCCAATGCAATGGAAACACTTTCCTTTTTTTGCAACTTTATTGACCTTTTCGCCCTTCTGAGCGGCAGCTCGGTCAGCTTTACCCCTCTTCTTCTTCTTCTTCCCTTTCTAGCATGAAGGAGCAACAGGTTTAGTCCTAGAGGTCGAACCCAGTGATAAGCCCTGTAGGCAACGTTTGCCTCAGATTCCTGTCTCCTGATCCTTATCAAGGATAGGAAATTCTATAACTTATTGAGGAGGGTAGTCAGTGTGTAGTTAATCTTGTTCATAATAGCGTTGCTGCGAATCTAAAAGAAACTCTTCGAAAGAGTCTCCAGAATAAAGCTAACCTGGTTCGACTCGTCGATCGAAGCCCCGTTCATATCAGCCATATTAAAGTGGGTCATCATGGGTAGAACATGTTCACAGACAGACGACCCCTCTTTCATCTGTGCGTTAAAGACGTGTTTGAGTGAATCATGCCTGACCTGAAAGGACTGTTGTCTAAACATGTCTTGCAACGAATTCATGATCTCCTTAGCGGTGACCATCAACTCATGATTTTTTGCCTAGACTTCAGATAAGCTTGCAATTATATAGACCTTGACCTTTTCATTGGCCCCGATCCATCAATCGTAAACATCACGAACACTTCGTGATGCAGTCGTGGTCGGCAACTGAGGACATTCCTCAGTAAGCACGAACATCAGGTCGTTAGTTACTAAGATCGTGTTGATATTATTCTTTCAAGTTTGAAAGTTAGTTCCCACTAATTTGTCGGAAGTTAATAAACCTATAATTGAGCTAGACATGTTTTTAGCTGAAAAATCAAATAAAAATTTTGTGTTAGTCTCACATAAACATTTTGAAAAACCAATCAAGTTTTAGCAAAAATTAATTATATGATCTCTTGGTCATATCAAAATTGCAATGATATCCTAAAGGTTTAAAATGACCGCCACAGAAGGGTGAACAGAAACACTATTCAAATAGGACAATAGCCACCGATGGGTGAACCACGAAGGGAAACCAACAAGGAAACTTTATCCCTTTCGGGAATTCAAGGTGTTCCGACTCCCATGATGAAGGCCCTCCGAAGGGATTGTCTAGTCCTGGCCAAAGTAGCAGCCGAATCATAAGGGTCTCACGGTGTGAATCGAAATAAGAGACCGTGGGTCCCGTTTTCACAGGTCCTGCTCCCACTCACTATAAGTACTCTCTCCAACCACGTTGATATTGATCCATACAAATACCATCCGAAGGGGGACACTCCCATTTGCTCCACGAGGCCGAGTATGGATCTCATGGTACAAACTTAACACAGATTTGTGGTTGGAAATTAAATGTATCTTATGCACTATATTTTCTCCCACACATCACTTTATAAATTTCGGGATTGACCTAGATAAACCGACTAAAATTTACCAAAGTCTACCAATAGAACTCTTATATGGTATTTAGCTTAAGTTTATAATCACATTATTACTTAGGTCCATGAGAGTAAATTAAAACATTTTTAATTAATGACACTCACGATAAGTATGATCTAATAATCTCCAGATCGAATTCACTCCTAGAGTCTGTTTCAAGAGTAGGGGTTCCATTCATGGCGTCAACTTAAATACCCCAGCCTTAGACAAGACTTTCCTTAGATAGAGTTATAAATCAATCACCATTCATAGACTATACTTTGATTTCCTAATTCTAATATTATTAGAACTAGAAAATCTTTGTCTAATTATTCAAGTTTTAAACACTTTAAAACTAATAATTAACTTAGGTTGCATGCACTTCAATGTTATAGGGTTTGATCATTCATCACATGAATAACTATATACTATAACATAATAATTCATCTCATGAAATTAAAATGCATGAGCATACCTTAATCTAAAAAATACAACATTTATATTAATTAAATAAAACATGCATTTAATTATATTATAACTCATATATTATAACCTATCATGCAATCTATATATTATAACTCTTATAATATAAATGATTCATGAATATATTTAACCTAAGTTGGGATTTTAAATCTATATGACATACATTATGCACATAGAAATTAATTAAATCATACACCTCATGCATAAAATAATTAAATAGCAAAAAATGGACCGGTTTTGGCACCTAGGGGCAATTTATTTAATTAAATAAAATTAATATAACTTTTATATTAATATTATTCAACAAAATAAATAAATAAATAAACAAAAAACATTTTACAAAAAAATAAAAATAAAAAACACGATGCAACTACCCCACTTTTTCAATACTCACCCACGTCTCGCGAAACCGCCTTTGGAACCGCTCACCACGTGTACGGCGTTGCAATGTCGTGGCCAGCGTTGCAACGTTGATAGCACACAAAATGTGCTATCCTCAGGCTTAATTATTGCTAGTTTTATGATGATTTCAGGGCTTTTACGTGGTTAATTTATTCAATTTCAGGTTAAGAGCTCAAACGGAGCTATTGGAGACAATTTCGATCACTCGGGATCAAAACAAGGCTATTTATAGTTGAAAAGAATACGAATTGGAATAGAAATGACCCGAGGCGATGGCGTTGCAATGCTGTTTATAGCGTTGCTACGCCGAATGTGCAGCTAAGACGCATTGAAGACCCTAGGCGATAGCGTTGCAACGCTGCCTAGCAGCGTCGCAACGCAATCTCGATGAATAAGGCGCACACGAAAGACCGCACAGAGGGCATTGCAACGCTTCCTTGCAGCGTCGCAACGCCATTTCAATAAGGAGCACGCGTTTAGGGTAGCGGCGTTGCAATGTTGTCCTCAGCGTTGCAACGCCATCGAATGTTTCCTTATTTACCACGCGTTTAGGGTACAGCGTTGCAACGCTGCACCAATCTCAACTATAAATAGATCATTATACAATTGTGTAAGGGGAGCCGAATTTGGTAGAGTTTTGCCCTAATTTCGAAATACACTTTGTAAGAACAGAGAAAAGAGCGTTTTTGGGAGCCAAAGCATTCGTGGAGGTTTGAGATTGAAGACGGGAGCTCGAAGACGAATGACCGACATCGACACCTAAGTTTAATTTCCTTTTCGTTCAATTTGTAATTGCGTTCTAAGACGTTTTCTAATTGTTTAGTTTGATTTTCATGTGATTTAGAGTAGCTAAACTTTGTAGTTAGGATTTGATTTGCTTGTTATGACTTTATTACAATGTATTGAAACATGTTTTATTCTTATTTTTGACAATTCGTTTTTGACTTCTTAATTTGTTGATTTAAGTGGACTCGAGAGATAAAACTTGAATTAGAGCAAAATTGTCAAAACCCTTAGAATTCATGCATGAGAATGACTTAGAAAGCTTAGGGAAACACATAAAGAAGTTGCTTAATGCCATGCATGTTGTAGGTTCATATGGAGACTATGAATTTATTCCATGTGTGAGGCTCACTAAAAATCGAGAGATTTTCTTGAGTATTTTACTTATTGTTTATAATTTCATCTCATTGGGTTAACTTGTAAAATCACTTCCCATAATTGTATCAATTCGTGTTTCAAAGATGTTTGGTTGTTTGCTTGTTTTCACTTTCAAATCAACTATCCTCATATGTTTCTTTAGCTAAAATTCAGAATTAGTACCTTAGTAATTAATTAATCTAGAAACTCATTCCCGAGGACGATACTTGGACTCATAAATCACTATACTAAAACTTGACCCGTACACTGTTGTATTGCATATTCATAAATATCACGCAACAAGTTTTTGGCGCCGTTGTCGTGAAATGACGATTATTTAGATTAATTAATATTAGGAGACAATTTGAAATTTTAGACTAAAGCTTTTTGTTTGTCTTTCCTTAATTGTTTTGTGTGATTGTTTGTTTTCTTATTTGTGTTATTTTAGTTTTGTGTGTTTTTGAGTATTTGTTTCCTATTTTGGTTGTGTTGATATTGTGTGAAGTCTTGTTGTGAAATTACTGATTTTTCAAGTATGACTTTGCATAATTTTGAGTTTCCACCATTCTATTGTCCCTCTCAAGACCCATGTTTTGGTTGTTTTGTGCATCATGATTTTTCTGAATACCATGTGTCTAATTTTTACCATTTTGTACTTGACTTATTTGAAAATTCACATGAGGGTAGTTATTTAGGCACTTGGAACCATAGTTTTTCGGACCTTAACCAACCGCTAGAAAAATCTTCTCTTATGGACCAATTGGCAGAATATACCTTAGAATTGAAATTTAAAAATTTGCTTCATAGTGAATTAGAGAGGTTGGTTGCATCTTGTACGCTACACATGAAAATTCACATGAGGGTAGTTATTTAGGCACTCGCTACGCTGCACACGTGGTGAGCGGCTGAGACACCGAAGAATAACGTCTCAACGCCGTCGACAGAACAACAAACTCCTTTGATATTTTTCATCGTTTTTTCCCGTTTCCTCTCGTATTTATTCACAGCAACCCTTGCCACGAGCGACACCCACTTACAGACTCGATTTATTTTCTAAATTGCCCTAAAAAACACGAGCCATTACATTTGATCTCATCAAATAGAAAATAAATCAATAAAAGTGCAAAGAACCGAAACATCCATTAAGCAAACCAAACATTTATCTCATAAATCAAGGGTTTACCCACATAATTTTAACAAAATTAAGTGCAACAACAAAGAACCAATGAGTGGCTCTAATACCAATTTAAGGGAATGATAATCCCCGTGCAAATGGATGACGATCCAATTGTCGTGGTATCGTTATGCTATCGATTTTGTTAAAATGATTCTAACTCTCGAACTAGGCTAAACATACATAATTGGAAAAAAATACAACAAGTAAAACTACTTACTTCTTGAAGACAATTCTTTCTTTGTTCCTTGCTTCAATCACGAACACTTCGCGAAATCTCGATCTCTACGAATCCGAACAATTCACACGAACAAGAACACCAACAAAGGCTTCTCGGTTGTTCTTCTGTTGGAAGAATGAAAGTGGTGGGACATTTGTGTTTTGGAGAAGGGAGAAAAGTTGAGAGAGTTGAGAGAAAATGGTTCTCTTCTTTTTGGTGAGAATCCTAAAAATGAAGGATTGGCGTAAGTTTCTTCTTGCAAGAAGGGTTTAAATAGTTGAAATTTAAGGAGTTAAAATTTTCACATTATTTTCACTTGACCACAACTATAGGTTATGTAAAACATATTTGAATAACCATATATTATAAGATATCTCATATCTAATATCACAAATCACATTTGCAATAATGTAGATTTATTAAATTGAACACATTAAGATTAATTTCTGTCAATTAATTTCTCCAATTAGCCCTAATTAACCAATTAGGCTAACCTATAGTTTATTATGAATCTCATTCACATTAAACTATATATTGTATCATTCATATGTCATATAAATGACATAAATGCCCTTTAAGTGAAATTGAACACTTCAATTCACTCCAAAACATTAACCCTTCTTCTAACCAAAATTGAGACAACCGAGGGACTTGATGGGCCTATAGTGACGAGCACCAATGATCCGAGATTAACCTATCAAACTCCTAGACCAGGTTAATCAACCTTCATTAGCCACAATAACACTTCACTATTGCATGTAGCTTAACTCCCGTTAGTGCAGAATATTACGTGTCCAGTGATATAACCAATGCTCATGAGTCGACTCTTCAAAGGTTGTTCGTATACACTGTGGGGTAAAATTACCGTTTTATCCATGTGTCTAGTTCTTCTTCATTAAGTCCCCACTGCTCCTTTAATGAACAGGAACGTTGCTATGGTCCGACCATACACAACAACTCTCTCGTGCCAGTGAGAGAGTGGGCGCCCGTTGTCTAAGCCTTGGAGACAACACTTAAGGGAACAACCCCTCAAGTTTCTCCAAAAGGCAACCTTTGTAGCTTAATTTATTCTCTCCTCCTTGCAAAAGCAAAAACCGAACACAACCGGACCACCTCTGGACTCAGAACCGGGTTGTGGGACCCAGTGAATGAAGGATTGAAAAGGAAAGAATGGGAGGTTGAAAGTTTTGTGTGAGGAAAGGAAAATAAGTATATTGGTTATACTTCTTTTTGAAAAATTCAAAATTCAGCAAAAAGACCACTTTGTTTTGAAAACAAACCTATTTATAAAGAAATTACATGCATGAAATGCATGCCAAGGCTCACCATAATGCAACACCTCACAAAACACTAACTAAAGTGGGTTATGTGTCATTCTATAATGCTTACACATAATCCACTTAAGTTAGTGGGATTGTCCACGAAAAACTTGGATAATTCCACTAACTCTAGTCAAGTGTAAAAAAGTCTTTTCCATTTGGTCAAAGTCAAATTTTGACTTTTCTCGAGCCATAAAGTCAACCCTTTGACTTTTTACGATTTTGACACTCTTGACTAATTTTGACCTCCCGAACATGAATCCGCATTCATATTTTTTAAATTCAAATCACATTTGAATATATTATGTCATAAAAAACTGATAGTTATATCACATATACTTGTCGATTTAAAACTTCTTTCCTAATTTGAACAATTCGAATTAATCCATCATATTGTTCTAAGTTTAATCCATATTAGCTAGCAGGAGGACCTAATGGACCTAAGATCATGGGCTCCAACAATCCGAGATTAATCGATCAAACTCTTTAACCTAATTAATCAACTTTTATTAACTAACGGGTCATTCCACTAAAGTCGCGTAGTTGCACTCCTCTCACTATAGATATATTTTTGTCCACCTGATATAACCATAACCAGTAAGTCAATCCTTCACATGTTGTTCCTGGTCTCAGTTGGGTCAAAAAACCGTTTTACCCCCGAGAACACTTCTTGTTTCTTAAGTCCCACTAAACCTCTATAGAACAATTCATTTGTGGTCCAACCAACAAATCTAGTCCCTCTTAGCCTAGTGAGAGGTGGGGCCCCATATTCTTGTTCTGAAGTAAGCACTTAAGGGAACAACCTATCTACTATCCCTAGAGTCGGGTAGGACTGAATTACGTCTTGCACCCTATGTCCCCAGCTATCAACCCGGTCTTACCCCTGAAATGGGAGGCTTATCGAGCCAGCGCTGTTGAGCTGCTCTCACCCATGCAGATATAAGGATAATCCCGAATAAACAGGAGTTCATAGTTAGCTCATGATTGAGATTGAGTTACCTAGGTCATCAAAATTGAAGTAGTCACTTTTATACAGTAAACGGTGTTATAAAGCAAAAGTGACTAAGTTATGGTCCAGTCTTATACAAACTAATTGCATAGGATGCCCCCACTTACATATCTTTATTTGAACGATTCAGGATCACATCGTTTGTACTAAGTACAAAGTAGGTCGCATCGATAGTGTCCCCAGAATATGGCACCCAACCTTATCCCTATACTATATACCATTTTAGGCTATATACTCGAACTTTATCCATGTTTTATGTCATCACATAAAGTTCTATCTACATTAAATATCCTCGGGACCTTAGTTTATTGGATTAAAGATTATGGTATACTAATTCAATAACAATTTTATCGAAGAAGAAACACGAAAAAATGTTTATCAATTACAAACTACGAGTTTTAGGACATAAAATCCAACAAACTCCCACTTGGACTAAAACTCCTAGTGGAATAACCCAATGTTGAATTTAAGTGAGAAACATATGAGTACAATAAACATATGAATACAATAAACTAGGGCACATGTCCGAATATTCTCCCACTTGTCCTAGTTTACTAGCTTCGTAGACCTAGATGTTGTAGGTGACCTTCAAACACTTTAGCCGTAAGGGTCTTTGTAAAAGGATCAAAAATGTTTTGCTCAGAAGATATGTGGGTTACTATAACGTCTCCACGATGTACAATTTCCCGGATGAGATGGCATTTGCGCTCAATATGCTTGTCACGCTTATGGCTTCTCGGTTCTCTTGAGTTTGCAATTGCACCATTGTTATCACAATATAGGGTGATAGGGTCCAGGACATGTTCACTAACAGAGGTCCCTTCCTTCATATGCTTGTTGTAAATGTACTTAATAGCCTCGTGTTTTAGAATCGACGATAGTTGCCCGAACATCTCTTTTAACGAATCCATGATAGCCTCAGCTGTGCCCAAGGATTCGTATTTCTTAGCCAATACATCAGTCATGCTGGCAAGAATATAGACACGGGCTTTATCGTTAGCCTTAACCCATCGATCATAAGCTTCTCGATTTGTTCGGTTAGCATTTGAGGCAGGGGCCTGAGGACATTCCTCAGTTAAGACAAATCTCAAGTCATCTATTAGTAGTATTGTATTCAGATTTGTTTTCCATGTTTTGTAGTTGTCGCCATTAAGTTTTTCGGAAGCTAATAGTTGAACTAAAGAGCTTGTCATGCTGGAAAAAAACATATCATTTTGAGTAAAAAATATTAACCTTTATAATCCAATCAAGTTTAGCAAAAAATAATGTACCTATCATTATTATGTTTGCAACGATATTTCAACGGTTTAGAATAACCTTCACCGAGGGGTGATTGACCATTCCTCCATTGAACCAAGACTATCTTGACTAAATACTATCATCAGAATAACTCTTATTCCTATAGTAACTTAGTTATCGCTCATTTGGTCGAGAATTTGCTAACACTTAGTAATTCTTGTAAGTGTAACCTTCCATTTTCAGACCTCAAGGATCAGGATCATTATGGTCCCGAAATTGGAAAGACAAGAATGAAAACGGATCTAAGAGACCCTATCTATTTTTGGAGTCCGCGGTGTTCAATCCTATAATACAACCCTCCGTCCAGTAAGGTCGCTCCAGTAAGCGTATATGCAGTGCATTATAGGAATCTCAAGGTGCGACCTAATGGAAGAGACCGTAGGATGCGTTGACACACTTCCTTCTCCCACTTACTATGAATGACTTCCCCTATTCACCTTGATATTGATTGATGCAAACACTCTCCGAATGGAGTCCGCTCCCAGGGCGAACCAAAGCCAAGCATGAATCTCACGTTGTGAACTCTTAGGGACGCTAGAGTTAAGAGTATATTACTTCTATCCAGCTAAAGTGTTCTAGACGATTAGGGTATAAAATACTTAGCAATATATTTCGGCTAACTAAAACATATCCTAAATCTACGCGAAACATCCGAGTATAACATTTCTACTAGATTTTAACATAGGTGATAAATAAATTTTATTACCTCACACCGCTCACGCATGCTCATAACACCGATTTAACCTAACTCAGACGCCGACACGATCTGCAGGTAGAAGGTGTTCCGTGAACCGTCAACTTAAAAACCTTTCAACCTTAGTCCTCTTATCTGACATTTTGCCAAGATCTTGTTGGGTGAGTTTTCTTCTAAATTCGGTTTTACAGGATATCGACCTAATTTCTATAAAGAAGATATTGTCGCTGGTTAACCTATGTGAGCATGCATCTTATCTTTGTTATAGATTTGGAAAGTCTACTTGATTTTATAACACTTATAAAAAAAATTGACAAATCTATAACATACATTCCACATTCATTACATAACAATTATATAATGAAAATTTAATATGGAGTTAATTTACTTAATCAAATTAAATTAAACAAATTAAATTAATTATTTAAAAGATTTAAATAATCAATTACCATATTAAGTTACTTAAAGAAATCATGAATTATACATAACTTTTACATTAATTCATGAAATCCAACATGCATACTATATATATTATAACCATTATAACATACTTTCAATGCATGTGCATGTTAACCTATGGTGGGAATTTAAATCTACATGGCATACTTTATGCACAATAAAGATTTAAACAATTAAACACATTCATAATGCATAAAGAAAACAAAGCATAAAATTGGAACCGTTTTGGCACCTAAACAAGCAACTAACTAAATTGTTACAATAATAATTTGAAAACAAGCTTGTAACGCCCCTAATTTTCGACACAAAACCAACTAGGGACGTCACTGGATAACACCCTCTGTGCCGAAATTTCGGCAGCATAACGGCGCTATCCGGATGAAACAAAAAATTTTACTTAACCTGTTTAAGCGAGAAACACTTCTAAGGACTCTTTTCAATGCCCGACCTCCTCCCAAGCTACAACAAAATAGGTCGGACTCCAGCAGAACAGACAATAGAGACAACGGAAGCAGTAGACAAAAGTTAAACGAACATGCTGAACAATCCAAAGAGTTCAGAAAACCAACGAATAATTAAAAGGAATCAAAGTTCAACTCATAATACAAAAAGCTTCCTAAGTTCCAAGATAAAAGTCTCTTTAAAAAAAGAAAGGTCTCATAGCCCCGTCATGTCGCCACCGTCGCTCTCCAGCTCACTGTTTGCCCTTACCTGCAACCAAAGACAGTAAAGTAGACGGGTGAGTATAAGAATACTCAGTAAGTAGCCCACTCACGTCCAAGCTAGTAACATTCACATGTGCACACACAGAGGTAAAACAGGTTCGTAACCAAAGCATCTTAGGGACACAAGGCTAGGCGCTCACGTATCTACCTCACCCCGAGACTCACCGACGATCCAGAAACCTAGGTGGCCATACACGGGGACGCGCCCCAACGCGATAGAGTAATCACTCTAACGCCCACACAGAACGCAAAAGAGCCTCGACTCTAAAACCCACACAGATCGCACAAGGGCGGCCCACCCAAGTGCCCACACAGAGATCACACAGGGTGGTCAACCCCATGTCCACACAGATCGCAAAACGGCGCACTCGATCCTAATGCCCACACAGCTCGCAAAAGGGCGCGCTCGACCCTAATGCCCACACAGAGATGCCAGCCTAAAGGTTTGTCTCGCTCAGGGTCGCTCAGTGGGTTTGATAACGCTAGCCTAGGAAGTTAAGCTCTAATGTTTCTCCTAGGCTTCCCCTAAACCGTTCCAAGGTCGTCCTGAAACCGAGTCCCTAACCAACAGCCTAACCCGCCAACCACACAGTTCGCCAACAAAACTTTGGCTCGCCCACAAAGCTAACCACCCATCTCTTACCTCAACCACCACACAACTCAATCGCTCGGTTCTAGGGTCAAGAACCCAACGTGCACTACCCCATCGCCTCGAGTGTCACTTAGCAACCAACCACGAGTCAAAAGCAACAAGTTCATGATACACAGGAGAGTCAAACCCAACAAGTACAAAAATATGCACATAACGAACAAGATAATCAGGGCCTCAGGCTCCAAGCAACCATTAACAATCACAAACAGTTATGAAGTCAACAACAATGACCCTATACTCAAACTCATTTGCTTACGAGCTTGATGCTTAAACCAACAACTACTTACCTCGAATAAAGTACGCAAAAGGGAGGTCCTTACTCAAGCTAACTGTAAGCGCTAAACTCTATTCTCTTTTATCATTGATCACTCGTTCATGATGTTTTGAAATATGCAAAATCGTATAGGTTGCACTAAACGATGTCGTGATCGAATTTGGGAATCTATTGAATTTGGAGCTACAATGTGTCTAAACTTCATAAGAGGATAGGTAAACCATTGAAATAAGCATATTAAAAGTTGCATTGAAGTAAGTTCAAATCATTAGCAAATTGGAGAAGTTTTAGGTGCATCAAGTATTGAATGGAAGATCATATGTCTCACAAACTTAGGATAAGTTGGCTAAATGCTTAGGGTTTACTTACACACTTATTTTGTTGTTTTAAAAAGGTGATTATGATGTAAATACTGATGTAGGAGCTGGCCAAAGGAGGTGAAGGCTCGAAGTTAAGTTTGGCAAGAAGGTTGTGTCAAATTCTTACTAAGACAGCAAGCAGCTGGAAAATGGTCCAACTTCAATCGATCATATCTCTCTATCTACTGAACCAAATTCGATGATTTTTGTGTCAAAACCTCATAAATTGAGTGTAGAATACGAAACTGGTCGGCTTTGCAGAAAATACCAAGAGGACAAAAGAGAAAAGTGCAGAACAGTGAAGGGTGTTCAAGTTTCTCGGGTAGCAGAACAGTATGAGGAGATCAGTCTGTTTTGAGCTCTTGAGGAGGAATGAGAAGCTGAAATTTTGAGGTAAGTAAGCTAAGATGTTGTCCTTGAGGTTTATCAAAAAATATTTGGTGGTTGTGTTGATAAATTTTGAGGAACTCAAGCTGGAAGTTGAACCTGTAATTTTAGGTGAAAGGGAAAAACTTCTAGCAAGAGATTGAAGGAGATTCTCTTCCATTTCTATTTACCTTACAACCAATTGTGTGTATGGCTATTCTAAATTGAGTTATGAGACTGAATTAGACCTGTTTCTTAGGTGCATAAGAAAAGGAATTGATGTTACTGTTTAGTTAAGAGAAGGCAGAAAACAGAAGTATGCTGTGAAATCCGGGAAGTCTCTGATGTTGTGGTTGTTCTGATCTGTACACGAAGCTCTAATTGGTATGGTTCGAAAGCTTATTGAATTTCCTACAACTTTCGTGAAGAAATCGTGAGTAGAACATGTCTAGAAGATGTCTTAAATATCAGATTAAATTTGTTGTGCAGTAGGAAATCCGAATCTGAAAACAGCTGAAGTCTGTTTTAAGGAAAGTAGCTTTCGAGGTATTTCTGAACAAATCCGTTTGGAATTTCAATTTCATGTCTTCATATGATTTTTAGAGGGTTCAAAAAGGAAGAGTTTGGTATAAATTACATTATTTTTGGATAAGCAATGAAAAAGTTATGGTTGTCTGAATACAGGGCAGAAAATCTGAAAATGCTGGAAAATTTAAAAGTGTGTTTTCTTGCAAGTTTTAAGGTTAAAAATCATGAGCTCGAGGTTCTAATGGTTGAGTTGGCTTGTTTGACAGGCCAAGAGCTAATAGGTAAAGTTTACAAGCCAAGGTTCTAATTCTAATACTGTGAGTGACTCTATCTTAGAACTATGTTTGGCCTATGTTTTTCTTAAAAAACATAATTGTTGATCATTGAATCTTGTTTGAACTAATTATGTATAGCTTCATGGAGTTCCTAACATAAAGTTCATGATGGAACCTAAGCATGCTTTTAATTAGTTGTAACTATAAATCCAAGTATGGAAACTAAATTATGAAAGTATGCTTTCCTTTAGAGAATGTTTTGTGTAAATCCACTTGGGAACATGTTTAGATGATAATATGAAATTGTCATGAAATTGTTGTATGTGTTATAAAGACATGATTTCCATGGTAAACAAGTTATGCCCTTGGTCTTGGTTAACCCCTAATATCAAAGGACATTCGAGAAGGTACTTAGGGGAATGAATCATAATTTCCCGATCATCAAGGACAATGAGAAGGTATTCGGGTAGTAAATGGTCTTACCTTAATACCAAGGACATAGAGAAGGTATTAGGGAAAATCAAAGGGCAAAGGTATTCCACGTGCACGTGAGAGAGGTATGAACCTTATTGGTACAAATGTAACTCTACAACCTCTATGGTTTGAAAGTGGTATCATGCTATGTGTTTTATTGTTATGAGCTTCTATATTATTGATCTATTTACACTCAATATAATACTACATTATGAGTTATGTGCTATGCATAAGTGGTGACTTAAACTTTGTAAATTGGAAGCATGGTTTGTTTATGTTAAGTTATTTTCTACTTATAATCTGCCATTATTATGCTTCACCTTTGAGCTTATAATAGACACTCACCGAGCTTCCTAGCTCACGCTTTTCTTTATGTCTACTCTTCCTGTGTACTGCATTTAGTTTCCAAAGTGCTTAGCCTTCACAAGACCTATTTGCCACCACGCCATTTAGCTCCTTGTATATACACTTTCTCTGTATATGGTTTGTAGTGAGAACATATTAGATGGGTTGTAATAAACTTGGAAACTTTATGACTATCCATAGAATATAGTAAAGGAAGTGAATGTGTTTCATATATAAGTGTATATCAGTGCTTAACTTTGCTTATTCAAACATGATGTGTTACGTCTATTTTAAGTTAAGTCTTGGGTTAGTCAAGGAAAGCCAACAAGAGGTTTTGTTATCTTTGTCTTTGCATCTCTTCCTAGGTTAGGCAAGTAAGCTGGGACGGGGTGTGACAACTTGGTATCAGAGCAAAAGGTTTTGGGAAGTGAACTAGGTTCATGCATTAAATTAGGAGCTTGTTGTCTTACTTATTTTAATAAGATTGTGTAATTTAGGACCATGGCTCGAGGTGGCAAACGAGGCAGGCAAGTGGAGACTGGAACTCAAGAAGCTACTGGTGATAGAGGAAGAGAGGTATCAGAGGGAGAGTCTAGTCATCCTCAGCAAGAGGTGAATATGGAGGAACAGATCTTTACGAGGATAACTCAAAGATTAGCTGAAAGTGTTGGATCAGCACAAGCAGATCCAGAAAAGAAGTATGGCATTGAAAGACTGAAAGCCTTAGGTGCAACAACATTTGAAGGCACGACAGATCCCGCTGATGCTGAGGTTTGGTTAAATCTGATTGAGAAGTGCTTTAGGGTCATGCGATGCCCTCAAGACAGAAGGTCGATTTAGCAAAGCATTCTTACTCCGAAAGGGAGCGGATGATTGGTGGAAGATAACTGAGTGCAGAAAAGGGGATGCTTGGAGCTGGAAAGAGTTTCGAAAGGCCTTTGAAGATAAGTATTACCCGAGCTCATATCGTGATGCGAAGAGGAACGAGTTTCTAGGACTTGTTTAGGGGTCGATGACTATAATAGAATATGAGAAGAAGTTCACAGAGTTATCAAAGTATGCTAGCACTATTATAGATCGATGCAAGAGGTTCGAGGATGGTTTACGAGCAGAGATCCGAACACCTGTGACAGCAAGTTCTGAGTGGGCTGAGTTCTCCAAGCTTGTGGAGACGGCATTACGAGTAGAGCGAAGCCTAATAGATGACAGAATGGGAAAAGGAACTGTAGGTGGTGGTCATACCACTTATTCTGTTGGTTTACCACGAGACCGATTCCAACGGGGAGATAGTAGGAGATTCACTCCAGGTATCTCTGGAAAAGGAAGTTTTAAACCCCATCGTGGTGGGCAAACTACTCCAAGGACTGCTACAGGTGGACGTGGGGAAAGACAGAGGCAACAGGGATAAAGTTTTCTGATAGGATCAGCAAGGGACTCCGTCTGCAGTGGCAACCCAGTGAGTCAAGAGCTAGTTCAAAGAAGAAACCTTTGTGCAAAGACTTGTGGAAAGTATCATTGGGGTCGATGTTTGAGTGGCGAAAATGTATGTTTCAACCTGTGGGCAAGGTGGTCACTTCAAAGGGAATGCCCCAATTAATGCAAGAAGGCATGGTGGGACAGAGAACTACATCGCATCATCGTGAACCAAAGCAGCAAAATCTGGGCAAATGGAGTAGAAGGCACTAGTAGTGCTAAGCAAAAGGGGCAGGTGGGGTCGACCCCCACACAACAGGGAAGATTTACGCCATGACACAAATGGGAGGCGGATGATGCACCGTGGTTGTTAGGGGTACACTTTCTATCTGTAGTAAACTCGCACATGCATTACTAGATCCGTGGAGCTACACATTCTTTTATCTCTAAAATGTTTGTTTGCTAGCATTGTTGCGGTTAGAACCTTTATTTGAGGAGTCGTGTATTTATACTCCTATTGGTGATATGTTGATAGTTTGTAGTGTTTATACTAATTGTATGGTGGAAGTGAATGGTGTGACCATGACAATCGAATCGATTCCCTTAGATCTCCAAGAGTTCGACGTTATTTTGGGGATGGATTTCTTATCTAGGTATCATGCCTTAATGGACCGCCATAGGAAGGAAGTTGTGTTGAGGAAATCAAAGCAAGACTCGAGGTTGTGTTTAAGGGACATAGGAAGATATTGCCTACTTGTATGATATCAACTATTGAAGCTGGGAAATTATTGAAGAAAGGTTGTACAAAGATATCTTGCATATGTAGTTTGTGCACCAAAGAGTAAATCGAAACTCAAGACATTCCAGTGAGTATGTGAGTATTTAGATGTCTTCCCGCAATAGCTAACGAGGGTTACCACACGATAGAGAGGTGGAGTTTACCATAGACTGATGCCAGGAACAACGCCAATATCTCAAGCCCCGTATAGGATGGCAATCGAAGGAATTGAAGGAATTGAAAACTTCGATTCAGGGAGTTGGTGGATAAGGGTTATATTCGACCAAGTGTATCTCCGTGGGGAGCACTGTGTTGTTTGTTAAAAAGAAGGATGGGACATTACGATTATGTATTGATTACCGACAACTTAATAAGGTAACAATACGTAACAAATATCCTTTGCCCCGCATAGATGACCCATTCGATCAACTAAAGGGTGCCTCGGTGTTTTCCAAAATTGATTTACGATCGTGATATCATCACCAAGATCAATGATTCTCGATGTACCAAAAACGACTTTTCGGGACAAGGTATGGGCATTATGAATTCTTGGTAATGCCATTCGGGTTAACTAATGCCCAAAGAAAGATTCATGGATCTCATGAATCGGGTATTTCATCCTTACCTTGATCGGTTTGTGATAGTATTTATTGATGACATCTTGGTGTACTCGAGAAAGTAGAGAAAAGCATGCGAACATCTAAGAATAGTGCTACGGACATTACGCGATCGGAAGTTGTATGCTAAATTTAGTAAATGTGAGTTTTGGCCGAAGCAGGTTGTGTTTTTGGGACACGTGAGTGTCGTGAATTTGGGTACAAAGTGGATCCTCGAAAGACGGAAGCTATAGTTAAGTGGGAACAACCAACTTCAATAACGGAAGTCCGTAGTTTTTGGGACTTGCGAGATACTATCGACGCTTTGTTTAGGGATTTTCAAGATAGCTCTTCCATTAACCGGTTTGACAAAGAAGAATACGAAGTTCGAGTGGAGTGAAAAGTGTGGAAAAAGTTTTCAAGAGTTAAAGAAACAGACTTGTCACAAAGACTCAGGTACTAACTCTACCCACCACGGAAAAGAGTTTGAGGTTTCTTGTGATGCCTCACATCGGGCCTTGGGTGTGTACTTATGCGCAGGATGGGAAAGTGATTGCTTATGCCTCAAGACAGTTAAAAAACATGAATGTAATTATCCTACTCATGATCCGGAGCTCGCAGGCAGATTGTGTTAGCTTTAAAAATTTGGAGGCATTATCTGTTTGGTGAGAAGTGTTGTATTTACACGGATCATAAAAGTTTAAAATACATCTTGAACGTAAAGAGTTGAATTTGACAGACAACGGCGGTGGCTTGAATTGATAAAAGATTATGACCGCATCGATCGAATACCACCCGGGGAAGGCTAATGTTGTAGCCGATGCAATCGAGTAGGAAGTCGAAGCAACGTAAGGTTTCACTTAATGCTGTTAGAGTGGCTCTATTTGAGGAACTCAAGAGTTCTAATGCAAAAGTGTATGTTGGTGACAAAGGGAACTTGTTAGCTCATTTTCAGGTAAGACCTACCTTAATTAATGATGTTGTCACAAGTCAAGCTAAAGACCCTACCCTGAAGAAATTTATAGAATAGGTGAACTTGAATCAAAGAGCAGATTACGAAGTAAGGCGTGATGGAGCGTTGATGAAGTATGGTAGATTTTGTGTATCTAAAGATGAAACTTTGAGAAATGCGATACTAGAAGAAGTACATAGTTCAGCCTATGCGATGCATCCATACAAAGATGTATCGGACCTTAAAGAACCATTATTGGTGGCCAGGAATGAAACGAGAAATAGTAGAGTATGTCTCTAAATGTCTAATTTGTCAACAGGTGAAACCTGAACGGAAGAAACCAGGAGGGCTTCTAAATCCACTCCCAATACCTGAATGGAAGTGGGAGCATGTAACGATGGATTTCTTATTTGGACTTCCCCAAACACCGAGTGGTTATGACGGGATTTGGGTGATAGTAGACAGATTAACTAAGACTGCTCGATTTTTACCCGTCAAGGTAACTTTTACTCTGGATAAACTTGCTAAATTATATGTTGACAGGATTGTAAGCCAATACGGAGCCCCAGTATCTATTGTGTCGGATAGGGATTCGAGATTTACTTCCAAGTTCTGGCCGAGTCTCCAAGAGGCCTTGGGAACTAAGTTGCACTTTAGTACAACATTTCATCCACAAACCGATGGTCAGTCAGAAAGAACCATTCAGACCCTCGAAGACATGCTTCGAGCATGCGTACTGCAATATAAAGGAAGCTGGGAGACTCACCTATCATTGATGGAGTTTGCATACAATAATAGTTATCATTCTAGCATCGGAATGGCACCGTACGAAGCATTATATGGAAGAAAATGTAGAACCCCTATTTGCTGGGGGGAGGTAGGAGAAAGGAAGCTGATAGGGCCAGAGTTGGTCCAAGTTACCTCGGAGAATGTTAAACTTATCAGGGAAAGATCAAGACAAAGACAAGATAGACAAAAGTGCTACGACACAAACGAATAAGAGATTTAGAATTCAAATCGGAGACAAAGTTTTCCCGAGACTATCCCCATGGAAGAGTATTTTATGGTTCGGAAGGAAGGGGAAACTGAGCCCGAGATATATAGGGCCTTACGAGATTCTGGAACGTGTAGGGCCATCAGCTTTACAGATTAGCTTTACCGATAGAATTGTCTCGGTTACAAAATGTTTTCAATTTATCAATTTGAGGAAATACCTTTCTGATCCGTCACATGTGCTCAAGGTAGAACCAATACAACTTAAGGAGAATCTATCATATGAGGAAGAACCTCTACAAGTCTTCGGATCGGAAAGAACAGTGCTTAGGAACAAGTCAATACCACTGGTAAAGGTCTTGTGGAGAAATGGCGACGTCGAGGAAGCAACATGGGAAAGCGAAGACACAATGAAAGAAAAGTACCCACAACTTTTCGTCGTGGCTTTGAATTTCGAGGGCGAAATTCCTCTTAAGGGTAGTAAATTGTAAGCCCTAAACCCTATTCTCTTTTATCATTGATCACTTTCGTTCATGATGTTTTGAAATATGCAAAATCGTATAGGTTGCACTAAAACGATGTCGTGATCGAATTTGGGAATCTATTGAATTTGGAGCTACAATGTGTCTAAACTTCATAAGGGGATAGGTAAACCATTGAAATAAGCATATTAAAAGTTGCATTGAAGTAAGTTCAAATCATTAGCAAATTGGAGAAGTTTTAGGTGCATCAAGTATTGAATGGAAGATCATATGTCTCACAAACTTAGGATAAGTTGGCTAAATGCTTAGGGTTTACTTACACACTTATTTTGTTGTTTTAAAAGGTGATTATGATGTAAATACTGAAGTAGGAGCTGGCCAAAGGAGGTGAAGGCTCGAAGTTAAGTTTGGCAAGAAGGTGGTGTCAAATTCTTACTAAGACAAAGAAGAAGCTGGAAAATGGTCCAACTTCAATCGATCATATCTCTCTATCTACTGAACCAAATTCGATGATTTTTGTGTCACAATCTCATAAATTGAGTGTAGAATACGTACCTGGTCGGCTTTGTAGAAAATACCAAGAGGACGAAAGAGAAAAGTGCAGAACAGTAAAGCGTGTTCAAGTTTCTCGGGTAGCAGAACAGTATGAGGAGATCAGTCTGTTTTGAGCTCTTGAGGAGGAATTAGAAGCTGAAATGTTGAGGTAAGTAAGCTAAGATGTTGTCCTTGAGGTTTATCAAAAAATATTTGGTGGTTGTGTTGATACATTTTGAGGAACTCAAGCTGGAAGTTGAACCTGTAATTTTAGGTGAAAGGGAAAAACTTCTAGCAAGAGATTGAAGGAGATTCTCTTCCATTTCTATTTACCTTACAACCAATTGTATGTATGGCTATTCTTAATTGAGTTATGAGACTGAATTAGACCTGTTTCTTAGGTGCATAAGGAATGGAATTGATGTTACTGTTTAGTTAAGAGAAGACAGAAAACAAAAGTATGCTGTGAAATCCGGGAAGTCTCTAATGTTGTGGTTGTTCTGATCTGTACACGAAGCTCTAATTGGTATGGTTCGAAAGCTTATTGAATTTCCTACAACTTTCGTGAAGAAATCGTGAGTAGAAAATGTCTAGAAGATGTCTTAAATATCAGATTAAATTTGTTGTGGAGCAGGAAATCCGAATATGAAAACAGCAGAAGTCTGTTTTGAGGAAAGTCGCTTTCGAGGTATTTCTGAACAAATCCGTTTGGAATTTCGATTTCATGTCTTTATATGATTTTTAGAGGGTTCAAAAAGGAAGAGTTTGGTATAAATTACATTATTTTTGGATAAGTAATGAAAAAGTTATGGCTGTCTGAATACAGGCAGAAAAATCTGAAAATGCTTTGAAAAATTTAAAAGTGTGTTTTCTTGCAAGTTTTAAGGTTAAAAATCATGAGCTCGAGGTTCTAATGGTTGAGTTGGCTTGTTTGACAGGCCAAGAGCAAATACGTCAAGTTTACAAGCCAAGGTTCTAATTATAATACTGTGAGTGACTCTATCTTAGAACTATGCTTGGCCTATGTTTTTCTTAAAAAACATAATTGTTGATCATTGAGTCTTGCTTGAACTAATTATGTATAGCTTCATGGAGTTCCTAACATAAAGTTCATGATGGAACCTAAGCATGCTTTGAATTAGTTGTAACTATAAATCCAAGTATGGAAACTAAATTATGAAAGTATGCTTTCCTTTAGAGAATGTTCTGTGTAAATCCACTTGGGAACATGTTTAGATGATAATATGAAATTGTCATGAAATTGTTGTATGTGTTATAAAGACATGATTTCCATGGTAAACAAGTTATGCCCTTGGTCTTGGTTAACCCCTAATACTGAAGGACATTCGAGAAGGTACTTAGGGGGGAATGAATCATAATTTCCGATCTTCAAAGGACAAAGTGAGAAGGTATTCGGGTAGTAAATGGTCTTACCTTAATACTGAAGGACATAGAGAAGGTATTAGGGAAAACCAAAGGGCAAAAGGTATTCCACGTGCACGTGAGAGAGGTATGAACCTTATTGGTACAAATGTAACTCTACAACCTCTATGGTTTGAAAGTGGTATCATGCTATGTGTTTTATTGTTATGAGCTTCTATATTATTGATCTATTTACACTCAATATAATACTACATTATGAGTTATGTGCTATGCATAAGTGGTGACTTAAACACAGAAATTGGAAGCATGGTTTGTTTATGTTAAGTTATTTTCTACTTATAATCTGCCATTATTATGCTTCACCTTTGAGCTTATAATAGACACTCACTGAGCTTCCTAGCTCACGTTTTCTTTATGTCTACTATTCCCAGGTAGCAGACGAGTTTCCAGTGCTTAGCCTTCACAAGACCTATTTGCCACCACGCCATTTAGCTCCTTGTATATACACTTTCTCTGTATATGGTTTGTAGTGAGAACATATTAGATGGGTTGTAATAAACTTGGAAACTTTATGACTATCTATAGAACATAGTAAAGGAAGTGAATGTGTTTCATATATAAGTGTATATCGATTAACTTAACTTTGCTTATTCAAACATGATGTGTTACGTCTATTTTAAGTTAAGTCTTGGGTTAGTCAAGGAAAGCCAACAAGAGGTTTTGTTATCTTTGTCTTTGCATCTCTTCCTAGGTTAGGCAAGTAGTGGGACGGGGGTGTGACACTAACAGACCCTAAACACCTACAGAACGTCACAAATAACACACAAATTCAGATGTGAATCAACCACGTGGCCCTACACTTGAGGCACGATACAAAAGCGAATCCAACCGAGCTACGCGAAACCTTTAACTCAACAAACAACAACTCATTGCCAAACAAACATAACCAAAGCTTACAATTAAGAACCAAAGAGATTCAAGAACGAGTCTTACCCACGATTACAAGCTGAACCAGCTCTCCGCTCGTTCTTAGCCTCGAGATTCTTTTCCAAAGGCCCTACTCCTTCGCTAACGAATCGCCTTTTCCACAAAAACAACACCAATCAAAGAAGGTCACAACATTTGGTTTGGACAAGAGAGCTAGGGAGATCGATTCGGATCCGAGAGAGAGATGGGGATAGATCTGAAGAGGGTGAGGGGTCGGATCTGAGGGGAAGAAGGATAGGCAGATCGGCAGAGAAGGAGAGTAGATCAAGACAGGGGGCGACAGTGAGGGCGACGTCGGCGAGGAAGGCAGAGAGAGAAAGAGGGAGAGAGAAAGCGACGGATCGAGAGAGGGTGAGGCGGACGACAGCAGTGTGGGTCTTGGCTAGTCGGTCGATGACGGAGGGGAGAGGGAGAGAAAAATGAGCGAACGAGAAGGAGGAGAGCAGATCGGAGGGACGGCGGTTCGAGAGAGAGAGAACGGATCGGAGAGGGGGAGGCGGAAGCGGAGATCGAGAGGGAGAAAGAGAGAAAGCGGCGGACGAGAGGAAGGGAAAACGGAGCAGACGAAGAAGAAGCCGCCGACACGCCGACCGGCGGCTTGATGCCAACCACGGGGCGGCGCCCCCCCTTGCGCAAGAAGGAGTCGACGCAGAGGGGAGGGGAGGCGCGCGTGAGTCCCTTCCCAGATGCAACCTCTTTTTTTTAAAAAAAAAAAAAAAACAAAACCCTAGAACTTAAGGAAAAGAGAAGGGAAAAAAGAAATACCTTGACTCCCTTCTCCCAGAACGCTCGATAAGGAGCTTAAGGCTGACCACCCGAATTTAAAGCGAGATTTAGGAATATTTGGGCTCCTGCAAGATCCAAAAGTCAATTTTCTTGGCCCAACACATTTAAAACTAAAACAAGTCCAAAATTAACTCTGAAAAGAACCAAGAACTTTCTTGAATTTATCGGGCGTCACATCCTCCCCACCTTAAGAACTTTCATCCTCGAAAGTGGTTAGTTCTCAAACAGCTTCGGATAGTTCGTTCTCATCTCGTCCTCGCGCTCCCAAGTAGCCTCTTTAAGCTGCTGGTTTTGCCACAAGACCTTGACAAGGTCGATTTCTTTGTTTCTCAACACCTTCTTCTCTCGAGCCAAGATTTCCACCGGTTTCTCCTCGTAGCTTAGATTCTAATCAACCTGCAGTGGCTTGTAGTTAATCACGTGGGATGCGTCTGGCACGTAGCCTCGTAGCATCGACACGTGAAACTCGTCGTGCACGGCTGCTAGGGACGGTGGCAAGGCTAAACGATACGCCACTGAGCCAATACGCTCCAAGATCTCAAACGACCCGATGAACCTAGGGCTCAACTTCCCTTTCTTGCAAAATCTCACCACACCTTTCAGAGGTGCAGCTTTCAGGAACGCGTACTCTCCAACTGCAAATTCCATGTCCCTGCGCCTCACATCGGCATAACTCTTCTGTCTGCTCTGAGCCGTTAACATTCTCGCTCTGATCTTCTGCACAACCTCATTAGTAACTTGGACCAGCTCGGGTCCCAAAAGTTTACGCTCACCAACTTCTCCCCAATAAACTGGGGACCTGCACCTCTTCCCATACAAGGCCTCAAAAGGTGCCATCCCGATCGTGGTCTCATAACTGTTGTTATAGGCGAACTCCATCAAGTGAAGGTGCGTATCCCAACTCCCTGCGAAATCCAGGGCACAAGCTCGAAGCATATCTTCCAAGATTTGGTTCAATCTCTCAATCTGACCGTCTGTCTGAGGGTGAAAAGTTGTACTGAAACTACATTCTGCTCCTAAAACCTTCTGGAAACCCATCCAGAAGTTGGATGTGAAACGAGGGTCCCTGTCAGAGACAATCTTTACCGGGACTCCGTGTAATCTGACAATTTCCTCCATGAACAGCATCGCCCACTTCTCCACCGTATAAGTCAGTTTTCCAGGAAGGAAATGTGCCGACTTTGTCAGCCTATCAACGATCACCCAAACCACCGTGAATCCCCTAACGGTTCGGGGTAAACCTGAAATGAAGTCCATCGAAACTTCTTCCCATTTCCACTGAGGTACCTCTAAGGGTTGTAGCAGCCCTGCCGTCTTTTGCCTCGGGGCTTTAACTTGTTGGCAGACTAAACATCTGCTAACAAACTCCGCTACGTCTTTCTTCATTCCACTCCACCAGTAGAACTGCTTCAGGTCCTTATACATTTTAGTACTGCCAGGGTGCACTGAGAATGGGGAATTGTGAGCCTCGGCTAGAACTTCCTCCTTGAGGCCACTTACATCTGGAACGCATAACCGTCCTCTAAACAACAAGCCCCTATCTGATGTCACTGAGAACTCACTCTCTTGGCCCGACTTTGTAAACCCGAGATCTTTCTTTGGAACCTCCTTATTATCAAACAACAAAAAGGAAGAAGAAATGAATGTTTAAAACTTGGTTTTCCATGTTTTAAAAAGGAAAGAAATGAAGTGAAAGGCAAAAGGAAAACAAGGAAGGAAAGTTTAAACCATTTCGGTTTGGATTGCTTTTAAAACAAAAGAAGAAAAGGTAAGAAATGAAAAGATAAAGGAAGGAAAAAGAAAAGAAAAGAAAAGGAAAAGGAAAAAAGAAAGAAAGTGGAAGGTGGGCCCCCACCTTGGTTTTTCTTTTTAAACAACCAAGAACCTTCAATTTTCTTCTCATTTTCATCAAAGAGGAGCTGAGGGTTCGTGGGAGAAGCTTAAAGGAAGAAGAAGAAGAAGAGGGTTTCAGCTGGAAATTGAAGAAGAGAGGAGAGAACTCAAGCAATTTAGTAGAACAGCAAGGTAATCACTCTGCCATGTTCTGCTATTTGGTTCATCTCGAGCTCCACAGAAAGAGGTAAGAGCTGAAATTTTGTTTCGTGCAAGCTAACTCATATTGAAACAAAATTCGTGAAGGATGCTCGAGCAAATACGGACCCTAAGCTACTGATTTATGAAGAGGAAGTCAGAACACAGAATTTACTGTCAAATCCGAGAAGTCTCTGATGTTTTGGTTGTACTGACCTGTAGAATTGGAATCAGAAGCTCTATTAGGTATGGTTGGAAAGCTTATTGAATTTCCTACAACTTTCATGAAGAAATCGTGAATAGAAAATGACTGGAAGATGTTGTAAATAGCAGGTAAAGTTTCGGGTTGCAGCAGAAATTCGAATCTGGAATAGCAGAAGTTGGTTCCGGGGAAAGAAGCTGTCGAGGTATTTCTGAACCAATCTATTGGGAATCTCATTTTCATGTCTTCATAAGAGTTTTAGAGGGTTCAAAAAGAAAGAGTTTAGTATAAAGTACATTATTTTTGGATAAGTAATGAAGAAGTTATGAGTATCTGAATACAGGGCATAAAATCTGTTAAATGCTGGAATTTTTGTTGGAGTGTTTTCTTGTAGTTTTAAAGTTAAAACCATGAGCTCGAGGTTCTAAAACATGGTTTTGGTTTGTTTGACAGGCCAAGAACAAAAGGTCGAGTGTACGGGTGAAGACTTTAGTTCTAACACTGTGAGTGACAAAACAAACCTTGAAAATGGTTTATAGGCTTGTATTATGCTTATGAAATGCAAGGTTTTGCTAAAACGAAATGGTTTAGATGTTTATTGTTTTCTTGAACACTTGTTTATGAGCATTCATGATTTCTTAGAAATGTTTTAAAGTATTCATGATGAGCCTAAAGGTCTTTATGAAATTTATACATGAGCATATGTCTAATGATTGCCAAAACTTATGGAGATGTTATGATTTCGAGCAAGCATGTACTAGCAAGTATGTTTTAAAGATTTCTAGTTTTATGAACAAGCTAAGTAAGCTTGAGTTTTATGAAAGAAAAAGATAAGTGGCATGTTCAAATGTTTTCATGTGATCTTCGAGATATTGAGCCCGAGGCTATGTAGTGCACCAGTGCACACGGGTCTTATTCTGTTGTCGACGTTGAGTGTACTCGCGTGACAACAGCTATTGCTCGTGAGTCTTTGGCGGGCCCACTCGACAAAGACGATGGGAGTCTTTGGCGGGCCCCACTACATCGTAGAATAAACGTTGGTGTCTTTGGCGTGCCCTACACAACGTGGATTGTGACATGTTTTAAAAAGAGTTTACATCATTTACATGCCTTACGAGATTTTAACGGTGTCTTGCTTGTTTTCATGAAAAGCTATAATGATTACACGATTACTTTTAACGCTTGATTACGGATGCATATGCTCATAAATGGCCAGTGATATGATTTACGAGTTAATAGCTTTCTTTTAAACTCAAGTCACTCACCGAGCTTTATAGCTCATTCTTTTAGTGTTTTTCCCACTTTTCGGTGAGAGATCGAGCTCCGGTGCACGATAACTCGCTATAGTCTGCTGGAAGCTTCTCATGTTTGATATGTTGTGCGTGGTTGGTGTGGTTTAGCAAGTCCATATGTCCATAAATTATTTTAAGAGAACTATGTAGTTATAGTCGTATGTGCTTTAGAGGTTGTGGTTGCTTAATTAGTGGTTTGGATGTGTTTGTGGTTCTCGATGTTCTAGCTCATCTTAGTTTCCAGAGAGAGACTTGAGAAGAGTTTCTCCTCATGTACGTCTTATAGATGTCCAGATTCATTGTGTTAAGTTTAAAGTGTTCCATATGCGAACATAGTTTGTTTTCAGGTAAAGTAGTGTCGTGAGTGTATTGTTAAGAGGTAACAATGTCTGTTGGCTTCATGCCGTCTCCCGGGCTAAGTTAGCATGTGATTCGGGAGGGGGTGTGACAGACTTGGCCTGTTTCCACCAATCCACAAGTCCAGGGTTCCCCTGTTAGGAATCTATAACTCGTTGTTGCCTCAGTCGGTTGCAGACGACAACCGGTTAAAGCGAGCCATGACACGCCCTACTATCACGGCAATACGCAAGCGCGCTCCATATCGACTCGCAAATGAAACTCCTTCAGTAACTAAGGCCGACGTGTGAGCTACCTTCCTACCGGGGCATCGACAACCACATTTGCCTTTCCGGGTGATACAAGATCTCAATCTCGTAATCCTTCACCAACTTCAACCACCTACGTTGTCTCATGTTCAACTCTTTCTGCGTGAACAAGTACTTCAAGCTCTTGTGGTCCTCAGTATACATCCGGATCTTCTCACCATACAAATAGTGTCTCCAGTTTTCAAGGCAAAGACCACCACCGCCGCTAACTCCAGTGTCGTGGGTCGGGTAGTTTTTCTTGTTGTCTTTCAACCGCCGAGAGGCATAGGCAATTACCTTCCCGCTCGCATCAAAACACAAATTTCAAGCCCTTCTTGGAAGCATCATCAGAAACCACAAAGTTTCATCCATCCGCACTTTAAAACACTGTGAGTGAAATCAACATCTACTTCAAATCCTGAAAGCTTGCCTCGCACGCCTCACTCCACACGAAGGCATTCCCCTTCCGTGTTAACTGAGTAAGGGGTGTGACAATCTTGGAAAAGTCTTTCACAAATCGTCGGTAGTAGTAACTTGACCAAACCCAAGAAACTACGAACTTCAAAGTGATGAGTCTTGGGTCGAGGCCAATCTGAAACTGCTTCCACCTTTGACGGATCTACAGAGACACCTTCCTTAGATACTACATGACCTAAGAAGGACACCTGCGACAACCAAAACTCGCATTTAGAGAACTTGGCGTACAACTGATTCTCTCTTAAAGCGGTCAAGACTTTCCTCAGGTGGCTCTCGTGCTCTTCGCTCGACTTTGAGTAAGCTAGGATGTCGTCTATGAACACAATTACAAAGAAGTCCAGAAACTCATTGAACACCCGATTCATCAGGCCCATGAACACGACCGGGGCATTTGTCAAACCGAACGACATCACAGTAAACTCGTAATGTCCATACCTGGATCTGAAGGTCGTCTTTGGGATAGCTTCTTCCCTTATTCGCAGCTGATGATAAACCTTGACCGGAGGCAAACCTGGCAAATCCTCAGGGAATACATCAGCGAACTCCCTGACTACTAGAATTGACGAAACGTCTCCTTTCTCACTTCTCAAGTCCGTCACACTTGCTAAGAAGGCCAAGCTCGTTGACCAACCAACTTACTCGCCTTAAGTGCCAAGATCACCTTGGGAACCATTTTTGACTCGCTCTCTTTAAATTTGAAACTCGGTTCTGACGGAGGCTTGAACACAACCTCTCTGCGGTGACAATCGATGTTGGCATGATTAGCTGCTAACCAATCCATGCCAAGGATTACATCAAAGTCACTCATCTCTAGGACAATCAAGGTCACTTCAAACGAGCGACCTTCCACCAAGACCTGACCGGTCTTCACCTTTTCCCGTGTCACTAACTCTGCCCCTACAGGGGTTGCAACTGATAGGCTAAAACCTAAGGGCTCTACTTCTAGTTGGGCTTGCCCCACAAACAGTGCACAAATAAAGAAGTGCGTACAATAAAAATAAAAAAGTACAAAAGCTAAATGACCGAGAATAGGCAGAGTACCTGTGACGACTTTACCAGCACCCTCCGCGGCTCGGCCAGCATTAGCATACGCTCCTCCTCTCTGACGACCCTCCTGGTTTCCAGCATTTCTGTTATCCGGGCACGCTGAGGCCACATGGCCTTCATTCCGACATATATTGTTGGAATTTTTGTCCTAATCTCGAGTTTGTAAAATATTATTTTGAAATTAATAAGAGTTATTCTTTTCTTCACTTTGTGTCTCACAAATATTTTAAACCTTTCCAATAAACTAAGCTCCAGGGTCATTGAATATATGAGAGAACTAGAACTTGAATGGTGTGTAGTTGACACAGAAGGAGGATCACGTTCGAGTTAATGACCCGAACGGTCGACAGTATAAGGATGGGGTTGGAGACCTAATCCTTGATACACTGTGGATACGACCCGCTTTGTATTAGATACAAACGAGGTGATCTGACTCGTTCATGTGGTTGACATGCGAGTGGGGGCATCCTGTACAATGAGATTGTACAAGACCGGACCGTGAATTATTAGACTTACTGATATAACAACGTTGACAGTAAAAGACTGATAAATTCGTAGATGACCATTAGTGTCACACCCCGTCCCAGCTTACTTGCCTAACCTAGGAAGAGATGCAAAGACAAAGATAACAAAACCTCTTGCTGGCTTTCCTTGACTAACCCAAGACTTAACTTAAAATAGACGTAACACATCATGTTTGAATAAGCAAAGTAAAACACTGATATACACTTATATATGAAATACATTCACTTCCTTTACTATGTTCTTTAGATAGTCATAAAGTTTCCAAGTTTATAACAACCCATCTAATATGTTCTCACTACAAACCATATACAAAGAAAGTGTATATACAAGGAGCTAAATGGCGTGGTGGCAAGTAGGTCTTGTGATGGCTAAGCACTGGAAACTCGTCTGCACTACAGGAAGAGTAGACATAGAGAAAACGTGAGCTAGGAAGCTCGGTGAGTGTCTATTATAAGCTCAAAGGTGAAGCATAATAATGGCAGATTATAAGTAGAAGTTAGCTTAACATAATCAAACCATGCTTTCAATTTACACAAGTCACCACTTATGCATAGCACATAACTCATAATATAGTATTATATTGAGTGTAGATAGATCAATAATGTAGAAGCTCATAACAATAAAACACATAGCATGATACCACTTTCGAACCATAGAGGTGGTAAAGTTACATTTGTACCACCAAGGTTCATACCTCTCTCACGTGCACGTGGAATACCTTTGGCCCTTTGGTTTCCCTAATACCTTCTCTATGTCCTTCATGTATTAAGGTAAGACCATTTACTACCCGAATACCTTCTCATTGTCCTTCATGATCGGAAATTATGATTCATTCCCCTAAGTACCTTCTCGAATGTCCTTGATGTTAGGGGTTAATCAAGATCAAGGGCATAACTTGTTTACCATGGAAATCATGTCTTTATAACACATATAACAATTTCTTGACAATTTCACATTATCATCTAAACATGTTCCCAAGTGGATTTACACAAAACATTCTCTAAAGGAAAGCATACTTTCATAATTTAGTTTCCATACTTAGATTTATAGTTACAACTAATTCAAGCTTGCTTAGGTTCCATCATGAACTTTATGTTAGGGACTCCATGAAGCTATACATAATTAGTTCAAACAAGACTCAATGATCAACAATTATGCTTATTAAGAAAAACATGGGCCAAGCATAGTTTAAAGATAGAGTCACTCACAGTATTAGAATTAGAACCCTGGCTTGTAAACTTTACCTATTAGCTCTTGACCTATCAAACAAACCAATCCAACCATTAGAACCTCGACCTCATGATTTTTAACCTTAAAGCTTGCAAGAAAACACACTTTTAAATTTTCCAGCATTTTCAGATTTTCTGCCCTGTATTCAGACAGCCATAACTTCTTCATTACTTATCCAAAAATAATGTAATTTATACCAAACTCTTCCTTTTTGAACCCTCTAAAAATCATATGAAGACATGAAATTGAAATTCCAAACGGAGTTGTTCAGAAATACCTCGAAATCTACTTTCCCCAAAACAGACTTCTGCTGTTTTCAGATTCGGATTTCCTGCTGCACAACAAATTTAATCTGATATTTAAGACATCTTCTAGACATTTTCTCCTCACGATTTCTTCACGAAAGTTGTAGGAAATTCAATAAGCTTTCGAACCATACCAATTAGAGCTTCGAACTCCAAGTGTACAGATCAGAACAACAAAAACATCAGAGACTTCCCGGATTTGACAGCATACTTCTGTCTTCTGCCTTCTTCTTCAAAACAGTAGCATCAATTCCTTTCCTTGCACCTTAGAAACAGGTCTAACTCAGTCCCATAACTCAATTTAGAATAACAATACACACAATTGATTGTAAGGTATATAGAAATGAAAGAAAATCTCCCTCAATCTCTTGCTAGAAGTTTTTCCCTTTCACCTAAAACTACAGGTTCATATTTCAGCTTGGGTTCCTCAAAATTTATCAACACAACCACAAAATATTTTTTGATAAACCTCAAGGACAACATCTTAGCTTACTTACCTCAAAATTTCAGCTTCTAATTCCTCCTCAAGAGCTCAAAACAGACTGATCTCCTCATACTGTTCTGCTACCCGAGAAACTTGAATACCCTTCACTGTTCTGCTCTTTTCTCCTTCGTCCTCTTGTTTTTTTCTGCAAAGCCGACCAGTTTCGTATTCTACACTCAATTTCTGAGATTTTGACATACAAATCATCGAATTTGGTTCAGTAGATAGAGAGATATGGTCGATTGAAGATGACCCTTTTTCCAGCTGCTTGCTGTTTTTCTGTGAATTTGACAGCACCTACTTGGCTTGTTTATCTCCGAAGCTTCACCTCCCTTTGCCAGCTCCTCCTTCAGTTTTTACATCTTAATCACATTTTTAAAACAACAAAATAAGTGTGTAAATAAACCTTAAGCATTTAGCCAACTTATCCTAAGTTTGTAAGACATATGATCTTCCATTCAATACTTGATGCACCTAAAACTCCTCCAATTTGCTAATGAGTTGAACTTACTTCAATGCAACTTTTAATATGCTTATTTCAATGGTTTACCTATCCCCTTATGAAGTTTAGACACATTGTAGCTCCAAATTCAATAGATTCCCAAATTCGATCACGACATCGTTTAGTGCAACCTATACGACTTTGCTTATTTCAAAACATCATGAGCAGTGATCAATGATAAAAGAGAATAGGGTTTAGGGCTTACAATTTACTACCCCCTTAAGAGGAATTTCGCCTCGAAATTCAGCACGAAAAAGTTGTGGGTACTTTTCTTTCATTGTGTCTTCGCTTTCCCATGTTGCTTCCTCGACGTCGTGATTTCTCCACAAGACCTTTACCAGTGGTATTGACTTGTTCCTAAGCACTGTTCTTTCCGATCCAGATGCTTGTAGAGGTTCTTCCTCATATGATAGATTCTCCTTAAGTTGTATTGGTTCTACCTTGAGCACATGTGATGGATCGAAACGTATTTCCTCAACATTGACACATGGAAAACATTATGTACCCGAGACAATTCTATTGGTAAAGCTAATCAGTAAGGTGATGGCCCTACACGTTCCCAGAATCTCGTAAGGCCCTATATATCTCGGGCTCGATTTCCCCTTCCTTCCGAACCATAAAATACTCTTCCATGGGGATAGTCTCGGAAAACTTTGTCTCCGATTTGAATTCTAAATCTCTTCTTCGTTTGTCAGTATTAGCTCTTTTGTCTATCTTGTCTTTGTCTTGATCTTTCCTTGATAAGTTTAACATTCTCAGAGGTAACTTGGACCAACTCACAGCCCTATCGGCTTCCTTTCTCCTACCTCCCCAAAGCAAATAGGGGTTCTACATTTTCTTCCATATAATGCTTAAATGCGGTGCCATTCCGATGCTAGAATGATAACTATTATTATATGCAAACTCCATCAATGATAGGTGAGTCTCGACTTCCTTTATATTGCGATCGCATGCTCGAAGCATGTCTTGAGGGTCCAATGGTTCTTTCCATTGACCATCGGTTTGTGGATGAAATCTTTGTACTAAAGTGCAACTTAGTTCCCAAGGCCTCTTGGAGACTCGGCGAAACTTGGAAGTAAATCTCGAATCCCTATCCGACACAATAGATCACTGGGCTCTCGTGTTGGCTTACAATCTGTCAACATATAATTTAGCAAGTTTATCCAGAGTAAAGTTACCTTGACGGGGTAAAAATCGAGCGATCTTAGTCAATCTGTCTATTATCACCCAAATCCGTCATAACCACTCGGTGTTGGGGAAGTCCAAATAAGAAATCCATCGTTACATGCTCCCACTTCCATTCGGTGTTGGGAGTGGATTTAGAAGCCCTCCTGGTTTTTGTCGTTCGGGTTTCACTGTGACAAATTAAACATTTAGAGACATACTCTGCTATTTCTCGTTTCATTCACAACCACCAATAATGGTTCTTTAAGGTCAGATACATCTTTGTACCTCCTGGTTGCATCGCATAAATTTGAACTATGTGCTTCTTCTAATATCGCATTTCTCAAAGTTTCATCTTTAGATACACAAAATCTACCATACTTCATCAACGCTCCATCACGCCTTACTTAGTAATCCGCTCTCGATTCAAGTTCACCTCTTTCTATCAATTTCTTGAGGTGGGGTCTTTAGCTTGACTTGTGATAACATCATTAATTAAGGTAGGTCTTACACAAAAATGAGCCAACAAGTTCCCTTTGTCTCACCAACATACACCTTTGCATTAGAACTCTTGAGTTCTTCAAATGAAACCACTCTAACAAAGACATTAAGTGAACCCTTACGTTGCTTCGACTTCCTACTCGGTGCATCGGCTACAACATTAGCCTTCCACGGGTGGTATTCGATCGTGCGATCATAATCTTTTATCAATTCAAGCCACCGCCGTTGTCTCAAATTCAACTCTTTACATTCAAGATGTATTTTAAACTTTTATGATGCATATGTAAATACAACACTTCTCACCAAACAGATCATGCCTCCAAATTTTTAAAGCTAACACAAGCTGCTGCTGAGCTCCGGATCATGAGTAGGATAATTACATTCATGTTTTTAAGCATCTTGAGGCATAAGCAATCACTTTCCCATCCTGCATAAGTACACACCCAAGGCCCCGATGTGAGGCATCACGATAAACCTCAAACTCTTTTCCGTGGTGGGTAGAGTTAGTCTGGCAGTCTTTGTGACAAGTCTGTTCTTTAACTCTTGAAAACTTTTTCCACACTTTTCACACCACTAGAACTTCGTATTCTTCTTTGTCAAACTGGTTAATGGAAGAGCTATCTTCGAAAATCCCTCAACAAAACGTCGATAGTATCCTGCAAGCCCCAAAAAACTACGGACTTTCGTTATTGAAGTTGGTTGTTCCCACTTAACTATAGCTTCCGTCTTCTGAGGATCCACTTGTACCCCAGCTGCTGACACTACGTGCCCCAAAAACACAACCTGTTCCAGCCAAAACTCACATTTACTAAATTTAGCATACAACTTCCGATCTCGTAATGTCTCAGTAGCACTATTACGAGATGTTACGCATGCTTTTCTCTACTTTACGAGTACACCAAGATGTCATCAATAAATACTATCACAAACCGATCAAGGTAAGGATGAAATATCGATTCATGAGATCCATGAATCTTTCTTTGGGGCATTAGTTAACCCGAATGGCATTACCAAGAATTCATAATGCCCATACCTTGTCTGAAAATTTGTTTTTGATACATCGAATCATTGATCTTGGTGATGATATCCTCGATCGTAAATCAATTTTGGAAAACACTTGAGGCACCCTTGATTGATCGAGCAGTCATCTATGCGAGGCAAAGGATATTTGTTACGTATTGTTACCTTATTCGGTTGTCGGTAATCAATACATAATCGTAATGTCCCATCCTTCTTTTTAACAAACAACACAGTGCTCCCCACGGAGATACACTTGGTCGAATATAACCCTTATCCACCAACTCCACAGAATCGAGTTTTCAATTCCTTGATTCCTTGGTGCCATCCTATACGGGGCTTGAGATATTGGCGCTGTTCACGGCATCAAGTCAATGGTAAACTCCACCTCTCTATCGGTGGCAACCACAGTAGCTCTTACGGGAAGACATCTAAATACTCACGTACCACTTTGGAATGTCTTGAGTTTTCATTTACTCACTTGGTGCACAAACTACATATGCAAGATATCTTTGTACAACCTTTCTTCAATAATTTCCCGACTTTAATAGTTGATATCATACAAGTAGGCAATATCTTCCTATGTCCCTTAAACACAACCTCGAGTCTTGCTTTGATTTCCTCAACACAACTTCCTTCCTATGGCGGTCCATTAAGGCATGATACCTAGATAAGAAATCCATCCCCAAAATAACGTCGAACTCTTGGAGATCTAAGGGAATCGATTCGATTGTCATGGTCACACCATTCACTTCCACCATACGATTAGTATAAACACTACAAACTATCGACATATCACCAATAGGAGTATAAATACACGACTCCTCGGATAAAGGTTCTAACTTCGCAACAATGCTAGCGAAGAAATATTTTAGAGATAAAAGAATGTGTAGCTCCTGGATCTAGTAATGCATGTGCGAGGTTTATTACGAGATAGAAAGTGTACCCAGTAACAACTTACGGTGCATCATCTCGCCTCCTGTTGTGTCATGGCGTAAATCTTCCCTGTTGTCCGGGTCGACCCACTGCCCCTTTTGCTTAGCACTACTAGTGCCTTCTCCTCCAGTTGCCCAGTATTTTCTTTCTTTGGTTCCACGATATCACGATGTAGTTCTCTGTCCCCACCATGCCTTCTTGCATTAATTGGGGGCATTCCCTTTTGAAGTGACCACCTTGCCCACAGTTGAAACATACATTTCCGCCACTCAAACATCGACCCCAATGATACTTTCCACAAGTCTTTGCACAAAGGTTTCCTTCTTTGAACTAGCTCTTGACTCAACTGGTTGCCACACATGCAGAGGAGTCCCTTGCTGATCCTATCGAAAAAACTTGATCCTGTTGCCTCTGTCTTTCCCCACGTCCACCTGTGCAGTCCTTGGAGTAGTTTGCCCACCACGATGGGGTTTAAAGCTTCCTTTTCCGAGATACAGGTGAATCTCCTACTATCTCCTCGTTGGAATCGGTCTCGTGGTAAACCAACGAGAATAAGTGGTATGACCACCACCTACGATTCCTTTTCCCATTCTCGTCTTCTACCGGGCTTCGCTCTACTCGTGTCATGCCGTCTCCACAAGCTTGGAGAACTCACCCCTCCAGAACTTGCACATCACGGCGTTACGATCTCTGTTCGTGGCCGAGTCCTCGAACCTCTTGCATCGATCATGTCTCGTTTGCAACAATAGTGCTAGCATACTTTGATAATTGCGTGAACTTCTTCTCATATTCTATTATAGTCATCGACCCTGAACAAGTCCTAAAAACTCGTTCCTCTTAGCATCACGATATGAGCTCGGGTAATACTTATCTTCAAAGGCCTTTGAAACTCTTTCCGGCTCCAAGCATCCCCTTTTACTCGCTCTCGATTTATCTTCCACCAATCATCCGCTTCTTTCTGAGTAAGAATGCTTTGCTAAATCAACCTTCTGTCTTGAGGGCATCGCATGACCTAAAGCACTTCTCAATCGATTTAACCAAACCTCGGCATCAGTGGGATGCATGTGTGCCTTCAAATGTTGTTGCACCTAAGGCTTTCAGTCTTTCAATGCCATACTTCTTTTCTCGGATCTGCTTGTCTTTGATCCAACACTTCGACTAATCTTTGAGTTATCCGCGTAAAGATCTGTTCTCCCATATTCACCTCTTGCTTGAGGATGACTAGACTCTCCCTCTCGATACCTCTCTTCCTCTATCACCGGTAGCTTCTTGAGTTCCGGTCTCCACTTGCCCCGCCTCGTTTGCCACCTCGAGCCATGGTCCTAAATTACACAATCTTATTAAAATAAGTAAGACAACAAGCTCCTAATTTAATGCATGAACCTAGTTCCCTTCCCAAAACCTTTTGCTCGATACAAGTTGTCACACCCCGTCCCGACTTACTTGCCTAACCTAGGAAGAGATGCAAAGACAAAGATAACAAAACCTCTTGCTGGCTTTCCTTGACTAACCCAAGACTTAACTTAAAATAGACGTAACACATCATGTTTGAATAAGCAAAGTAAAACAACTGATATACACTTATATATGAAATACATTCACTTCCTTTACTATATTCTTTAGATAGTCATAAAGTTTCCAAGTTTATAACAACCCATCTAATATGTTCTCACTACAAACCATATACAAAGAAAGTGTATATACAAGGAGCTAAATGGCGTGGTGGCAAGTAGGTCTTGTATGGCTAAGCACTGAAACTAAATCTGCTACAGGAAGAGTAGACATAGAGAAAACGTGAGCTAGGAAGCTCATTGAGTGTCTGTTATAAGCTCAAAGGTGAAGCATAATAATGGCAGATTATAAGTAGAAGTTAGCTTAACATAATCAAACCATGCTTTCAATTTACACAAGTCACCACTTATGCATAGCACATAACTCATAATATAGTATTATATTGAGTGTAGATAGATCAATAATGTAGAAGCTCATAACAATAAAACACATAGCATGATACCACTTTCGAACCATAGAGGTGGTAAAGTTACATTTGTACCACCAAGGTTCATACCTCTCTCACGTGCACGTGGAATACCTTTGGCCCTTTGGTTTTCCCTAATACCTTCTCTATGTCCTTCAGTATTAAGGTAAGACCATTTACTACCCGAATACCTTCTCATTGTCCTTGATGTCGGGAAATTATGATTCATTCCCCTAAGTACCTTCTCGAATGTCCTTCATGTTAGGGGTTAATCAAGATCAAGGGCATAACTTGTTTACCATGGAAATCATGTCTTTATAACACATACAACAATTTCTTGACAATTTCACATTATCATCTAAACATGTTCCCAAGTGGATTTACACAAAACATTCTCTAAAGGAAAGCATACTTTCATAATTTAGTTTCCATACTTAGATTTATAGTTACAACTAATTCAAGCTTGCTTAGGTTCCATCATGAACTTTATGTTAGGGACTCCATGAAGCTATACATAATTAGTTCAAACAAGACTCAATGATCAACAATTATGCTTATTAAGAAAAACATGGGCCAAGCATAGTTTAAAGATAGAGTCACTCACAGTATTAGAATTAGAACCACTGGCTTGTAAACTTGACCTATTAGCTCTTGACCTATCAAACAAACCAATCCAACCATTAGAACCTCGACCTCATGATTTTTAACCTTAAAGCTTGCAAGAAAACACACTTTTAAATTTTCCAGCATTTTCAGATTTTCTGCCCTGTATTCAGACAGCCATAACTTCTTCATTACTTATCCAAAAATAATGTAATTTATACCAAACTCTTCCTTTTTGAACCCTCTAAAAATCATATGAAGACATGAAATTGAAATTCCAAACGGAGTTGTTCAGAAATACCTCAAAAGCTACTTTCCCCAAAACAGACTTCTGCTGTTTTCAGATTCAGATTTCCTGCTGCACAACAAATTTAATCTGATATTTAAGACATCTTCTAGACATTTTCTCCTCACGATTTCTTCACGAAAGTTGTAGGAAATTCAATAAGCTTTCGAACCATACCAATTAGAGCTTCTAACTCCAAGTGTACAGATCAGAACAACAAAAACATCAGAGACTTCCCGGATTTGACAGCATACTTCTGTCTTCTGCCTTCTTCTTCAAAACAGTAGCATCAATTCCTTTCCTTGCACCTTAGAAACAGGTCTAACTCAGTCCCATAACTCAATTTAGAATAACAATACACACAATTGATTGTAAGGTATATAGAAATGAAAGAAAATCTCCCTCAATCTCTTGCTAGAAGTTTTTCCCTTTCACCTAAAACTACAGGTTCATATTTCAGCTTGGGTTCCTCAAAATTTATAAACACAACCACCAAATATTTTTTGATAAACCTCAAGGACAACATCTTAGCTTACTTACCTCAAAATTTCAGCTTCTAATTCCTCCTCAAGAGCTCAAAACAGACTGATCTCCTCATACTGTTCTGCTACCCGAGAAACTTGAACACCCTTCACTGTTCTGCTCTTTTCTCCTTCGTCCTCTTGTTGTTTTCTGCAAAGCCGACCAGTTTCGTATTCTACACTCAATTTCTGAGATTTTGACACAAAAATTATCGAATTTGGTTCAGTAGATAGAGAGATATGGTCGATTGAAGATGACCCTTTTTCCAGCTGCTTGCTGTTTTTCTGTGAATTTGACAGCACCTACTTGGCTTGTTTATCTCCGAAGCTTCACCTCCTTTGCCAGCTCCTCCTTCAGTTTTACATCTTAATCACCTTTTAAAACAACAAAATAAGTGTGTAAATAAACCTTAAGCATTTAGCCAACTTATCCTAAGTTTGTAAGACATATGATCTTCCATTCAATACTTGATGCACCTAAAACTCCTCCAATTTGCTAATGAGTTCAACTTACTTCAATGCAACTTTTAATATGCTTATTTCAATGGTTTACCTATCCCCTTATGAAGTTTAGACACATTGTAGCTCCAAATTCAATAGATTCCCAAATTCGATCACGACATCGTTTAGTGCAACCTATACGACTTTGCTTATTTCAAAACATCATGAACGAGTGATCAATGATAAAAGAGAATAGGGTTTAGGGCTTACAATTAGTGACTCGACCTGAATCCTGAGCGTATTACAGACTTCTGTCTACCGGGGTCTGTCCTTTGATTAGTACGGGTGAGGGTGGTCTCAGTCACTCGCCCAATATGCCTATCTTCTCAGAGACAAAATCCAGTAGAGAGCTGGGAACCTAATTACGCGAGATGGAATTCACTCGTTCTCGTCTATAGGGAAACTAGAGGGGTTGTTTCCTTAAGTGATGTCTCCAGGGTTTGGACAACGGGCGTCCACCTTCTCACTGGCCCGAGAAGGGTGTTGTGTATGGTTGGACCATCACAATATGTTGTTCATTAGAGAAGCAGTGGGGACTTAAGGAACAAGATATAGACACAGGGGTAAAACGGTAATTTGACCCAGTCGTGTCTATGAACAACCTGTGAAGGGTCGACTCATGAGTATTGGTTATATCAGTGGACACGTAATATTCTACACTGATGGGAGTACAACTATAGGCTTTAGTGGAGTGTTACTGTAGCTATTGAACATTAGTTGACCGGGTCAAAGAGTTTGACTGGTTAACCTCAAATCATTGGAGCCCGTCACTGTAGGTCCATTAGGTCCCTTTGTTGGCTCAAACTGGGATAAAAGAAGGGTTAATGTTTTTGTATGAAATTGAAATGTTCAATTCACTTTAAGAGTAATTATATCATATAGATGATATAATATATAGTTTAATATGAATGAGATTTATAATAAACTATGTGTTGGCCTAATTGTTGAATTAAAGGCTAATTGGAGAAATTGATAGAGAGAAAATAAATTGAATGTCATTTAATTTAATTAAATCCACAATTATTGCAAATGAGATTTGCAACATAAGATATGAGATACCTTATACTATATAATTATGCAAATGAGATTTACATAACATATGGTTGTGGTAAAGTGGTAATGATATGAAGTTGAGAACTTCATCATTCCACTATTTAAACTCTTTGTAAGATGGGTTTTGGTAAGCTTTTGGAAGCCAATTAACTTTGATTCTTCCTCTCGGCCAAAATTTGAGACAGTTCCTCTTCCAGTGTCCGCCCCTATTGCAGTGGAAACACTTTCCTTTCCCTGCAACGTCCTTAACCTCCTACAACGTCAGTTTTACCCCTCTTCATCCTCTTCTTCCCTTTAGGGCGTGAAGGAGGAACAAGTTTCGTCCAAGAGGTTGAACCCCTATGATAAGACCTGCACGCAACATTTGCCTCAAATTCTGATGCCTTGACCCTGTTCAAACACTAAAAATTCTGTAGCTCATTGAGGCGGGTAGTAAGAGTGTAGCTAATTTTTTTCATAATAGCATTGCTACGAAACTGAAGAAAACTCTTAGTTAGAGTATCTAGAATAAAACTGACTTGGCTCAACTCGTCGATCGAAGCCCTATTCATCTCAGCCAGATTAAAGTGGGTCATCATGTCTACAACATTTTCACGGACAGACGACCCCTCTTTCATCCGTGCGTTAAAAACTTATTTGAGTGAGTCATGCCAGACCTGAAAGGTCTGTTGTCCAAACATTTCCTATAGTGACGGGCTCCAATGATCCGAGATTAACCTGTGAAACTCTTTGACCCGGTTAATCAACATCCATTAGCTACGGTAACACTTCACTAAAGCCCGTGAGTCGCACTCCGTCGATCACGAGAATATTACGTGTCCACTGATAAAACCAATGCAAATGAGTCGACCTGTAAACCCGAGATCTTTCTTTGGAACTTCCTTAATATCTAACAACAAAAGAAAGGAAGAAATGAATGCTTAAAACTTGGTTTTCCTTGTTTTAAAAAGAAAAGTAATGAAGTGAAAGGCAAAAGGAAAACAAGGAAGGAAAAACATAAACCATTTTGGTTTGGTTGCTCTAGGAATAATGAAGGAAAGAAAATGAAACAAATGTAAATCATGTTAAGTTTGTTTTGAAAAGAAAAGAAAAGAAAAGAAATGAAAGATAAAGGAAAGGAAAGAAAAGGAAAAGAATGTAAAAGGGAAAGGAAAGTGGGTGGTGGATCCCACCTTAGTTTTCTTTTAAATTAACCCATTCCATCGATTTCCTTCTCATTTTCAACAAGGAGCAGCAAGGGTTTCCATGAGAGAAGCGAGAAAGGAAGAGGAAGAAGGGGTTTTTGGTGCTTTGGAATTGGAGAAGAGAGGAGGAGAACTCAAAGATTACTTGTATAGCGGCAAGGTGAACAACTCGGACCGAGTTCTGCTATTTTATTCATCACGAGCTCCACAGAAAGAGGTAAGATTTGAGATTTTGTTTCATGAAAGTTAACTCATATTGTAAATAGCGAGTCAAGTTTCGGGTTGCGTGAGAAAATCGAATCTGGAATAGCGAAGTTGGTTCTGGGAAAGAAGACTTCGAGGTATTTCTGAACCAATCTATTGGGAATCTCATTTTTATGTCTTCATAAGAGTTTTAGAGGATTCAAAAGGAAGAGTTTGGTATAAAGTACATTCTTTACTGGATAAGTAATGAAGAAGTTATGGCTGTCTGAATACAGGACATAAAATCACATTTAAATCTTTGGAATTTTTGTTGGAGTGTTTTCTTGTAGTTTTAAAGTTAAAACCATGAGCTCGAGGTTCTAAAACATGGTTTTGGTTTGTTTGACAGGCCAAGAGCGAATAGGTCGAGTGTGCGGGTCAAGACTCTAGTTCTAACACTGTGAGTGACAAAACGAACTTCGAAAATGAGCTATATGCTTGAAAAATGCTTTAAGAAATGCAAGTTTTGCTAGAATGAATTGTTTCAAAGCTTTGTGTTTTATTTTTGAACACATGACTATGAGTATTCTTGTTTTCTTAGAAATGTTTTAAAGTGTTCATGATGAGCTTAAATGTCTTGATGAAATTTATACACGAGCGTATGTTTATTGCATTTCAAGTCTATGGAAATGTTATGATTTTGAGCAAGTATGTTTTAGCAAGTATGTTTTTAAAGATTTCGATTTATGAACAAGCTAAGTAAGCTTGAGTTTTATGAAAGAAAAGATAAGCAGGCATGTTCAAATGTTTTCATGTGATTTTCTGAGATATTGAGTCCGAGGCTTTATGGTACTGTGTGCACACAGGTCTTATTCTGTTGTCGACGTTGAGTGTACTCCGTGACAACGGCGATGTCGTGAGTGCTGGGCGGGCCCCACAACGACAAAGACGATGGGAGTCTTTGGCGCCCCACTACATCGTAGAACAAAGTAGATTGTGACATGTTTTTCTTAAAGAGTTTATATCATTTACATGCCTTACGAGATTTAAACGATATACTTGCTGGTTTTTCTGAAAAGCTATTATGATTACACGATTACTTTCAACACTTGATTACAGATGCATATGCTCATAGATGACTATGTGATATGATTTACGAGTTAGTAGTTTCCTTTAAACTCAAGTCATTCACTGAGCTTCATAGCTCATTCTTTCGATGTTTTCCCACACTTCGGTAGAGATCGAGCTCCGGCTCACGATAACTTTGCCATAGTCTGTGGGAAGCTTCTCATGTTTGATATGTTGTGCGTGGTTGGTGTGGTTTAGCAAGTCCATATGTTTGTAAATTATTTTAAAAGAACTATGTCGTTATAGTCGTATGTGCTTTAGATGTTGTGGTTGTTTAATTAGTGGTTTGGACTGCTTGTAGTTCTGATGTTCTTGCTCGTTTTAGTTCCGGGAGAGACTTAAGAAGAGTTTCTCCTCATGTACGCCTTATAGATGTCCAGATTCCATTGTGTTAAGTTTAAAGTGTTCCATATCACGAACATAGTTTGTTTTTCGTAAAGTAGTGTCGTGCAGTATTGTTAAGAGGTAACAATGTCTGTTGGCTTCATCTTAAATCTCCGGGCTAAGTTAGCAAGTGGTTCGGGAGGGGGTGACAACTTGTATCGTGAGCGATTAGTTCCATGGGAATGAGACAGAGCAAGTTAGCTCTAGAAGAAAGCTGAAAAGTAAATAGCAAGTTATTGAGTTAGTTCAATAGAACTAGTAGAGCATGGTCCAAGTAAGGACAAGAGTAAGTCCAATCGGGACTAGAATGTGAACACAAGTCTAGAATTGTGCATTTGAGTTGAGTACTCATTACATGTCTAGTATGTTAATATGTTATAGAAGTCATGCCACCACGTCTATCGAGACGATGCGAGCAAGATCGGGGGCGGGACGCGAGGATCCTACCCAAGATCAATCCCGGTGGAGATCTAGTGCGAGAGTTCGAATCTTGGCGAGTTAAGCGACATGTTAATTCCTCACGGGAGTAGGTAAGCCATAGGGAGCGGGGCTAAGTAATCCGAGATAAGACATATAAAATAGATCAACTAAAAGAATTAGGAGCCACAGTGTTTGAGGGTTCCAAAAATCCAGATTGAAGTGAGGTTTGGCTAAATAAGCTTGATAAATGTTTTGATGTTATGAGTTGCTCACGAGGAAGCGAAATGTTAAGTTGGCCACATTCTTGCTTTGCTAAAGAAGGTAGAAGAATGATGGAAATCGATGTTAGCCAGATTGTAGTGATGCACGTACTTCACACTGGCAAACTTTCAGAAGTATATTTAAAAATAAATATTACCCTAGCACGTCACGTCGAGAGGCAAAGAGGGATAAATTTTTAGAATTAAAGCGAGGATCATTTTCATGGTGAGTATGAGAGAAGTTATCACCGAGTTTTCGCGGTATGTTGATGTGATTGTGGCATCCGAGAGTGACAGTGTCGAAGATTTGAAAGAGGGTTACGACACGAGATCACGTACCCGATTCATGACCATTGCTAAGTGGACCGACTTCTCTCGGTGGTAGAGACTGCTCTACGTGTTGAGCGAGTATAGCAGAGGCGCGATCGATGAGTGAAGCCTAGTTGTGGAGGCTTCGACAACAAGCGATTTCAAGGTCGTGAGCGGCGAGATTCACACTTGGAGTAAATGTTTCTAAGTCAATATGACTTTAAGGAGCAAGCTAGTAGCCAAGTAGCCGAGCATCGACGCGAGATGATTTTGGGTAGTGCCTATCGAGGCGAGAATTAAAAGAACCTAATTAGTTTGTTTGATTAGCGGCAAAACTGCAAAGAGGGCAAGAGTCTATTGCCAGTATAGCAAGGAAAACTCCATGTGTGATCTGTTGCAAGAATCATCAAGGTCATTGTCTTGTGAGTGTTGGTACATGCTACCGATCTTGACAAACCGGGACATGTCAAGAGGAATTGTCCACACTATGGACACCAGCGCGGAGGGACTAGGGAGTTGAGTCCCAGTTAGTTGAGCAAATGTAGAGAGTTTGATGGCTGCAAGAGAGGCACCAGTGGTGTTAGACTAAAGAGAGTTGTAGGAAGGCCTAGGCAACACGGAAAGGTCTAGGTTATGACTCGACAAGAAGCTGAGGATGCACCAGATATGATTATTGGTACGATTACTATTTGAAATGTACCGCACTGCTTTAATAGAACAAGGTGCTACACATTTCTTTGTTTTTAGTATGTTCTTGACTAAGTTGAGCAGAAGCTAGAACCTTTATGTAAAGGTTAGTTATATACACTCCAGATTGGTGATGCTTTATTAGTCAATTTAGTGATGCGAGAATTGTGAGGTCTTAGTAAAAGGTCTCAATTTGTTAGTGGATCTTCTTCCACTAGAGTTGCAGGTGTGAGATGCAATCTTAAGGATGGATTTCGTATTTACTCATTATGCTTCCAGAGATTGCCATATAAAGGAAGTTGTTTTCAAGAAACCGAGGATTAGTGAAGTGGATTTATGGGATGAAAGAAAGATTATCCCTTGAGTTTAATTTCGGCATTAAAAGGTTAAAAGTTATTGAGGAAAGATTGCATGACGTTTCTTGCACATGTAGTAGAGGTGCGGGAGGAAAAGCTAAAACCGGACAATGTTCTTGTTATGAGCGAACTTCTTGATGTTTTTCCATGAGAAGCTGTCGTGGTTGCCACACGATAGGAAGTTGAGTTCATTATTGAATTGCTACCAAAAACAACCTCACAGTATCGCATACCCAGTAGTATAGAATGGCTCCAAGTGAGATCGAGGTGCTAAAGATGCGATTATAAGGACTAGTAGATAAGGGATACATCGGACCTAGTGTATCGCCTTGGATAGCTCGATGTTATCTGTGAAAAGAAAGATGGTATCCGTAGATTATGCATTGATTATAGATAGTTAAACAAAGTCACGATACGTAATAAGTATCCTTTACCTGAATAGATGACTTGTTTGACCGGTTAAGAGGTGTATCGATGTTTTGTAAGATTAATTTAAGATCGAGGATATCATCGATTAAAGGTCGAGAGAATCGACATTCCTAAGACATTATTCATAATGAGGTACGAGCATTATGAGTGTTTAGTAATGCCATTCGGTTTAACAATGCACTAGCGATTTTCATGGACCCCATGGGCGGTTTTTCCACCGATATTTGGATAAGTTTGTAATAGTGATTATTGATGATATACTAGTTTACTCGGTTGACAGAAAGCCTACGAGGAACACATGAGTATTATTACTGCAAACACTACGAGATAAACGATTTATGCGCTAAATTCACCAAATGTGAGTTTTGGTTGAACGAGTAATGTTTTTGAGGCATGTTGCCTCGGAAATGGTGTTAGTGTGGATCCAAATAAAGTTAAAGTTGTAGTCAATCGGAGAGACCAGATTAGTACGACAAAGGTACGTAGTTTCCTAGGCTTGGCGAGGATCTGCATATGATTTGTTGAGAACTTCTCACGATTAGTATTACCCTTACTTGATTATAACAAGAAAGAATGCTAAGATTGAATGGTGGATAAATGTGAAACGAGTTTTTCAGAGAGTGAAAAGAGATTAGTTACAACACCTATACTAGCACTTCCTATAACGGAAAAAGAATATGTGTTTCTTGTTATGCTTGAGACAAGGATTAGGGTGTGTGTTCTGCAGAAGGAAAAAGTAACACCTCGTGCTTTAACACTCATTGGACCACGGAGGTCGAATGTATAAGCTCAAGGGCTCCTTTGGTCTTTATCCTTTCCCACTAAAGGGACGTTTGGTCATTTTGACTTGAGGCATGACTCACACGCCAAGTAAAGAGTTTTCTTTTGGAGAAACTTTAACTCTTTTAGTTCAGCGTTCTTTGAAGTTTTTAATAACTTTGTGTTCAAAACGCTTTTGATCGAATTAAGCTTTAAAACATACAAATTAGACTTAAGTGAAGGAGAACAAATGAGATTACCATTTATGGAAAGAAATGCTTTATTACCATTAAACGAACGAAGATACATTGTTCTAAAAGAAATGAAATAGAACGAGGTTTATAGTAAACGGTGGAACTATATACATGTTGTCTAACCAAATGTAATTCCTCCCAAAGAAAAGCTTCACTTTATCGATAGTCATGCAGAGAGAATCACCTCACCCTCTCGTAGCTCTTTGTCGAATCAATTCCACGAGAGAAGAACAAACGTGGTTAGTGGCGCTGAATCCAAAATCCAGCAGAGCCACCACTCTCACTTCTGAGATGTTTGATTTCCAATAAATCATATTTACCTTGATTCTTCCCCTCAACAAGGAACTTGGGACAGTTTCTCTTCCATTGGTTGTCCCCATTGCAGTGGAAACACTTTCCTTTTAATGCAACTTCCTTGACCTTCTTGCCCATTTGGATGGCAGCTCGGTCAACTTTACACTTCTTCATTTTATTCTTCCCTTTCGGACGAGAAGGAGCGACAGATTTGGTCCCAAGGGTCGAACCTCTGTGATATTATCTGTAGGCAACATTTGCCTCAGGTTCCGGTATCCTGATCCTCATCATGGAGTGAAAGTCCTATAGCTCATTTAGAAGGGTCGTCAGAGTGTAGATTATCTTGTTTATAACAACATTGCTACGAAACTGAATGAAACTCTTCGTAAGAGTGTCAAAAATAAAGCTTATTTGGCTCAAATCGTCGATCGAAGCCTCGTTCATCTCCGCTGGATTAAATTGGGTCATCATGTCTAGAACATGTTCACGGACAGACACCTCTTCTTTCATATGTGCGTTGAAGACGTGTTTGAGCGAATCTTGCCTAACTTGAAAGGACTGTTGTCCAAACATGTCCTACAACGAATCTATGATCTCCTTAGCGGTGACCATCAACTCATGCTTCTCTTCCAAGACTCAGTTAAGTTGGCTATTATATAGACCTTGTCTATTTCATTGGCACTGATCCATCGATCGTATGCGTCATGAACACTTCGTGATGCAGTCGAACTCGACAATTCAGGACACTCCTCATTAACCACGAACATCGGGTCAATACTTACTAGAATCATGTTGATATTATTCTTCTACGTTTGGAAGTTATCTCCCAATAATTTGTAGGAAGCAAGTGAAGCGATAATTTAGCTAGACATATTTAGGTGAAAAAATTAAATAATTTTGTGTCAGTCTCACAAAAACTTTTGAGTCCAATTAGGTCTTAGAAAAATTAAATTATGTGATCCCTAGGTCATTGAAAATAGCAATAATATCCTAAAGGTTTAGAATGATCGCCACCGAATGGTGAACATAAACACTACTCCTCTAGGACGAGACTTTCTCGACGAGACCCTAATCCCAGAATAACACTTATTCCATTAGGTCTCCAGTTACAATTATTTGGTCGAATACATTAACACTTAACGAATCCCATGAGTGTCACCCCTCACCTTTAAGTTTCCATGTATCCGTCAAAACAATAGCCACTGAATGGCGAACCACGAAGGAAAACCAACAAGGAAACTATATCCCTCTCGAGAATTCACGGTGTTTCGACTCTCATGATCTAGACCCTCTAAAGGGATTGTCTGGTCCAGGCCAAACTTGCAAGCAGATCTTAGGGGTCTCACGGTGTGAATCGAAAGAAAAGACCGTAGATCCCATTTTCACAGGTCCCGCTCCAACTCACTATAAGTACTCACTCCATCGACTTTCATATTGATCCATAGAAATACCATCCGAAGGGAGACACTCCCATTTGCGCCACGAGGCCGAGTATGGATCTCACGGTGTGGACTTAACGGAGATTTGTGCTCGAAAATTAAATGTATCTTCTACACTATATTTCCACAAACTCAACACTTTATAATTAACGGGATTCACGGAGATATACTGGCTAAAATTTACCTAAGTCTACCAATATAACTCTTATATGGTATTTAGCCTAAGTTTATAATAACATTATTACTCAGGTCTATGTGAGTAAATTAATCAATTTTTAATTAACAACACTCATGAAAAATATAATTTAAGAATCATTTGACCGAATTCACTCCCTGGTCGGTTTTTAGGTAGGGGCGTTCCGTAAGCGTCAACTTAAAAACCCCAGCATTAGACAAAACCTTCCTTAGACAGAGTTACTAATCAGTCGCCATTCAAATATTACATTTTGATTTCCTAATTCTAAGTTTATTAGAACTAGAAACTATAAGTTTAATTATTCAAGTTCTAAACACTATAAAACTAATGACTAATTTAGGTTACATGCATTTCGATGTTATAGTGCTTCATCAGTCTCACATGAATAACTATATACTATAACATAAACATTCATCACATGAAATTAAATGCAGGAGCATACTTTAGTCTAAAAATATAACACATAATATAACCTATCATGCAAGTTATATATTATAACACATATAATATAAATGATGATTGAATATGTTTAACCTATGGTGGGATTTTAAATCTATATGACATAAATTATGCACATAGAAATTCATTTAAAACATACATAACATGCATAAAATAATTAAATAGCAAAAATGGACCGATTTTCAAAGTCTAGGGGCATTTATTTAGTTAAAGAATAATAATATAACAATTATATTAATATCATTTAATAAAATAAATTAAAAGAATAGAAAAACGTGGGAGAGACTGCCCACGTTGCACATCCCCATGAAGTTCTCGAGCGCGCTGCCCAACGCCCACTTCTGTTTGGCGTTGCAACGTCGTGCTCCACGTATCGGCGTTGCAACGTTGGGACGCTGATGAAAAACATCTCAACGCTGTCGACAGAACAACAAGCTACTCTTGTTGTTCTTCGTCGATTCTCGCTTCGTTCCGCTCGGTTTTTCTTCACAAACAAATCTTACCACGAACGACTCGAACTTACAGACTCGATTTATATTAAAATGCCCAAGAACAACGGGCCCTTACATTGATCTAATCAATATAAAATGTACATCTAAACAAATGCCAACGCCAAAATTATCTATTGTTGCAAACCAACATTCATCTCATGAATTAAAGGGAATACCCACCTAATCTTAACGAAAAATATTGCCCAACCAGAACCAACGTATGGCTCTGATACAACTTGTAGGGAATGAAACTCCCATCTCTTGCGAAAGACGCAAGAATCGTCGCAGTGTTGTTGTGCTACTTGGTTCTTTTAAATTTTCTAACACTTAGATATAGGCTAAACATGCATCAAAAGAAATAAATACAACAAGTTCTCCTTACTTACTTGTCGAAGACTTTCTTCAAAGCTTCGTTTCCGTTCACGATCAAGAACTCTTCGTGCTTCCTCGATCTCAACGTTCTCGAACACTTCTCGCGAACGTAAACCGAACACCACCCCTTGGATTCTCGATTGTTCTTCTTTTGGAAGAAGAAAAATTGTGGGATCTCGTGTTTTGGTTTTTGGGAGGAGAAAACTTGAGAGAGGATTGAGAGATTTTGATCTCTCCTTTTGGTGAGATTTCCAAATACGAGAGAATGATCCATGAACCCTTATTGCAAAGGGGTTTATATAATGGTGATAGGAGGAGTTGAAATCTCCACCTATTTACCATTTTACCACAACTATAGGTTATGCAAATCATATTTGCATAACCATATATTATTAGATATCTCATATCTCATTTTACAAGTCACATTTGTATAATTGTTAATTTATTAAATTGAATTCCATCGAATTTAATATCTCTCAATCTAATTTGTCCTATTAGCCCATTCAACAATGAGGCAAACTTATAGTTTATTATGAATCTCATTCATATCTGATATAAATGACATAAATGCCCTTTAGTGAATTTGAACACTTCAATTCACAGCAAAAGAGTAAACCTTCTTTTAATCCAGTTTGAGCCAAATGAGAGACCTAATAGAATTACAGTGACGAGCTGCAATGATCCGGGATTAAGCAATCAAGCTCTTTGACACGGTTAATCAACATTCATTAGGTACGGTAACACTCCCCTAAAGCCCGTAGCTGCACACCCGTCAGTGTAAGATATTATGTGTCCATTGGTATAACCAATACCCATGAGTCGACCTACATGTTGTTCGTAGACGCTACTTGGTCAAATTACCGTTTGACCCCTGTGTCTACTTCTTAATCCTTGAGTCCCCACTGGTCCTCTAATTAACATTAACGTTATAATGGTCGAACCATACACAACAACCCTCTTGGGCCAGTGAGAGGGTAGGTTCCCGTTGTCCAAGCCCTGGGGACAACACTCAAAGGAACAACCCCTCTAGTTTCCCTAAAGGCGGGAACGAGTAAATTCCATCTCGCGTAGTTAAGTTCCCAGCTCCCTACATGGTCCAGTCTCTAAGAAGATAGGCACATTGGGCGATAAGCGTGACCACCCTCACCGTACTAGTCAAAGAACAAACCCTGCAGGCAGAGTTCAGTAACACGCTTCGGGTTTGGTCGAGTCACTAATGGTCATCTACGAAGTTATTAGTACTTACTGTCAACGGTGTAACATCAGTATGTCCAATAATTCAGGGTCCAGTCTTGTACAATCTCATTGTACAAGATACCCCCACGCGCATGTCAACCACATGAACGAGTCAGATCACATCCTTTGTATCTTAATACAAAGGGGGTTGCATCCATAGTGTATCAAAGATTAGGTCTCCAACCCCATCCATATACTGTAGACCGTTCGGGTCATTAACTCGAACGTGCTCCTCCCCGTGTGTCAACTACACACCGTTCAAGTTCTACTTCTCTCATGTATTCAATGACCATGGAGCATAGTTTATTGGACAAAGTTTGTAATAAATGAGAGACACACAAGATGAAATAAATAAATCTTTATTAGTTTCAAATAGTATATTTATAATCTAAACGAGATTCTGTTGGGATTTATGTCCTAATCTCGTGTTTGTAAAATATTGTTTTTGAAATTAATAAGAGTTATTCATTTATTCACTTTGTGTCTCGCAAATATTTTAAACCTTTCCAATAAACTAAGCTTCAGGGTAATTGAATATATGAGAGAACTAGAACTTGAACGGTGTGTAGTTGACACACAAGGAGGATCACGTTCGAGTTAATGACCCGAACGGCCTCTGATAAATGATAGGGTTGGAGACCTAATCTGAATACTGCTTGTGGATGCACCGCTTTGTATTAGATACAAACGAGGTGATCGACTCGTTATGTGGTTGACATGCGAGTGAAATCATCTGTACAATGAGATTGTACAAGACCGGGCCGTGAATTATTAAACTTACTCATATAACACCGTTGACAGTAAAGACTAATAAATTCATAGATGGCCATTAATGTCTCGACACGAATCTGGCGTGTCTGAACTCTTGTCTACGAGGGTATCCCTTGACTAAATGCGGGTGAGGGTAGTCTCGATTACTTGCCCAATATGCCTATCTTCTCGGCGCGAACCAAGTAGAGAGTTGGGAACCTAATTACGCGAGATGGAATTCACTCGTTCCCGCCTATATAGAATCTAGAGAGGTTGTTCCTTAAATCTTGTCTCGGGGCTTGGACAACGGTGCCACCTTCTCACCGGCCGATAAGGGTGTTGTGTATGGTTGGACCATCACGATCGTTGTTCATTAGAGGAGTAGTGCTTAAGGAACAAGATGTAGACACAAGGGTAAAAGCGATAATTTTATCGATCGTGTCTCACGAACAACTGTGAAAGGTCGACTCATGAGCATTGGTTATATTAGTGGACACGTAATATTGTACATTGATGGGAGTACAACTACGGGCTTTAGGTGGAGTGTTCTTGTAGCTAATAAACATTGGTTGGCCGGGTCAAAGAGTTTGACTGGTTAACCTCAATCATTGGAGCAGTCAATGTAGGTCCATTAGGTCCCTTGGTTGGCTCAATGCGGATAAAAGAATGGTTAATGTTTTGGTATGAAATTGAAGTGTTGAATTTCACTTTAAGAGTATTTATATCATATAGATGATATGATATATAGTTTAATATGAATGAGATTCATAATTCATTCATATTAAACTATATCTTAGCCTAATTGTTGAATTAAAGGCTAATTGGAGAAATTGATAGATAGAAAATAAATTGAATGTGATTCAATTTAATTAAATCCACAATTATTGCAAATGAGATTTGCAACATAAGATATGAGATATCTTATACTATATAATTATGTAAATGAGATTTGCATAACATATGGTTGTGGTAAAGTGGTAATAATATGAAGTTGAGAACTTCATCATTCCACTATTTGAACCTTTTGTAAGATGGGTTTTGGTAAGCTTTTGGAAGCCAAATTCTCATTTTAGGATTTTGACTTAATCATTCCAACTTCCGTTCTCCAAAAGAGAACAACCAAGAAGATCATTGGGTAGTGTTTGGGATCCGATTGTGGGAAGAGTTCGTGGAGATCGAGAAGCGCGAAGAGTTCGTGATCTACAAAGAGAGTTTGTTGAATTGGTCTACAACAAGTAGGTTATTCTTCTTGGTGTAAAATTTCAGCATGTTTAGCCTAGATCTAATAGTTAGATCATTTTAATACGCATGTCGTATAATGATACCAAGACGATTCGATCGTCTTCCGCTGCGCGGGGATTCTCATTCCCTTCAAATAGTATCAGAGCCATTTCGATGGTTCTTAATCTATACACTGTTTTATTAAGATTTAGGTGGGTATTTTACCATGTTTTCATGAGATGAATGTTTGGTTTGCGAAATGGATGTTTTCGGTTTTTGGCATTAGATTAGATTTACAATTACGTTGATGAGATCATTGTAAGGGCCCGTTGTTTTGGGCAATTTTTTTATAAATCGAGTATGTAAGTCTGGGTCGCTCGTGGCCAGAGTTGCTGTGATGAAATCGGAGCGGAAACAGGTGAAAAATCGGGGAAAAACAGCAAGGTGCTTGCTGTTCTGTCGATGGCGTTGAGACGCTGCCCAATGTCGTGTCAACGCCGTCTTTGCGGTCGAGGGGCATGCGACACGATGGCGTTGAGGACGCGCCTCAACGCTGTAGGCGACAACGTTGCAGCGCTGTATACGTTGCAGAAGTAATTGTCGCGCAAGTGACCGTTTTTCAGTTTTTGTTATAAAAACGTTTTAATTAATTTAATTATTAATTATTTAATTATTTTATGAAATATTATTCATATAATTGTTATATTAATTTTATTTAATAAAATAATTGCCCCTAGGTGCCAAAAATCAGTCAATTTTTTGCTATTTAATTATTTTATGCATGAGATATATATTTTAATTAATTTCTATGTGCATAATGTATGTCATATAGATTTAAAATCTCACCTTAGGGTAAACATATTCATGCATCATGTATATTATAAGAGTTATAATATAGTTTGCAAGATAGGTTATATTATAAGAGTTATAAAGTAATTAAATAATGCATATTTAATTTAATTAATATAAGTTTTATATTTTTTAGATTAAAGTATGCTCATGCATTTATATTCATGTCATGAATGATTATTATGTTATAATATATAGTTATTCATGTGATGAATGATCAAGCACTATAACATAGAAGTGCATGCAACCTAAGTTAATTATTAGTTTTAAAGTGTTTAGAACTTGAATAATTAGACTTAGGTTTTCTAATTTTCTAATAAGATTAGAATTTTAGGAAATGAAATATAATCTTTGAATTGTGACTGATAAGTAACTCTGTCTAAGGAAGTTTTTGTCTAAGGCTGGGGTATTTAAGTTGACGTTTGCGGAACACCCCTACCTGGAAACCGACCTGTGAGTGAATTCGGTCCGGAGATTCTTAGGTTATATTTACGTGAGCGCCGTTAATTAAGTGTTAATTAATTTTTCTCACATAAACCTAAGTTAATAATGTGATTATAGACTTAGGCTAAATACCATATAAGAGTTATATTGGTAGACTTATGTAATTTTTAGCCGATTATCTAGGTCAATCCCTATTAAAATTAAAGTACTGAGTGGGAGGAAATATAGTGTATGAGATACATTTAAATTTCCTACCACAAATCTCTTTTAAGTCCGCACCGTGAGATCTATACTCGGCCTCGTGGCGCAAATGGGAGAGTCCCCCTTCGGGTGGCATTTGTATAGGTCAATATCATCGTGGATGGAGAGAGTACTTATAGTGAGTGGGAGCGAGACTTGTGAAAACGAGACCCACGGTCTCTTCTTTCGATTCACACCGTGAGACACTTATGATCTGCCTGCTAGTTTGCCCTGGACAAGACAATCCCTTCGGAGGGCTTGATCATGGGAGTCGGAACACATTGAATTCCCGAAAGGGATACAGTTTCCTGGGTGATTTTCCTTCTTAGTTCACCCTTCGGTGGCTATTGTTATGACGGCATTCGTTAAGTATTAATGAATTTGACCGAACAATGGTAATTGGATGCCTAATGGAATAAGAGTTATTCTGGAAATAGGGTCTGATCGAGAAATTCTCGTCCTAGAGGAGGAGTGTTCTGTTCACCATTCGGTGGCAGTCATTCTAAACCTTTAGGGTATCATTGCAAAATTTTGAATGACCTAGGGATCATGAAACATTTTTGCTAAAATTAGATCGGTTTTCAAAAGGTTTTTGCGAGACTAATACAAAGTTTTTCTTCAATTTTCAGCTAAAAATGTCTAGCGCTATTATAGCTTTACTTGCTTCCGATAAGTTAGTGGGAGATAATTACCAGAGCTGGAAAAACAACATCAATACTATTTTGGTAACTGACGACATAAATTTCGTGTTATCTGAGGAGTGTCCTCAGATGTCGGGCTCGACCGCATCGCGAGTTGTACGCGATACGTATGATCGATGAATCAGGGCCAATGAAAAGGCCAAGGTCTATATAATTGCCAACATGTCTGATGTTTTGGCAAAGAAGCATGAACTGATGGTTTCCGCTAAGGAAATCATGGAGTCCTTGCAGGAAATGTTTGGACAACAGTCCTTTTAGGTCCGACATGACTCGCTCAAACGCATTTCCAATGCTCGGATGAAAGAGTGGTCATCTGTCCTGAACATGTTCAAGACATCATGACCTGCTTTAATCTGGCCGAGATGAATGGGGCTTCGATCGACGAGTCGAGCCAGGTAAGTTTTATTTTGGAGACTCTTCTGAAGAGTTTTCTTAAGTTTCGTATCAATGCTGTTATGAATAAAATTAGCTACAATCGACTCGCTCCTCAATGAGCTCACGAATTTCCGGTCCACTGAGCAGGTCAAGGAATCTGAGGCAAATGTTGCCTACAGGTCTTATCACAGGGGTTCAACCTCTGGGACAAAATCTGTTCCTCCTTTACGGCCGAAAGGGAAAAAGAGAATGAAAAAGGGTAAAAAAGCGGCCGAGCCGCTTGAGGGCAAGGCAAGAAGGCGAAGGAGGTTGCGAGAGAAAGAAAAGTGTTTCCACCTGCAATAGAAGTGGACACTAAAAGAAAACTTTCCCAAATTCCTGGCCGAGAGGAAGAACCAAGGTAAATGTGATTTACTTGTGGTAGAAACATGTTTAGTGGAGAGTAATGACTCTTCCTGGATATTAGATTCAGGCGCTACTAACCACGTTTGTTCTTCTTTTCAGGGGATTGATTCTTGGCGGCCATTGCGAGAGTGTGAGTGACTCTACGAGTTGGATCAGGGAGCTTGTCTCTGCTGCAAAGACAATCGACACAGTCTGTTTGCATTTTAGGGGAAGTACTTATTGTTAGACAATTTGTACATAGTTCCGGGGTTTACTAAAAACCTTGTTTCTATTTCCTGCTTAATTGAACACTGTATTTCTGTTTCTTTTGAATTAAATAAAGCGTTTATTTCTTTCAAAGGGAATGTTATTTGTTCAACTTCACTTGAAAACAATCTGTATGTTTTAAAACCCGATTCGGTTAAAAGTGTTTTGAATTCTAAATTGTTTAAAACTGCGGAAACACGAACTAAGAAAACAAAAATTTCTCCAAAAGAAAATGCCCATCTTTGGCATCTACGGTTAGGCCACATTAATCTCAATGGGATTGAGAAACTAGTGAAGAGTGGACTTCTAAACGAGGTGGAAGAAAACTCTTTACCAGTATGTGAGTCATGCTTTGAAGGCAAAATGACCAAACGTCCTTTTAGTGGAAAAGAATATAGAGCCAAAGAGCCTCTTGAGTTAGTACATTCTGACCTCTGTGGTCCGATGAATGTTAAAGCTCGGGGCGGTTATGAGTACTTCGGTCTTTCATAGACGATTATTCCAGATATGGGTATATTTACCTAATGCATGAGAAGTCTGAAACTCTTGAAAAGTTCAAGGAGTATAAGACTGAGGTTGAGAACCTCTTAGGTAAATCGCTTAAAACACTTCGATCGGATCGAGGTGGAGAGTACATGGACACTAAATTCCAGGACTATATGATAGAACATGGAATTACGTCCCAACTCTCAGCGCCTGGTATGCCATAGCATAATGGTGTATCGGAGAGGAGAAACAGAACCTTGTGTGACATGGTTTGGTTGATGATGAAATATGCTCGTCTCCCTGATTCTTTATGGGGGTACGCAGTAGAGACTGCGGTTTACATTTTGAACAAAGTTCCATCAAAGAGTGTTTGTGAAACATCCTTTGAGCTCTGGAGTGGACGTAAAGGTAGTTTACATCACTTCTGAATTTGGGGATGCCCGAGCTATGTGTTGGTGTCAAACCCGAAAAAGTTGGAACCCCGTTCGAAATTGTGCCTATTCGTAGGTTACCGCAAAAAGACTAGAGGTGGTCTGTTTTATGATCCCAAGGAAAATAGGGTGCTTGTGTTTACAAACGCCATTTTCCTAAAAGAAGACCACATCAGGGATCATATACTAAGAAGTAAAATTGTATTGAATGAAATGGACAATACATCAGCAATAGTTGCTGATGGGGCCAGTACGTCAGCAAGCGTTGTTGACCTTAGCACATCTAGCAAGCGTTGTTGACCCTAGCACATCTAATTGCTTGATGGGGCGATCGTCGTCGCAAGAGAGTTGGGAATGCCTCAACGTAGTGGGAGGACTGTGAGACAGCCCGATCGCTATATGGGTTTAGATGAATCCTCTGTTGTCGCTTGTGACGATGACTGTGAGGATCCATTTTCCTATGATCAGGCAATGGCTGATGTTGATAAGGACGAGTGGATTAAAGCTATGGACCAAGAAATGGAGTCTATGTACTTCAATTCTGTCTGGGAGCTTGTGGATCAACCGGATGGGGTAAAACCTATTGGTTGCAAATGGATCTACAAGCGTAAACGTGACGTAGATGGGAAGGTGCAAACGTTCAAAGCGCGACTAGTGGCAAAGGGTTTTACCCAGGTTGAAGGGGTTTACTATGAGGAGACCTTTTCACCTGTTGCCATGGTAAAGTCAATAAGGATCCTTCTTGCCATTGCTGCGTATTATGATTACGAGGTATGGCAGATGGATGTCAAGACAGCCTTTCCGAATGGCAAACTTGACGAGACCGTCTACATGGACCAACCCAAAGGGTTCATTACCCAAGGCCAAGAGCAAAAGGTTTGTCGGCTTCATAGGTCCATTTATGGACTGAAACAAGCTTCGAGGTCTTGGAATATAAGATTTGATGAAGCAATCAAATCTTATGGCTTTAATCAAAATGTCGACGAACCTTGTGTCTACAAGAAAATCGTTGACAAAACTATCGCATTTTTGGTGTTGTATGTGGACGATATTCTTCTCATTGGGAATGAGGTAGAATTTCTTACTGACGTTAAAAAGTGGCTAGCTTCACAATTCTAAATGAATGATTTGGGAGAAGCTCAGTATGTTCTAGGTATCCAGATAGTCCGGAACCGGAAGAACAGAATGCTAGCCTTGTCTCAGGCGTCTTATATTGACAAGATGTTGTCTAGTTATAAGATGGAGAACTCCAAGAAGGGTTTGCTGCCTTTTAGGCATGGGGTTCACTTGTCTAAGGATCAGTGTCCTAAGACTCCTCAAGATGTTAACGATATGAGACGTATTCCATATGATTCAGCTGTTGGGAGCCTGATGTATGCAATGTTGTGTACTAGGCCCGACATCTGTTATGCAGTAGGAATTGTGAGTAGATATCAGTCCAATCCAGGATTAGATCACTAGAAAGCCGTAAAAACAATCCTCAAGTATCTTAGGAGAACGAGGAACTACAGCTTAGTGTATGGCCGTGGGGATTTGATCCTCACGGGATACACAGTTCTAATTTTTAGGCCGATAAGGATTCTAGGAAATCCGGTTCGGGTCGACTTTCATTTTGAATGGAGGAGCTGTAGTATGGCGAAGCATCAAGTAGGGATGCATCGCTGATTCAACTATGGAAGCGGAGTATGTTGCGGCTTGTGAAGCTGCAAAGGAAGCTGTTTGGCTAAGGAAGTTCATGACGGATTTGGAAGTTGTTCCAAATATGAACTTGTCAATCACGTTGTTACGTGATACTTGATGGTGCGATAGCCAACTCACGTGAGCCTCGAAGTCATAAAAGAGGTAAACACATTGAGCGCAAGTATCATCTGATACGGGAAATTGTGCACCGCGGAGACGTGACAGTCACGCAGATAGCATCGGAGAACAATGTAGCTGATCCATTTACAAAGCCCCTCACGACTAAAGTGTTTGAGGGTCACCTTGAGAGTCTAGGTATTCGAGTGCTTCCTGACTAGGGCAAGTGGGAGATGTGTAAACGGGTATTCAATGTCCTAGTTTATTGTATTTTTTATTGTAACTCAAATACATTTTGGAAATGTACCTTATCCACTAGCTTAGTCCAAGTGGGAGTTTGTTGGGATTTCTGTCCTAATCTCGTATTTGTAACATATTATTTTTGAAACTAATAAGTGTTATTCATTTCTTCACTTTGTGTCTCGCAAATATTTTAAATCTTTCCAATGAACTAAGTTTTAGGGTTATTGAATATATGAGAGATCTAGAACTTGAACGGTGTGTAGTTGACACACAAGGAGGATCACGTTCGAGTTAATGACCCGAACGGTCTACAGTATAAGCATAGGGTTGGAGATCTAATCCTGGATACACTGTGGATGCGACCCGCTTTGTATTAGATACAAACGAGGTGATCTGACTCGTTCATGTGGTTGACATGCGAGTGGGGGCATCCTGTACAATGAGATTGTACAAGACCGGACCGTGAATTATTAGATTTACTGATATAACACCGTTGACAGTAAAGACTAATAAATTCATAGATGACCATTAATGACTCGACCTGAATCCTGAGCGTATTACGGACTCCTGGCTGCGGGGGTCTGTCCTTTGACTAGTACGGGTGAGGTAGTCTCGATTACTTGCCCAATATGCCTATCTTCTCGAGGAGCAGGCGAAGTAGAGAGTTGGGAACCTAATTACGCGAGATGGAATTCACTCGTTCCCGCCGATAGGGAATCTAGAGGGGTTGTTCCCTTAAGTGCTGTCTTCAGGGCTCGGACAACGGGCACCAACCTTCTCACTGGCATGAGAAGGGTGTTGTGTATTGTTGGACCATCACAATTTGTTGTTCATTAGAGGAGCAGTGGGGACTTAAGGAACAAGATATAGACACAGGGGTAAGACGGTAATTTGACCCAGCCGTGTTTACGAACAACCAGTGAATGGTCGACTCATTAGCATTGGTTATATCAATGGACACGTAATATTGTACACTAATGGGAGTACATCTACAGGCTTTAGTGGAGTGTTACTGTAGCTAATTAACATTGATTGATCGGGTCAAAGAGTTTGACCGTTAACTTCAAATCATTGGAGCCCGTCAATGTGGATCCATTAGGTCCCTTGGTTTGCTCAATCTGGGATAAAAGAAGGGTAAATGTTTTGGTATGAAATTGAAGTGTTCAATTTCACTTTAAGAGTATTTATATCATATAGATGATATAATATATAGTTTAATATGAATGAGATTCATAATAAACTATATCTTAACCTAATTGTTGAATTAAAGGCTAATTGGAGAAATTGATAGAGAAAAATAAATTGAATGTGATTCAATTTAATTAAATCCACATTTATTGCAAATGATATTTGCAACATAAGATATGAGATATCTTATACTATATAATTATGTAAATGAGATTTACATAACATATGGTTGTGGTAAAGTGGTAATAATATGAAGTTGAGAACTTCATCATTCCGCTATTAAAACCCTTTGTAAGATGGGTTTTGGTAAGCTTTCGGAAGCCAAATTCTCATTTTTGGATTTTGGCCTAAGAATCCAAAAGTGAACTCTCTCCATTCTCTCCATTCTCCTCTCTTTCCAAAACACAAAAGTTCCCATCAACTTCCCTTCTCCAAAACAGAACAACCAAGAAGATCATTGGGTAGTGTTTGGGATCCAATTGTGGGAAGAGTTCGTGGAGATCGAGAAGCGCGAAGAGTTCGTGATCTATAAGGATAGTTTGCTGAATTGGTCTACAACAAGTAAGTTATTCTTCTTGCTGTAAAATTTCAGCATGTTTAGCCTAGATCTAATAGTTAGATCATTTTAATGAGCATGTCATATAATGATACCACGACGATTCGATCGTCTTCCGCTGCGCGGGGATTCTCATTCCCTTCACAAACATCCCAACAAACATAATCAAGAACACGATGATCATCTCCTTCTGCACGGTATTCGATACCATGAGACTCATGGGCATTGGTTATATGGATGAACAAAACTTGTCCTACAATGAGGAGAGTGCAACTACGGGTCTATAGTAGAGTGACGTCGTAGTTAATAAATGTTGTTTAACGAGATGAAAGAGTTTGATCAGTTAATCTCCGATCACTGGACCTAATGATATGTAGGTCCATTAGGTCCCTCGGTTTGCTTAATTATTGATTTAATGAGGGTATAAAGTTTGGAGTGAACTTGAAGAGTTCAAATTCACATAAAAGGGGTTTTATGTAATTTAAATGGGATATAATTGATGTAATATATAGTTTGATGGGAATGAGGTTCATATTAAACTATATTAAGCGTAATTATGTAATTAAGTTATTGTTGGAGAAATGAATTTGAGAGATGTGAAAAATTGAGTTTGATTCAATTTAATCCGACATTATTCAAATATTATTGACCTAATAAGTTATGTGATACCATATACTATATGATTGTGCAAATATGATTTGCATATTATAAACAATGGGAATAATTAGGAAAATGGGTCTCTCCACCCCATACTATTATAAAGGGATGCTTGGAGAAGCATTCCATATCTCAATTTCCCATTTTTACCATTTCAACTCCAAAGAGCTCGGTCATTTTCTCTATACTTTATCCAAAACCAAAAACAAAAAGGTAAACAACATTCCTCTCACATCCAACTGAGAAAAACCAAGTAGCCTCGTGGAGGTGCTCAATTCGTTGAGCGGTTCGAGGTTTTAATTGACATTGTGGGATGGAGAGATCTGAAGGGAATTAGAATCCCCGCGCAGCGGAAGACGATTGAATCGTCATGGTATCATCATGCAACGTGTTTACTAAAACCGATCTACCTATTAGATCTAGGCTAAACATGCTGAAAAATTACAACAATAAGAATAGCTTACTTGTTGTAGACCGATTCAGCAACCTCTCCTTGTAGATCACGAACTCTTCGCGCTCCTAGATCTCTACGAACTTTTCCACGAACGGATTCCAAACACTACCAAACTAGATCTTCTTGGTTGTTCTCTTTTTGAGAAGGGAAGTTGGTGGAAACTTCTTTTGTGTTTTGGAAAGAGAGGAGAAAATGAGAGAGTAGAGAGAATCTCACTTAGCCTCCAAAGCTTAGTGTAGCTTAGGTTAACCTAAAACCCATCTATCAAAGGGTTTAAATAGTGGAATGATGAAGTTCACAACTTCACATAATTACCACTTTACCACAACCATATGTTAGTAAATCTCATTCACATAATTATATAATATAAGATATCTCATATCTTATGTTGCAAATCTCATTTGCAATAATTGTGGCTTTAATTAAATTGAATCACATTCAATTTATTTTCTCTCTATCAATTTCTCCAATTAGCCTTTAATTCAACAATTAGGCTAACATATAGTTTATTATGAATCTCATTCATATTAAACTATATATTATATCATCTATATGATATGATTACTCTTACAGTGAAATTGAACACTTCAATTTCATACCAAAAACATTAACCCTTCTTTTATCCCAGATTGAGCCAACCAAGGGACCTAATGGACCTACAGTGACGGGCTCCAATGATCTGAGGTTAATCAGTCAAACTCTTTGACCCGGTCAACCAATATTCATTAGCTACAGTAACACTCCACTAAAGCCTGTAGCTGTACTCCCATCAGTGTAGAATATTACGTGTCCACTAATATAACCAATGCTTATGAGTCGACCCTTCACAGGTTGTTCATAGACACGGCTGGGTCAAATTACCGTTTTACCCCTGTGTTTATATCTTGTTTCTTATGTCCCCACTGCTCCTCTAATAAACAACATATTGTGATGGTCCAACCATACACAACACCCTTCTCGGGCCAGTGAGAAGGTGGGAGCCCGTTGTCCAAGCCCTGAAGACAACACTTAAGGGAACAACCCCTCTAGTTTCCCTATAGGCGGGAACGAGTGAATGCCATCTCGCGTAATTAGGTTCCCAGCTATCTACTTGGTTCTGTCCCTGAGAAGATAGGCATATTGGGCTAGTGACAGGGACCACCCTCACCCGTACTAATCAAATGACAGATCCCGGCAGACAGGAGTCTGTAGTACGCTCAAGATTCCGGTCGAGTCACTAATGGTCATCTACGAATTTGTTAGTATTTACTGTCAACGGTGTTATATCAGTAAGTCTAATAATTCACGGTCCGGTCTTGTACAATCTCATTGTACAGGATGCCCCCACTCACATGTCATCCACATGAACGAGTCAGATCACCTCGTTGTAATCAAATACAAGCGGGCCCGCATCCACAGTGTATCCAAGATTAGGTCTCCAATCCCATCCTTATCATCAGAGGCCCGTCGGGTCATTAACTCGAACGTGATCCTCCTTGTGTGTCAACTACACACCGTTCAAGTTCTATTTCTCTTATATATTCAATGACCCTGGAGCTTAGTTTATTGGAAAAGTTTAAAATATTTGCGAGACACAAAGTGAAGAAAGAATAACTCTTATTAATTTCAAAACAATATTTTACAAACACGAGATTAGGACAGAAATCACAACAAGATCATTGACATCGTGCCGCATAAGGGAGAAGGAAAACGAGAAGAAAGGTTCTTCTCGAGTTTAGTTGTTGTCAATTTCCACTTCTCCCAATGCTTAATCTAAAGTACAATAGTTACATGTTTAATTTTAAGTAGAATTTGAGTAAAAAAATGGAGCATCACGATTCACGTCGTTGTCGCTGTGGGAATCAATCCCATCAATTGGTATATGAGATGAGTATTTGCTTTCGTTGTGGTCTGTAATTTACTTAAATTTATGTTGGTACCTTAGTGTTCATGTGATGAATGTTTGGTTTGCAAAATTTAATGTTTACATTTTTGGCACATAGATTTGATGTACAATTCCTTTAAAACGTTGAATGTATTGCCCATTATTTTGGTCAATTTTAATGTAAATCGAGTCTTATGGTCCACGTCGTTCGTGGTAAGCAGTGAAGAACATTAAAAAAAAAACGATCATAAAATAAAAGGTGTTCTGTTCTATATAGAGCACGACCTTGGTGTTGCAGTCATTGGCTTGTTGCAGGTGCAATGTTGAGATGCTAGTCGCATCGTCTCAATGCTACATGCATCGCATCGCGAAGTGGCGTGTAGTTATCACGCCACTCACATTCTCTCACGACCGTGTGTAGTGGGGTTGAGGATGCACGAGCTTTTGGCTCAAATGTGGGTTCTTGAATGTGGTTTCGTGTTTTAATTTTGAAAATGTAATTAATTTTTAATTTTAATTAATTTTAATTTTATTTAATACAATATGTTTATATTAAATATCATTAATTTAATTAATGGTTTTATTGGTGCCAAAAATTTTTCAATTTTGCAATTTAATTATGAAATTGTTGTATGATTATTACATGCATAGTGTATGTCATATAGATTGAAAATCCCACCTTAGGTTAAGCATTTTAATGTACTATTTCAAATTATAAGGGTTATAATGTATATAGTTATGCATGTTGAATTAATATAAGAGTTATATGACTTAGACTAAAGGCATTGACATGCATTTATTCATGTGATTCATATGTTATATAGTTTATTATTCACGTGATGAATGATAATGCACAATAATAGTGAATTAAATATATTTAATTTGGTTAAAGCATGAATTAATGAGACTTAGGAAATTAATATTGTTCATGAATGGTGATTAATTAGTAAGTCTGTCTAAGGAAGACTCTATCTAAGGATTGTGTATTTGTATATAAATAAATATATAAAATATATAAATATTAATAAATAAAGAGAGAGATATTAATAAATAGAAGAGAGAAAGTGACATATGGATGGGTATAAAGAAAACCCATGATTCTTGAAAGGCATAGGAAACCCATCCACCGTGGGAAAAAGTGATCCATGTGAATAAGTGATACCCATGCTCATGCTTACATACCTTGTTCCAAACAAAGAGATTTAAAACCCTTACCCATTCCCATCCACAAAAGCTTGCACCAAGCCACCCTTAAAGAGTATCCTCAGATGCATAGCTCATATGCGGCACAAAGTGATCGTGACCCATACGATAGGTGGATTAGGGCTAGTAAAAAGGCGAAGGTCTACATTTTTTCCCAACTTGTCTGAAGTTCTGGGTAAGAAAAATGAGAGGATGAAACTGTTTGGACAACAATCCTCCAGGTCCGACACGATGCTCTCAAGCACATCTTCAACGCCCGGATGAGAAAGGGATCTTTAGTCAGGGAAAATGTTGTCGACATGATGGACAATATTAATTTGATGGAGCTGAATGTGGCTTATATCGACGAGTCTAGCAATGACATTTTTATTTTAGAGACTCTTCCAAGGACTTTCTTGTAGTCTCGTATCAATGTTGTTATGAAAAAAAGTTAGCTACGCCTTCACCACCCTTCCGAACGAACTATAAGCCTTCTAGTCCTTGATAGGAGTAAAGGGATAGGAGCTTGAGGCAAACGTTACCTATAGGTATTTTCATAGAGGTTCGACCACGGGGACCAAGTTCATAGCCTCACAAATCATCACACACAGAAAGGAAGAAGAAGAAAATGAAAAAGGTGGAAAGGGGAAACAAGTTGACCACATTGCCATCGAGAGGGCAAAAAAGGCCAAAGAGCTTGCAAACAGAGGAATGTGTTTCTACTGCTGTAGGGACGGGCATTTGAAACATAACTATCCAAAATTCCTTAACGACAAAAAGAATGAACATAAATGGGATTTACTGGTTGTTGAAACTTGCTTAGTGGAGAGTAGTGGCTTTGTCTGGATACTTGATTCATGCGCAACAAATTATGTTTGTTCTTATTTTCGGTGAATTAGTTCCTGACAGCAGCTGCATGAATAGGAGACAAAAGTCAGAGTTGGCACAAGTGAGGTTGTCTCAGCCATAGCGATCGACAATGTGGAACTCTTTGTTTGGCGAAACAAATGTTATTTATTAAATAACATGTATATAGTTCCAGATTTAGTAGAAACTTTGTTTCTATATCCTTTCATATCGAATAATGTATTTCAAAGATCTTTTAAATTGAATAAAGCATTTATTCCAGTCAAAGGTGTTGATATCTATTCATGTTCGCTTGAGAATAATTTGTATGTTTTAAGACTCAATTTGGTCAAAACGGTTTTGAATATTAAATTGTTCAAAAGAACAAAAACATGAACAAAAAGATTAAAGGTTTCTCTTGAAGAAAATGATCATCATTGGCATCTAAGGTTATGTCGTTGAGATTTGTGCCCTAGACATATGTAATTTTGATCAAATAAATATAGAGTTATTTGTTTTGGTAAAATGATATTCTTGCTTTATAAATCCAATAAACTAGGCTCTAAGGTTATAATGTATCTTGAATATCAGTGTAGTAGACACTATTTGGATTGTGTTCAGGAGTATAACCTAAATGGTCTATGGTATAAGAATAAGGTTGGAAACCTTATTCTGGTAACACCATGGATGCGACCCATTTGGTAATTAGTACAAATGTGGCAATCCAACTCATTCATGTTGTTGACATGCGTGTGGGAGCATTTTGTATGAAGAATTCATACAAGGCCAGACTTCAAATTATTAGTCTAACCTGTAGAACGCCGTTAACAGGATAATAGTGATAATTTATGGATGGTCATTAGTGACTCGACCTTAATATTGAGCAAGTTAAGAACTCCTGCTTATATGGGTTGGTCCTTAGACTAAAATGGTTGAGAGTAGCTTGTAGCCGACTCAATAAGTCTTCCTGCTCAGGGACAAAACGTTGTAGGTAGCTGGGAACTTAACTATGCAAGATGGAATTCACTCATTCCTACACTTAGGTATTAGATGGGTTATTCGCTTAAGAATTGAGTCCAGGTCTTGAACAACGTCGCCCCACCCTCTAAACTAGCTTAAGAGGGTATGAGTTTATGGTAGGACCATAAACGTGTTATTCATTAGAGGATCAGTGGTACTTAAGTAACAAAGAGGTAATCACTAGGGTAAAACGGAACCCACCTTCCTCCCTCACCTAGGGAACAACAGAGAAGATCTAGTGGTGGAACTTCACAAGGTTCGAGTTGTTGCTAAGATAGTGATCTATTAAGGAGGGATGCGTGAAGAAAGTAATTTTCAAAGGTAACATCTTGTTGTCCTACTTTGTATTACATGCTTAATCTTATATATATTGTTCTTGAATGGCTTTTATGCAACAAAATAAAGAACACGTGATTCATAATCGCTTCCGCTGTGGGATTTGACCCCTTCAATTTGTATCAAATGCCAATTGTGTTATTCATTTTTTTCTGGATATATCAAGTACAAAGGTCGGATTTACTGTTTTCGTGTGATGAATGAACGGTTTACAAATTGGATGGTTTCATTTTTGGCACCATAGATTTACAATTTTATTTCATTGAATCATTCAATATAAGGGCCTGGTGTTTTGGAAAATTTAATTATAAATCGAGTATGTAAGTCCAGTCGATCGAGGAAAAGTAGTTGCTAGGGACGAACGGCGAAAAACGAGCAAAAAAAGTGGAGCCTGCTTATTATTTTGTGTACAACGTTGCATCACCGTTCATCAGCGTAACAACGTCGTTCAGGCGGTCTTCAAGCTGTAGGAGGTGCAGCGTTGCAGCGCTTCACTTAGCGTCGCAACACCATGACGAGGACACGATAGCGTTGCAACGCCGCTTATCATCACGCTTAACGCGCTAAGGCGTTTCGGAGTTTCTGGCAACGGCGAACAACATTTTATTTAGATATTTATTAAATATAAAAATGTTTTCTATTTAATTATATTATATTATTTTATTTTAATTAACATAACTGGATTATATTAATTAAAATTAATTTTAGGGTGCCAAAAAATTGTCTAATTTTGCTATATTTAAATTATGTTATTGTTGTATAATTATTGGCATGCCTAATGTATGAATTTATGGATAGCATTGACATGCATTATAATTCATGAGACGAATATGCTATGTATGTTTATTATTCATGTGATGGATGATCAAGAAAATATAACATAGTATGCATGTCACCTAAGGTTAATTATTAGTTTTAAAATATATGGAATTGATATACCTTAGGTTATCTAGTTCTAATTAGGTTAGAATTAGGATCCATGTAATTTATAAACAATGATTAAAAGAGGAACTCTATCTACGAAAGGTACTGACTTGGCTGGGGTACTTAAACTGACGGGAACGGAACACCTCTACCTGGAAACTTGTCTGGGAGTGAATTTTAATCAGAAGGTTTATCAATTATAGTAGCGTCAACAGGTTTATTAAGGGGTTAATAAAGTATAAATCCTAGGCTTAATATAAAAAGTTATATTAGCAAACTTAGGATAAAATCTATATCAGAGTTATATTGATTATCAATGCAAGAGTTATATCGATAAGTTTAGGTAAAACCATTAGCCGGGATTCGCATAACACTACTTCAAATTTAGCCTTTATTGACACGTGACTTTTTTGAACTGTTGACAGTTGAAATAAAAAAAACGTCATCAAAAGGTTATATTTAATTATAAAATTAATTAAGTAATTTAGGAATGCATATATTGACGGGTTTTAAATGTCAAAAAAGCTTTCCATTTAAGTTGAGGCTAATAACCATCAAAATAGATAGATTTATTGACGGTATTTCCGTCAAATTCACGCTAAAAAGTGTAAAATCGTGTGTTTTTGACTTCTTGACAGTCTTTGACCGTCAAGTTTGTTACTTTTGTTGATGGTCATTGACCGTTAACATATATAGGTTTTATTTACGGTTCTTGATCGTCAATATAAGGCCTTTTAAAGACGGTGAATTAGTCAACGTAGAAGATTTTTTATGATATATCAGCCAACCGACAACTGTAACGTCCTAGAATTTCAAATACCTTTTAGGTTATATTGGGATTTATTTAATGCAATATTTAGTTTCGCTTAGAATTTGTTTTTAGTTAGGGTTTCTTTACAAACTAAAGAGAATTGAATAATTTGAGCTTTTAATTAAGAGTTATGGCAAAATTGTGTTTCTATGGAAAAGGAGAAGCAGTTTTGGAACAAGGACAAAGAGACTTAGGGTTTTACAAATAGGAGCATTTTGTCCCTAGTGATGCACACAAATCGAGGAGCCTCCTTCCTCTTTCACGATGCACACATTCACGACAACTTCATGGAGGAGCTTCTCACCGTTCGATCGACCACAGCAGCAGCCACCGAACAATGTGCAGACCGCCTCCTTTATCGATCACGCCGGAACGCCAGCCGCCATCGAAGTCATCAGTCGTTCGATTCTACATGTCGCCGCCCTGCGAAGCCGTACGCCGTAGCCGTGAAGTCCAGGCCCGGAGTCCACATGCTAAGCCTCAGGTCCGTCTTCAGCCCCCACCCCTGGTCGTCAGCCGCCGAATGTCGACAACCGCTGCAGATTGAAGCATGGAATTGAGTGGATGCGCCGCCGGCTAAGAAACGTTGCTCTGTCCTACAGGTCCTCGTTGAAATCCATCACAGCAACACCGATTTCGTCCTCAATGTCGTCGTCTGTCACTGCCTTCATCGAGCTGCACGTTGGAGCCCTCAGTCGCCGGAATCGCGAGCCGCCTTCGTCTCATCCAATTTGACAGTTAACGGTCATTGCGTGTAAAGCTTTGGTCAGTCAGTTTGGTGCATTTTGTACTGGTTTTGTTGCAGATAGGAGTGGTTCTGAATAGATCAGCTCACGACCTTTGTAGATCTGGCTTCTACGCTTTAAGAGGTGCCGCGACGCCCCACCTCCACGCACCGTCATCGGCCGGCCACGCGCCGCTGCTCGCCGGAGCTGTTTCCGGTCCACCTTTTTTGATCCCTCGAGTTCGTTTTCAGCCTCCGTTAGTGGTAATTCGACTTATCTTTTGTTGGATTTGAAAAATAAGTTTACTCATTATGTGTTTAATTAGGAAAATGGGTCGGACTTAAGGAATTCGAGTATCGAGCAAGTTTGAGAGGAACCTTGAATTATGATCGGAGCTTGAGGACTTTCAAGGTATGCTAATGTAAGGGATTTTCTACCAATGATCTTAAAAAGGGAAGTAAATATGATTTCTTGAAAAATTTATTTTAAAAGATGAAATTCGAGGACTTATTTCAAAAAGGAGAATTCCCAAGACTTACGCTCATGAATTTAGAAAAGTAATATTTCAAAGGGTTCTAAAGGATCCTGAGAAAATATTTCAAAGTATTTTACAACGAGCCTCGACACAGTAATGTATAGTCATGCACATTAAGATTTTCAGTTATGTCATTGTTTTAATTATGTATCTTAAATTATAAACGTATTTATTACTTATGACTGATTGACCCAAATTTAAACTTATGAAAGTTATGACATGATTTTATGTTTTATATGATTGTTGCATTATCCTGAATGTATATGTATTTGTGTTGGAAGAATGGGACCTCATGCATATTGTATTTATATGAACATGTCATGTAGGTTGTGGCAATTGGCCTCTTGAGAATTTATGCATGGTAAAACATGCATCAGAGACCCTATGGGTCAAACCTATAGGAGTCTGCGAGGGACTCAAGCTTATAGGGGTCTGTGAGGGACTCAAAACTTATAGGGTTTGTGAGGGACTCAAATCTTATAGAAGTCCGTGAGGGACCAAACCTAGGGAGTGCATGAGGGACTCAATATGAAAACACTCAGGTTGACCCAATTAACCACGCATAGCCAAAGAGAAAAGTCATGATTTTAAGAACGAACGTTTTAGGTCCCACTACATAAAGTTTTATGATTTCAATGGTCACGAATAACAATCATGTTTAGAAGCCATGTTTGGAAGGAAGTCATGTTGCATGTGTTTGCATTTTCCGACTCCCACTTATTGGGTATTTTTATTATACTCACCCGTTTACCTTTGTTTTGCTTTCTCCGCTTTTAAAATGTTTTTAGGTAATGGCGAGGGCATACAAGGCGAGTGACGGGGATGCACTACATAAGCCATGGGAACCAAGTCATAGTTTTCCGCGCATATGTTTTAGATAATATTTTTAACAAACGGTTGTTTTCCACTTATGTATTATAGAAGTTTGAAACTAGAGGCCGAACTTAGTTATGTTTTTAAATGTTTTTATTTTTTGGGATCCCACCATACAGTGAATTTAATCACCAAGTTTTCCCTATTTACTGTTATTTAAGGCCTCAAATCATGCATGAGTAGTAATGCCCTAGGAACTTATGTTATAAAAGTAGGGGCGTTACAGTTGGTATCACAACCCAAGGTGATAGGTCTTGTAGACTCGCTTACAGAGTAAGCAACAAGTACCCCATGGCTAAGTAGAAACTCCAGGTCACCGGTAGGTATGCCTTTGAACTGAAGTTTTATTTGTTTATCAAAAGAAAATTATGTATTCTATGTAAAGTTATTTTTATATAAAAAATCGAGTTTAATGAATTTCCAAACTAAGAAAAAATGATTTTTATGAGTCGAAATATATATCTATAGAAAGGAAATGCTTATATGTGAATATATATGCGTATATGTCGTAAAGTTGACATGTTTTTGCGTTGAAAAGAAAACTAATGTTTGTGATCCCTACTGTTGGAAGTAGGAACGAAAGAGCTGGGAAAAAGGTTAACACCTAAAGGATGTTTTGTAAACATGAGACACTAATGTGTTACTTAACATAGGTATGGTGTGGAGTTCAAAAAGTGATACCATAAACCTAATGAACTTAATAAAGACATGTATGAAGAGAAAAAATGAGTAATTAGAGTTCTAGTTCGAGAACATAAATGAATGGATGAACTGGACCCTAGAACCTTGTACATATTTCGATAGTCACACGGTCACCCGTGTGTTCAAGCTTGTGGAATGTGAATAATGAACCTTGCCATTAATTTCCACCTTTTGGTCAGGATATATATATATAACTTGGAAGAAATAATACGAAATGTTATCCTTAAGTTCTTATGTAGTAATGTTTCCTTTCCCCCGATCAGAGGATTAAGGAGAGAGGATCTGGTTAATAGAGGAAAATGCTATTAATATCTTCTTCGTTATGTAGAAGTCAAGCTGAGGAACCCCTTTGAATTTGCCAAGTGTATAGTTGTAGGGGTCGAGCGACCATTAGAGTGAGACCGGAGGGTCCATTTAGTAAAGGTTAGGCTAATGGTGAATAATATGAGAATCCCTGCGCAGCGGAAGACGATCGAATTGTCACGGTATCATCATGCAACATGTGTTTATTAAAATGATCTAACTATTAGATCTAGGCTAAACATGCTAAATTGTACAGCAAGAAGAACATACTTACTTGTTGTAGACCAATTCAGCAATCTCTCCTACAGATCACGATTCATCGTGCTCCTCGATCTGAACGACCTCTTCCCACGATCGGATCCCAAACACTACCAAATGATCTTCTTGGTGGTTCTCTTTTGGAGAAGGGAAGTTTGTGGGAACTTTTGTGTTTTGGAAAGTGAAGAGAATTGAGAGAGTAGAGAGAATTTCACTTTTGGATTCATTGGGCAAAATCCAAAAATGACAAATTGGCTTCCATAGCTTGCAAAAACCCTTTTGCAAAGGAGTTTAAATAGTGGAATGATGGAGTTCAAAACTTCACATTATTACCACTTTACCACAACTATAGGTTATGTAAATCTCATTTACATAATCCCATAATATAAGATATCTCATATCTCAATAATTGTGTATTAATTAAATTGAATCACATCCAATTTATTTTCTCTCTTCAATTTCTCCAATTAGCCGTTAATTCAACAATTAGGCTAACATATAGTTAATTATGAATCTCATTCAAATTAAACTATATATTATATCATCTATATATCATATAAATGATATATATACTCTTAAAGTAAAATTGAACACTTCAATTTCATACCAAAATATTAGCCCTTCTTTTATCCCATATTGAGCCAACCAAGGGACCTAATGGACCTATAGTGATGACGTACTAACCCCATCAGCAACTCTTACTGATGTACTGTCCATTTCATTCAATACAATTTTACTCCTTGGTATATGATCCTTGATGTGGTCTTCCTCTAGAAAAATTGCATTTGTCGACACAAGCACCCTATTTTCCTTAGGATCGTAGAATAGACCACCCCTAGTCTCTTTTGGGTAACCTACGAATAGGCACAATTTCAAACGAGGTTCCAACTTTTTCGGGTTTGACACAAACACATGGGTCGGACATCCCCAAATTCTTAAGTGATGTAAACTACCTTTACGTCCACTCCACAGCTCAAAAGGTGTTTTCACAAACACTCTTCGATGGAACATTGTTCAAATTGTAAACCGCAGTCTCCACTGCGTACCCCGAAAAAGAATCAGGAAGACGAGCATAGCTCATCATCGACCGAACCATGTCCAACAAGGTTCTGTTTCTCCTCTCCGATAAACCATTATGTTGTGGCATACCAGGTGCTGAGAGTTGGGACGTAATTCCGGGTTCTATCATATAGTCTTGGAATTCAGTGCCATGTACTCTTAACCTTGATCCGATCGAAGTGTGTTAAGCGATTTACCTTAGAGGTTCTAAACCTCAGTCTTGTACTCCTTGAACTTTTCAAGAGTTTCAGACTGTAGGGAATGAGAATCCCCTCGAAGCAGAAGACAATCGAATCGTCGTGGTATCATCATGCAACATGTGTTTATTAAAATGATCTAACTACTAGATCTAGGCTAAACATGCTAAATTGTACAGCAACAAGAACATACTTACTTGTTGTAGACCAATTCAGCAATCTCTCCTTGTTGATCACAAACTCTTCGTGCTTCTCGATCTCTACGAACTCTTCCTACGATCAAATTCCAAACACCACAAAAATAGATCTTCTTGGTTGTTCTCTTTTGGAGAAGGGAAGTTGGTGGGAACTTGTGTGTTTTGGAAAGAGAGGGGAAATGAGAGAGTGGAGAGAATTCAATTTTTGGATTCTTAGGTCAAAATCCAAAATGAGAACTTGGCTTCCAAAGCTTCCCAAAACCCTTTTGCAAAGGGGTTTAAATAGTGGAATGATGGAGTTTACTACTTCCCATTATTACCACTTTACCACAACCATATGTTATGTAAATCTCATTTATATAATATAAGATATCTCATATCTTATATTGCAAATCTCATTTGCAATAATTGTGGATTAATTAAATTGAATCACATTCAATTTATCTTCTCTCTATCAATTTCTCCAATTAGCCTTTAATTCAACAATTAGGCTAACATATAGTTTATTATGAATCTCATTCATATTAAACTATATATTATATCATCTATATGATATAAATACTCTTAAAGTGAAATTGAACACTTCAATTTCATGCCAAGACATTAACCTTTCTTTTATCCCAGTGGTGCGAAAATATCAGTGTCCTAAACTAATACAAATTAGGATGAGACTCTGACTCTTCTTTGACGTGCAAGTATACACGGTCAATGCAACAAGTGATAAGAAAAGTATCGATCCCACGAGGACTAGTAGAATCTAAACCAATGAGTGTCCTAGAAATTTTTCTCCTTATTTTCTCGTGCAATGCATGGGCATGCAAGTTTTTGTTAAGAATAAATGAATGCAATAATAGGAATTTGATTTTTTTTTTTTGTTGTTTGAATGAGTTAAATAAATTTAAGACTAATGCAATAAATCAAAATATGTGAAAACATTAAAAACATAAACTAAACGAGAGAAAATTGGGGCTTTTAGATTAAGAGATAGGGTAGGGTTAAGTTGAAGTTCCATGTATAATTAGATTAACAAATGTGTGGTCGATGCCTTGAATTTACCTACACATGTGATCAAGTGAATTTTTCAAAAGTCACTAACGGGGCGAATTAGGCCAGCAACCTACAGACTAGAGTGGCCAGCAGAACTATCTCGAGTACATGATGTTTTTCATGTGTCCATGTTGAGGAAGTATTATCCAGATCCGACACATGTGTTGCAAACACAACCAGTTGAGTTGAAAGAAGAAATGAGTTACATAGAGGATGCAGTTCAAATCCTCGACAGGAAAGAACAAGATTTGAAAAACAAAACGATCTCATTCGTGAAGGTTCGTTGGAGACATCACGGAGTGGAGGAGGCAACCTGGGAATTAGAGGACCAAATGAGGAGGAAGTACCCGATGATTTTCACATAAAGACTACTAAATTTCGAGGACGAAATTTCTTAAGCGGAGGTAAGTTGTAAGCCCAATCTCTTTGGAACTTCCTTATTAACAAACAACAAAAAGAAAGAAGAAATGAATGTTTAAAACTTGGTTTTCCATGTTTTATAAAGAAAAGAAATGAAGTGAAAGATAAAAGGAAAACAAGGAAGGAAAAACTCAAACCATTTTGGTTTGGTTTGCTTTAAAAATAATGAAGGAAGTGAAATGAAAGGAATGGATATTATATTGTGTTTTGATTTGTTTAGAAAATAAAAGGAAAGAAAAGAAAAGAAAGAAAGGGATAAAGGAAAGGAAAAAGAAAAGGAAAAAGAAAAGGGAAAAAAGACAAAGTTTGCCTCCTTGCTTTTTTAAAATGGCTTTATCTTCTCCATTTTCTTCTTCATTTATCAAAACCAAAGCTGAAGCTTCGTGGGAGAAGGAGAAAGGAAGAGAATGGAAGCCATTTTCGTGATTTTGGAGCTGGAATTGCAGAAAAAGGAGGAGAACTCAAAGCTTAATTGTATAGCAGCAAGGTGATCAACTCAGACCAGTTCTGATGTTTTGGTCTTTTCGAGCTCAACAAGAGGAGGTAAGAGTTGAGTTTTTGATATATGAAAGTTAACTCAATTTGGAACATATTTCGTGAAGGAAGCTCGAGCTAATACGGAAGTTAACTTACTGTTTTGTTAAGAGGAAGACAGAAGACAGAATTTGCTGTCAAATCTGGGAAGGCTCTGATGTTTTGGTTGTTCTGATCTGTATACTTTGAGTTAGAAGCTCTAATTGGTATGGTTCGAAAGCTTATTGAATTTCCTACAACTTTCGTGACGAAATCGTGAGTAGAAAATGTCTAGAAGATGTTCTAAATATCAGGTTACATTTGTTGTGCAGCAGGAAATCCGAATCAAAAAACACAACGTCCTCTGTTTTGAAGAAAGTAGCTTTCGAGGTATTCCTGAATAAATCCGTTTGGAATTGCAATTTCATGTCTTCATATGATTTTTAGAGGGTTCACGAAGGAAGAGTTTGGTATAAATTACATTACATTTGGATAAGTAATGAAGATGTTATGGCTGTTTGAAAACATGGCAGAAAATCTGAAAAATGCTGGAAATTTGAAAGTGTGTTTTCTTACAAGTTTTAAGGTCAAAAATCATGAGCTCGAGGTTCTAATGGTTGATTTTGTTTGTTTGACAGACCAAGAGCAAATAGGTCAAGTTTACAAGCCAAGGTTCCAATTCTAATACTGCGAGTGACTCTAACTTAGAACTATGCTTGGCCTATGTTTTTCTTCAAAAACATAATTGTTGATCATTGATCATGATGGAACCTAAGCATGATTTGAATTAGTTGTAACTATAAATCCAAGTATGGAAACTAAATTATGAAAGTATGCTTTCCTTTACAGAATGTTTTATGGAAATCCACTTGGGAACATGTTTAGATGATAATGTGAAAATATCAAGAAATTGTTATATGTGTTTTAAAGACATGATTTTCATGGTAAACAAAGTATGCTCTTGTTTGTGGTTAACCCCTAATACTGAAGGACATTCGAGAAGGTATTTAGGGGGGGAAAGAATCATGATATCCCGATACTGAAGGACAATGAGAAGGTATTCGGGAAGTAAATGATTTTACCTTAATACTGAAGGACAATGAGAAGGTATTCGGGAAGTAAATGAGTTTACCTTAATACTGAAGGACAATGAGAAGGTATTCGGGTAGTAAATGGTTTTACCTTAATATTGAAGGACATAGAGAAGGTATTAGGGAAAACCAAACGACCAAAGGTATTCCATGTGCACGTGAGAGAAAGAGAGGTATGAGCCATATTGTTATAAATGTAACTCTACCACCTCTATAGTTTGATGTGGTATCATGTCATGTGTTTTATTGTTATGAGCTTCTATATTATTTATCTATCTACCCTCGATACGATTGTACATATCGAGTTGTGTGCTATGCAAAAGTGGTGACTTAAACCTGTAAATTGGAAGCATGGTTTGTTTATGTTTACAAACAAATGTTAAGCTATTTTCTACTTATAATCTGCCATTGTTACGATTCACCTGTGAGCTTATAATGTTTTAAAGATAGACACTCACTGAGCTTTTTAGCTCATTCTTTCAATGTTTTCAAACCTTTTTCAGGTAGAGATCGAGCTCCTGGTACCTGACATCCTACCATAGTCTGCTGGAAGTTTCATAAGTTGTTAGTTTGTGCGTGGTTGGTGTTGTATAGCAAGTCGTTATGTAGTTATAGAAGTTTTGTACATTAGCGATTGTATAAACAATGAGTTGTCTTGTGTTGTTTTGATGTACTTGACTTTTAGTTTCCTAGAGAGACTTATGAAGGGTTTCTCCTTGTGTATGTTTAATAGTTGTCCAGTTTCTGTTGTGTTATGTTAAAATGTTCCATATGCGAACATAATATGTTTATCAGGAGAACAGGGTCAGCATGTATTGTTAAGAGGTAAACAATGTTTGTTGGTTTCACACCGCCTTTCGGCCGTAGTTCGGGAGGGTGTGTGACAGCTGATCCCAAAATCGACCTAAGCGATGGCAAAAATTTCCTAAACAACAATTTTTACCCACTGGTTTTGAAGAAGAGTTTCGAGGATTGCTTGACAGAATTTGCCTATCGGTTACTTTGCTTCAAAGAAAATGCAAGCGGCAGCAGCAGCAAAGAACGCCAAGGTCCCCACGGATTTGCTTCAAAGAAACACGAGCACAACAAAAGTCACGCGCACGGCAGCGCGCAATAAGCACGACTTTGCCGGCAAAGCATCGCGCGCACGCGGCGGCGGCTCTTCCCGATTGTCCACGGCTTTGCCAATCGCGCGCGCATCACGGCGGCGACGCTTCCCGATTGTCCACGGCTTTGCTTCAAAGAATCACGCGCGCAATGGCAACAGCGCTTCCCGATTGTCCACGGCCTTGCTTCAAAGAACGCGCGCGCAAAGAACGACACTCCCGATTGTCCACAGCAATAGGATGGGTCAGATCTCCCGATGTCGCCCCTCAAAATATCTACAGCAATGCATGACGCCTTATCCCGAATGCTTTACCACGCTTCGTAATTGCTACAACAATGCCCTCACGCTTTCTCCCGAATGCTTTAGCACGCTTCGTAATTGCTACAACAATCCCCACTTGCACACCCTGGTTTCTCTTCATTGTAAAAAAATTCTCTCCTTCGGCCTTTGCTGTAGCAATCCGCTGGGTCTACCTCACGACTGCTTCCGCCTCCTTTCTCTCGGTCTTCCCCAAAATGCTGAAGCAAAAACCCTCTTTTCGGTCTCCCCCCAAAATGCTGAAGCAAAGCCTTCTTTTCCTCCTATCAGGCATCCTCCAATTTTTCACTCTTTTCCCAAAGTGTGTTGCCCTACATTGACAATTACAAAAACTCCCTTAAGGATACCTTCCGGGGAAATGTCTAAAATGCCCTTAAGGGCTCTTGTAATTTGCACACAAATCCTGCGCGCATAAGAACAATCCTCATATTCATTGTAAAAAAAATCATATGTAATAGTTAAGAATAGTCTCACATCCCAATCTTTCCATGTTAGCTAATTTCTTCCAAATTTCTTAAATTAAAGCATGAAAATATCAAAATTAACTCTCTTAAAATCTAATGCTTGGTCTCAAGGTTTCCTAGCTAACACTCACAAATTAGGGATAAAATAACATGAAACTCACTGTATTATATGCAGTTCAAGTCGATTAAACACTGAAATTCTAGTACAACAACTCTCCTACGGTGAGTTATCACCCAGATTGAGCCAACCAAGGGACCTAATGGACCTACAGTGACGGGCTCCAATGATTTGAGGTTAACCAGTCAAACTCTTTGACCATGTCAACCAATGTTCATTAGCTACAGTAACGCTCCACTATAGCCTGTAGCTGTACTCCCATCAGTGTAGAATATTAGGTGTCCACTGATATAACCAATGCCCATGAGTCGACCCTTCACAGGTTGTTCGTAGACACGGCTGGGTCAAATTACCGTTTTACCCCTTTGTCTACATCTTGTCCCTTTAGTGCCCACTGCTCCTCTAATGAACAACATATTGTGATGGTCCAACCATACACAACACCCTTCTCGGGCCAGTGAGAAGGTGGGTGTCCGTTGTCCAAGCCCTGGAGACAGCACTTAAGGGAACAACCCCTCTAGATTCGCTATAGGGGGAACGAGTGAATTCCATCTCGCATAATTTGGTTCCCAGCTCTCTACTTGGTTCTGTCCTTGAGAAGATAGGCATATTGGGCAAGTAAGTGAGACTACCCTCACCCTTACTAATCAAAGGATTTGACCCCGCATGTAAGTCCGTATACGCTTAGGATTCGGTCGAGTCACTAATGGTCATCTATGAATTTATTAGTCTTTACTGTCAACGGTGTTATATCAGTAAGTCTAATAATTCACGGTCTGGTCTTGTACAATCTCATCGTACAGGATGCCCTCACTCGCATGTCAACCACATGAACGAGTCAGATCACCTCGTTTGTATCTAATACAAAACAGGCCACATCTACAGTGTATCCAGGATTAGGTCTCCTACCCCATCCTTATACTGTAGATCGTTTGGGTCATTAACTCGAACGTGATCCTCCATGTGTGTCAACTACACACCGTTCAAGTTCTAGTTCTCTCATATATTCAATGACCCTGGAGCTTACTTTATTGGAAAGGTTTAAAATATTTGCAAGACACAAAGTGAAGACATGAATAACTCTTATTAATTTCAAAACAATAATTTACAAACACGAGATTAGGACAGAAATCCCAACAAACTCCCACTTGGACTAAGCTAGTAGAGAAGGTACATTTCCAAAATGTATTTGAGTTACAATAAAAAGTACAATAAACTAGGGCATTGAATACCCGTTTACACATCTCCCACTTTCCCTAGTCAGGAAGCTCTCGAATACCTAAACTCTCTAGGTGACCCTCAAACACTTTAGCCGTGAGGGGCTTTGTAAATGGATCAGCTACATTGTGCTCCGATGCTATCTCACAGTAAGCATCATCACGTCTCTCAGTGGTGCACAATTTCCCGTATCAGATGATACTTGCGCTAATGTGTTTACCTCTTTTACGGCTTCGAGTCTCATGTGAGTTGGCTACTGCACCACTGTTATCACAAAACAACGTGATTGGCAAGTTCATATGTGGAACAACTTCCAAATCCGTCATGAACTTCCTTAGCCAAAAAGCTTCCTTTGCAGCTTCACAAGCCGCAACATACTCTGCTTCCATAGTGGAATCAGCAATGTGTCCCTGCTTGATGCTTCGCCATACTAAAGCTCCTCCATTAGAAACGAAGGCTGACCACGAAGTGGATTTCCTAGAATTCTTATCGGTCTGAAAAATCGAAATCATATATCCTGTAAGGATCAAATCCCCACGGCCATACACTAAGCTGTAGTTCCTCGTTTTTCTAAGATACTTTAGGATTGTCTTTACGGTTGTCCAGTGGTCTAATCTTGGATTGGACTGTTATCTACTGACAATTCCTACTGCATAACAGTTGTCGGGCCTAGTACTCAACATTTGCATACATCAAAGCTCCCACACCAAGTGGTGAAGCATATGGAATACGTCTCATATCCTCAACATCTTGAGGAGTCTTAGGACACTGATCCTTGAGACAAGCTGAACCCCATGCCTAAGAGGCGACAAGCCCTTCTTGGAGTTCTCATCTTATGTCTAGACAACATCTTGTCAATATAAGACGCCTGAGACAAGGCTAGCATTCTGCTCTTCCTGTTAGGACTATCCGGATACCTAGAAAATACTGAGCTTCTCCCAAATCTTTCATTTGGAATTGTGAAGCTAGCCACTCTTTAACGTCAGTAAGAAATTCTACCTCATTCCCAATGAGAAAAATATCGTCCACATACAACACAAAAAAAGTGACTGTTTTGTCAACGATTTTCTTGTAGACACAAGGCTCGTCGGTATTTTGATTAAAGCCATAAGATTTGATTGCTTCATCAAACCTTATATTCCAAGAGCTCGAAGCTTGTTTTAGTCCATAAATGGACCTATGAAGCCGACAAACCTTTTGCTCTTGTCCTTGGGCAATGAACCTTTTGGGATGGTCCATGTAGATGGTCTCATAATGTTTGTCATTCAGGAAGGCTGTCTTGACATCCATCTGCCATACCTCGTAGTCATAATATGCGGCGATGGCCAGAAGGATCCTGATTGACTTTACCATGGCAATAAGTGAAAAAGTCTCCTCATAGTCAACCTCTTCAACCTGGGTAAAACCCTTTGCCACTAGTCGGTCTTTGAAGGTTTGCACCTTCCCATATATGCCACGTTTACGCTTGTAGATCCATTTGCAACCAATAGGCTTAACCCCATCCGGTCCATCCACAAGCTCCCAGATGGAATTGAAGTACATAGACTCCATTTCCTTGTCCATAGCTTTAATCCACTCGTCTTTATCAACATCAACCATTGCCTGATCATAGGTCAATGGATCCTCACAGGCATCGTCAGGAGCGACAACTGAGGTTTCAGCTAAACCCATGTAGCGATCGGGCTGTCTTACAGTCCTCCCACTACGTCGAGGCATTCCCAACTCTTGGGAACGGATTTGACTAGACGTGCTAGGGTCAACAACGCTTGCTGACGTACCAGCCCCATCGACAACTCTTGCTGATGTACTGTCCATTTAATCCAATACAACTATACTCTTTGTTAAATGATCCCTAATGTGGTTTTCCTCTAAGAAAATAGCGTTTGTCGACACAAACACCCTATTTTCCTTGGGATCGTAAAACATACCACCCGTAGTATCTTTAGGGTAACCTACAAATAGGCACAATTTTGAACAGGGTTCCAGCTTTTTCGGATTTGACACCAACACATGGGCCGGGCATCCCCAAATTCTGAAGTGATGTAAATTGCCTTTACGTCCAATCCAGAGCGCAAAGGGTGTTTCACAAACACTCTTTGATTGAACATTGTTCAAAATGTAAACCGCAGTCTCTACTGCTTACCCCCAGAAAGAATCAGGGAGACGAGCATAGCTCATCATCGACCGAACCATATCCATCAAGGTTCTGTTTCTCCTCTTCGATACACCATTCCGCTGTGGCATACCAGGTACTGAGAGTTGGGACGTAATTCCGTGTTCTATCATATAGTCCTGGAATTCAGTGTCCATGTACTCTCCACCTCGATCCGATCGAAGTGTTTTAAGCGATTTCCCTAAGAGGTTCTCAACCTCAGTCTTATACTCCTTAAACTTTTAAAGAGTTTCATACTTCTTATGCATTAGGTAAATATACTCATATCTAGAGTAATCATCTATAAAACACACGAAGTGCTCAGAACCGCCCTGAGCTTTAACATTGAACGAACCACAAAGGTCATAATGTACTAACTCAAGAGGCTCTTTGGCTCTATATCCTTTTCCACTAAAAGGACGTTTGGTCATTTTGCCTTCAAGGCATAACTCACATACCAACAAAGAGTTTTCTTCCAACTCGTTTAGATGTCCACTCTTTACTAGTTTCTCAATCCTATTGAGATTAATGTGGCCTAACCGTAGATGCCAAAGATGGGCATTTTCCTTTGGAGAAATTTTTGCTTTCTTAGTTCGTGTTTCCGAAGTTTTAAACCATTCAGTATTCAAAACACTTTTACCCGAATTGGGTTTTAAAACATAAAGGTTATTTTCATGTGAAGCTGAACAAATAACATTCCCTTTGAAAGAAATAAACGCTTTATTTAATTCAAAAGAAACAGAAATACAGTGTTCAATTAAGCAGGAAATATAAACAAGGTTTCTAGTAAACCCTGGAACTATGGACAAATTGTCTAACAATAAGTACTTCCCGCCAAAATGTAGCATCACTTTGTCGATTGCTGCAGCAGAGACAAGCTCCCCGTATCCCACACGTAGAGTCACCTCACCCTCTCGCAGCGGCTGCAAGGAATCAATCCCCTGAAAAGAAGAACAAACGTGGTTAGTGGCGCCTTGATAGCACACAAAATGTGCTATCCTTAAGCTTAATTATTGTTAGTTTTGTAATGATTTCCTAGCTTTTATGTGTTTAAATCACTCAATTTCAGGTTAAGAGCTTAAACGGAGCTATTGGAGACAATTTGGATCACTCGGGATCAAAACGGGGCTATTTGGAGCTAAAGATAACATCATATGGAAGAAAAAGAACCAATCCAAGCATGATGACCCGAGGTGATGGCGTTGCAACGCCATGCAGAGCGTTGCAACGCCATGCTTGTTGTTTAAAGGCTTTGAAGACTCCAGGCGATAGCGTTGCAACGCTGCCTTAGAGCGTTGCAACGCAATCTCGATAAGAAGCCACGCGAGAGAAGTCGCACATAGGGCGTTGCAACGCTGCCTTGCAGCGTCGCAACGCCATTTCGACAAGGAGTGCGCGCGTTAGGGTAGCGGCGTTACCGCCGCCGCGCCTCGGCGTTGCAACGCCATTGATTATTTCCTTAATTGCCAGCCGCCTAGGGTGTAGCGTTGCAACACTGCACCGATTCCTTCTATAAATATATCCTTATGATTTCATTTCAAGGGGAGTCGAATTTGGTAGTTTTTAGCCTAGTTTCGAAATACACACTCTAAGGGGAGAAAAAAGAGCATTCCATGGGAGCTAAAGCGTTTGTGGAGGCTCGAGATCGTGACGGGAGCTCGGGAACGAGAGACCCACATCGACACATAAGTTTATTTCTCTTTCTTTTAGTTTGTAATTGAGTTTAAAGACTTTTCCTATGACTTTAGCTTGTTTTTATGGGGATTTTGAGTAGCTAAACGTTGTAGTTGGAATTTGATTAGCATGTTTTAGATTTATTTTATTATGTATTGAACTTTGTTATGTTATTTATTTTTGGCAATTCATTCTTAATTTCATTTATATCTTTGGTTTAAGTGGACTCGAGAGAAAAAACTTAAATTAGAACAAGGTTGCCAAAACTCTTAGAATTCTGGCATGAGAATGACCTAGAAATCTTAGGGAAACGCATAAAGAAGTTGTTTAATGTCGTGCATGCTTATATTTTATATGGAGACTATAGGATTTATTGTATGTGCGAGGCTCTTGAGAGATCTAGAGACTTTCTTGAGTAATTTACTTCTTGTTTATAAATTCATAATATTAGTTCATTGCATGTGTTAAATAAGGAATTATCTTGTGAAATCATCTTCCTTCAATTCTATCATATTCGTGTCTCCAATTGTACATTTATTTTCTATCTTAATTGTCAAACACCTATCCATGTTTTGTTGCTTTTGCTAAATTTGAGGATTAGTATCTTAGTAGTTAATTAATCTAGAAACCCATTCCCGAGGACGATACTTGGACTCATAAATCACTATACTAAAACTTGACCCGTACATTGCGGTATTGCAATATTCATAAATATTACGCAACACACCTGAATCTAATATCAAGGAAGAGTCATTACTCTCCACTAAACATGTTTCTACCACAAGTAAATTACATTTACCTTGGTTCTTCCTCTCGGCCAGGAATTTGGCACAATTTCTTTTCCAGTGTTCGCTTCCATTGCAGTGGAAACATTTTCCTTTCTCTACAACCTCCTTGACCTTCTTGCCTTTCTGGGCGGCAACTCAGTCAGTTTTAACCCTCTTCATTCTCTTCTCCCCTTTCGGGCGTAAAGGAGCAAAAGGTTTTGTCCCAGAGCTCGAACCCCTGTGATAAGACCTGTAGGAAACATTTGCCTCAGATTCCTTGACCCTGTTCGGGGACTGCAAGTTCTGTAGGTCATTGAGGAGGGTAGTCAGATTGTAGCTAATTTTGTTCATAACAACATTGCTACAAAACTGAAGGAAACTCTTCGGAAGAGTCTCCATGATAAAACTGACCTGGCTCGACTCGTCGATCGAAGCCCCATTAATCTGGGTCATCATGTCTAGAACATGTTCACGGAAAGACGACCCCTCTTTCATTCGAGCATTGAGAATGTATTTGAGCGAGTCATGTCGGACCTGAAAGAACTGTTGTCCAAACATTTCCTGCAAGGACTTAATGATTTCCTTAGAGGAAACCATCAGCTCATGCTTCTTTGCCAAAACATCAGACATGCTGGCAATTATATAGACCTTGGCCTTTTCATTGACCTTGATCAATCCATCGTACGTATCGCGAACGACTCGCGACGCGGTCAAGCCAAGCATCTGAGGACACTCCTCAGACAACACGAACTTTATGTCGCCACTCACCAAAAATGTATTGATATTGTTTTTCCAGTTGTGGTAATTATCTCCCACTAACTTATCGGAAGCAAGTAAAGCTATAATAGCGCTAGACATTTTTAGCTAAAATTTTAAGAAAATACTTTGTATTAGTCTCGCAAAAACCTTTTTAAAACTAATCTAATTTTAGCAAAAATATTTCACGATCCCTAGGTCATTCAAAATTTTGCAATGATACCCTAAAGGGTTAGAATGACTGCCACCGAAGGGTGAACAAAACACTCCTCCTCTAGGACGAGACTTTCTCGATCAGACACTAATCCCATAATAACTCTTATTCCATTAGGTATCCAATTACCATTGTTCGGTCGAATTCATTAACACTTAACGAATTGTGTCAGTGTCACCCTCAATCTTTAAGTTTCCAAGTATCCGTCCTAACAATAGCCCCCGAAGGGTGAACTAAGAACGAAAACCAACCAGGAAACTGTATCCCTTTCGGGAATTCACTCTGTTCCGACTCCTATGATCAAGCCCTCCAAAGCGATTGCCTTGTCTAGGCCAAACTAGCAGGCAGATCATATATGTCTCACGGTGTGAATCGAAAGAAGAGACCGTGGGTCTCGTTTTCACAAGTCCCGCTCCCACTCACTATAAGTACTCTCTCCATCCACGATGATATTGACCTACACAAATGCGACCCAAAAGGGGACACTCCCATTTGCGCCACGAGGCCGAGTATAGATCTCACGGTGCAGACTTAAAAGAGATTTGTGGTTGGAAATTTAAATGTATCTCATACACTATAATTCCTCTCACTCAGTACTTTAATTTTAGTAGGGATTGACCTAGATAATCGGCTAAAAATTACCTAAGTCTACCAATATAACTCTTATATGGTATTTTGCCTAAGTCTATAATCACATTATTAACTTAGGTCTATGTGAGAAAATTAATTAACACTTAATTAACGGTGCTCACGAAAATATAACCTAAGAATCTCCGGACCGAATTCACTCCCAGGTCGGTTTCCAGGTAGGGGTGTTCCGCAAGCGTCAACTTAAATACTCCTGGCTTAGACAAAACCTTCCTTAGACAGAGTTACTAATCAGTCTCCATTCAAAGATTATATTTGATTTCCTAAATTTCTAATCTAATTAGAAAATTAGGAAAAAAAAAACTAAGTCTAATTATTCAAGTTCTAAACACTTTAAAACTAATAATTAACTTAAGTTGCATGCATTTCTATGTTATAGTGCTTGATCATTCATCACAGGAATAACTATATACTATAACAAAATAATCATTCATCACATGAATATAAATGCACGAGCATACTTTAATCGAAAAAATATAACATTTTTATTAATTAAATTAAATACGGATTTAATTACATTTTAACTGTCACACCCCCTCCCGAACCACTTGCTAACTTAGCCCGGGAGACGGCATGAAGCCAACAGACATTGTTACCTCTTAACAATACCTGCTGACACTACTTTTATCTGAAAACAACTATGTTCGCATATGGAACACTTTAAACTTAACACAGCGGAATCTGGACATCTATAAGCATACATGAGGAGAAACTCTTCTTAAGTCTCTCCTGGAAACTAAAACGAGCAAGAACATCAGAACCACAAGCAGTCCAAACCACTTTTTAGACAATCACAACCTCTAAAGCACATACGACTATAACTACATAGTTCTCTTAAAATAATTTACAAACATATGGACTTGCTAAACCACACCAGCCACGTACAACATATCAAACATGAGAAGCTTCCAGCAGACTATGGCAGGTTATCAGGCACCGAGAGCTCGATCCTACCTGAAAAGTGGGGAAAAACACTGAAAGAATGAGCTATGAAGCTCAGTGAGTGACTTGAGTTTTAAAGAAAGTTATTAACTCGTAAATCATATCACTGGCCATCTATGAGCATATGCATCCAGTAATCAAATATTAAAAGTAATGTGTAATCATAATAGCTTTTCATGAAAACCAAAGAAGTATACCGTTAAAATCTCGTAAGACATGTAAATGATATAAGCTCTTTTTAAAACATGTCACAATCTCGTTGTGTGTAGGGCACGCCCAGATACACCAACGTTTATTCTCTGATGTAGTGGGGCCCGCCCGGCCTCCCATCGTGTTTGTCGTAGTGGGGCCCGCCAAAGCACTCACGACAAATGCTGTTATCACGAGTACACTCAACGTCGACAACGAGAATAAGACTGTGTGTGCACGGTACTACATAGCCTCGAGCTCAATATCTCGAGAAGATCACATGAAAACATTTGAACATGCCAGCTTATCCTTTTCTTTCATAAAACTCAACCTTACTTAGCTTGTTCATAAAACTAGAAATCTTTAAAACATACTTGCTAGTACATGCTTGCTTGAAATCATAACATCTCCATAAGTTTTGGCAATCATTAGACATATGCTCATGTATAAATTTCATAAAGACTTTTAGGCTCATCATGAACACTTTAAAACATTTCTAAGAAATCATGAATGCTCATAAACAAGTGTTCAAGAAAACAATAAACATCTAAACCATTTCGTTTTAGCAAAACCTTGCATTTCATAAGCATAATACAAGCCTATAAACCATTTTCAAGGTTCGTTTTGTCACTCACAGTGTTAGAACTAAAGTCTTGACCCGTACACTCGACCTTTTGTTCTTGGCCTGTCAAACAAACCAAAACCATGTTTTAGAACCTCGAGCTCATGGTTTTTAACCTTTAAACTACAAGAAAATACTCCAACAAAAATTCCAGTATTTAACAGATTTTAAGCCCTGTATTCAGACAGCCATAACTTCTCCATTACTTAGCCAAACAGGGTAAAATTTATACCAAACCCTTCCTTTTTGAATCCTCTAAAATTCATATGAAGACATGAAATTGCAATTCCCAATAGATTGGTTCAAAAATACCTCGAAAGCTCCTTTCCCGGAACTAACTTCTGCTATTCCAGATTCAATTTTCTGCTGCAACCCGAAACTTGACCTGCTATTTACAATATCTTCCAATCATTTTATATTCACGAATTCTTCATGAAAGTTGTAGGAAATTCAATAAACTTTCCATCCATACCTAATAGAGCTTCTGATTCCAACTCTACAGGTCAGTACAACCAATACATCAGAGACTTCTCGGATTTGACAGTAAATTCTGTGTTCTGTCTTCCTCTTCACAAATCAGTAGCTTAAGATCCGAATTTGCTCGAGCTTCCTTCACGAATTTTGTTCCAATATGAGTTAACTTTCATGAAACAAAATTTCAACTCTTACCTCTTTCTGTGGAGCTCGCGATGAACAAAATAGCAGAACATGGCAGAGTGATTACCTTGCTGTCATACTAATTGCTTGAGTTCTCTCCCTCTCTTCTGCAAATCCAGCTCCAAAACCACCTTCTTCTTCTTCCTTTATGCTTCTCCCACGAACCCTCAGCTCCTCTTTAATGAAAATGAGAAGAAAATTGAAGGTACTTGGTTGTTTAAAAGAAAAACCAAGGTGGGGTCCCACCTTCCACTTTCTTTCTTTTTTTTTCCTTTCCTTTTCTTTTCTTTTCTTTTCTTTTCTTTTCATTCCTAACAAAACACAATATTATAACCTTTCCTTTCATTTTCTTTCTTCATTATTCTTAGAGCAAACCAAACCAAAATGGTTTATGTTTTTCCTTCCTTGTTTTCCTTTTGCCTTTCACTTCATTACTTTTCTTTTTAAAACAAGGAAAACCAAGTTTTAAGCATTCATTTCTTCCTTTCTTTTGTTGTTTGATAATAAGGAGGTTCCAAAGAAAAAGATCTTGCGTTTACAACCTACCTCCTTAAGAAATTTCGTCCTCGAAATTTAGTAGTTCTTAGGTGAAAATCATCGGATACTTCCTCCTCATTTAGTCTTCTAACTCTCAGGTTGCCTCCTCCACTCCGTGATGTCTCCAACGAACCTTCACGAGTGGGATCGTCTTGTTTCTTAAAACTTGTTCTTTTCTGTCGAGGATTTGAACTGCATCCTCTGCGTAACTTATGTCTTTTTCAGCTCAACGGGTTGTGCTTGTAGCACATGTGTCAGATCTGGAATATACTTCTCAACATGGACACAAGAAAAATATCATGTACTCAAGATAGTTCTGCTGGCAATTCTAGTCTGTAGGCTGCTGGCCCAACTTGTGCTGTTACTTGATAAGGACCAATATATCTAGGGCATAGTTTACCTTTCTTACCAAAACGAAGGACACCTCTCCATGGAGATAACTTCAAGAAAACTTGATCTCCAACCTGGAATTCTAAGTTCTTTCGTTGCTTATCTACATAACTCTTCTGACGGTCTTGTGCTACCTTCAGATTCTCTCTGATTACGTTAATATTGTTTGTCATAACATGCACCAACTCACGACCGATTAGCTTCCGTTCTTCTAGTTCATTCCAATATACGAGCGTTCTACACGGTCTTTTATCTAGAGCCTCAAATGGTGCCATGTCAAAACTAGACTGATAAAACTCAGCTTTGTCCCCATAGTTTTTTTTTTTGTAAGCTAGGCCAAAACATAGAAGTAAATCTCGGATCTCTATCTCGGAAGTATGGACACTTTGGCACTCTGTATTGTCTCAAAATTGCATCGACGTAGTATAGCTTAGCTAGGCGATCAATCAAGCGTGAGCGTCATGGTACAAACCGTGTTGTCTTAGTGAGTCTATCCACCATTACCCAAGTACCATCATGTCCATTTGAAGTACGTGGTAATCTACACAGAAAAACCATAGTAATACGCTCCCATTTCCATTCCGACACTAGCAATGGGTTAAGGAGTCCTTTTTGCTTCTGTCTAACTGGTTTAACTTGCTGACAGATTAAACATCTATCAACATAATCAACTATCTCCCGCTTCATCCCAGGCCACCAATATGTCCCATTCAAGGTTTTACACATCTTGGTGCTTCCTGGATGCATAGCGTAGCTGAACTGTGAGCTTCTTCTAGAATAGCATTCTTATGCTCAATAACACTTTCGGAACACATAGTCTTCCTGTTTCTCTATGTCTCCGTCTCGATCTCATTTTAAATTTTGCTTCTGGGCCTGTTTGGACTTTCCAAACATTTTCTCATAAGTTACTATTCTCTCGATTGTCTTCTCACAATATCTATTATGAGTGAAGGCACGATATGAAATTAAACTAGAAGACCCTCTGAATTCTCTGCGATTACAAGCGCCTTAGAATCCATCCTTAGAGTACTTAAAAATGTTGCTCAAAAAACCACACAAGGCGTCCTTAGGAAGTCTTCACTTCTGCTCAATGCAACTTTGCTACCACATTCACCTTACCAAAATGGTATTCTATGGTACAATCATAATCTTTAATCGATTCTAATCATCTTCTCTGTCTCATATTCAACTCCTTTTGATCAAAGATATACTTGAGACTCTTATGATGCATGTAAATGTGACACCTTTCACCAAACAGTAATGTCTCCGGATCTTTAATGTTAGAACAACTCTTTTCACTAACTCAAGATCATGGGTAGGGTAATTACATTCGTGCTTTTCAATTGCCTTAACGCATAAGTTATTACTTTTCCTTCTTGCATCAAGACACACCCTAAATCTTTCCTCGAGGCATCACAATGAAACCACATACTCTTTTTCGTTATAGGAAGTGTCAAAATAGGTGTTGTAACTAATCTCTTTTTTGACTCCACAAAAACTCTGTTCACACTTATCGACCATTCAATCTTAGCATTCTTTCTTATTAAAAGCTGTTAAGGGTAATACTAATCGTGAGAAGTTCTCAACAAATCATCTGCGAGATCCTGCCAAGCTTAGGAAACTACGTTATACCTCCGCGCATTAGTTGGTCTCACTAGGTTGACCACAACTTTTACTTTACGTGGACCCATACCAACTCCATTTGTGGAAACAACTTACCTAAACACTACATGATTCAACCAAAATTCACATTTGGTGAATTTAGCGTGTTGTTTATCACGTAGTGTTTGTAGAATAATACTCATGTGTTCCCCGTGGGCTTTCACATCAATCCGAGTAAACTAGTATATCATCAATAATTACTATTACAAAGTTATCCAAATCTTTGGTGGAAAACACGCCCATGAGGTCCATGAAAGCTGCTAGTACCTTGTTAAACCGAATGGCATTACTAAACACTCGTAATGCTCGTACCTCATTATGAATAACGTCTTAGGAATGTTTGATTCTCTGACCTTTAACTTATGATATCCTGATCTTAAATTAATCTTACAAAACATCGATGCACCTCTTAACCGGTCAAACACGTCATCTATTCGGGGTAAAGGATACTTATTACGTATCGTGACTTTGTTTAACTATCTATAATCAATGCATAATCTACGGATACCATCTTTCTTTTCACGAGATAACACTGGAGCTCTCCAGGCGATACACTAGGTCCGATGTATCCCTTATCTACTAGTCCTTATAACTGCATCTTTAGCTCCCTGATCTCATTTGGAGCCATTCTATACGACACTTGCGATACAGAGGTTGTTTTTGGTAGCAATTCAATAATGAACTCAACTTCCTATCGGTGGCAACCACGATAGATTCTCTTTGGAAAAACATCAAGAAGTTCGTTCATAACAAGAACATTGTCTGGTTTTAGCTTTTCCTCCTGCACTCTATTACATGTGCAAGAAACGTCATGCAATCTTTCCTCAATAACTTTTAACCTTTTAATGCTTTGAAATTAAACTCGAAGGGATAATCATTCTTTCATCCCATAAATCCACTTGACTAATCCTGGTTTCTTGAAAACAACTTCCTTTATATGGCAATCTCTGGAAGCATAATGAGTGAATAAGAAATCCATTCCTAGGATTGCATCTAACACTGCAACTCTAGTGGAAGAAGATCCACTAACATATTGAGACTTTCTACTAAGACCTCACAATTCTCATCACCAATTGACTAATAAAGCATCACCAAGCTGAGTGTATATAACTAACCTTTTACATAAAGGTTCTAGCTTCCCATTCAACTTAGTCAAGAACATACTAAAAACAAAGAAATGTGTAGCACCTTGTTCTATTAAAGCAGTGCGGTACATTTCAAATAGTAATTGTACCAATAATCATATCTGGTGCATCCTCGACTTCTTCTTTGAGTCATAACCTAGACCTTTCCGTGTTGCTTAGGCCTCCCTACAACTCTCTTTAGTCCAACACCACTGGTGCCCTCTCTTGCGACTCACAAAACTCTCATTTGCTCAACTAAGCTGGGACTCAACTCCCTAGTCCTCTGTCGCGCGGTTGTCCATAGTGTGGACAATCCCTCTGGACATGTCTCGTTTGTCGAAGATTGGTATCATGTACCAACACTCACAAGACAATGATCTTGATGATTCTTGCAACAGATCACACATGGAGTTTTCCTTGCTATCTCGGCATTAGACTCTTGCCCTCCATGCAACTTGCGCCAATCAAACAAACTAACTAGGTTCACTTTAACTCGCTTTCGATAGGCACTACCCAAAATCATCCGCCTTGATGCCCGGGCTACTAGTTCGATCCTTAAAGTCATATTGACTTGAAAACATTTACTCCAAGTGTGAACCTCCGCGGCTCACGACCTTGAAACCGCTTGTTGTCGAAGCCTCCACAACTAGGCTTCACTCTTGATGCACACTTCTTCTATACTCTGCTCAACACGTGAAGCGGTCTCTACCAGTGGGAGAAATCAATCCACTTAGCAATGGTCATGGCGGGTAGTGCGTATCTCAGGTCGTAACCCTCTTTCAAATCTTCGACACCTGTCACTCTCAGATGCCACAATCACATCAACATACCGCGAAAACTCGGTATATCTTCTCTCATACTCAGCCACTGAAAGTGTCTCTTGTTTTAGTTGTAAGAATTCATCCCTCTTTGCCTCTCGGTACGTGCTAGGGTAATATTTATTTTCAAATATACTTACGAAAGTTTGCGATGTGAAGTCGTGCATCACTACAATCAAGCTAACATCGATTTCCATCATCCTTACGCTTCTTTTAGCGGCAAGAATGTAGCCAACTTAGCATTTTGCTTCTCGGAGAAACTCATAACATCAAAACATTTATCAAGCTTAATCGGCCAAACCTCGACTTTTGGATAACCTCGACTTAATTTGGATCTTTGGAACTCTCAAACACTTTGTGGCTCCTAATTCTTTTAGGTAATCTATTATATATGTCTTATCTGGATTACTTAGCCCTGCTCCCTATGGGTTACCTAGCTCCTGTGAGGAATTAACATGCTGCTTAATTCTGGCCCGTATCTGAACTCTCGGGCACTAGATCTCCACTAGGATTGATCTTGGGTAGGATCCTGCGTCCCATCCTGATCTTGCCTGCATCGTCTCCTCAGTGCGTGGTGGCATGACTTCTATAACATATTAACATACTAGACATGTAATGAGTACTCAACTCAAACGCACAATTCTAGACTTGTGTTCACATTCTAGTCCTAACTGGACTTACTCTTATCCTTACTTGGACCATGCTCTACTAGTTCTATTGAACTAACTCAATAACTTGCTATTTACTTTTCAGTTTCTTCTAGAGCTAACTTGCTCTGTCTCATTCCCATGGAACTAAGCGCTCACGATACCAAGTTGTCACACTCCTCCCGAACCACTTGCTAACTTAGCCCTGGAGGCGGCATGAAACCAACGGACATTGTTACCTCTTAACAATACTGCGACACTACTTTTTTACACGAAAACAACTATGTTCGCATATGGAACACTTTAAACTTAACACAGCGGAATCTGGACATCTATAAGACGTACATGAGGAGAAACTCTTCTTAAGTCTCTCCTGGAAACTAAAACGAGCAAGAACATCAGAACCACAAGCAGTCCAAACCACTTTTTAGACAATCACAACCTCTAAAGCACATACGACTATAACTACATAGTTCTCTTAAAATAATTTACAAACATATGGACTTGCTAAACCACACCAGCCACGTACAACATATCAAACATGAGAAGCTTCCAGTGATTATGGCGAGTTATCGGGCACCGGGAACTCGATCCTACCTGAAAAGTGGGGAAAAACACTAAAAGAATGAGCTATGAAGCTCAGTGAGTGACTTGAGTTTTAAAGAAAGTTATTAACTTGTAAATCATATCACCTGGCCATCTATGAGCATATGCATCTGTAATCAAATGTTAAAAGTAACTGTGTAATCATAATAGTTTTCATGAAAACCAGCAAGTATACCGTTAAAATCTCGTAAGGCATGTAAATGATATAAGCTCTTTTTAAAACATGTCACAATCTACGTTGTGTAGGGCACGCCAAATGCACCAACGTTTATTCTCGATGTAGTGGGGCCCGCCCGCCCTCCCATCGTCTTTGTCGTAGTGGGGCCCGCCCGGCACTCACGACAATGGCTGTTATCACGGAGTACACTCAACGTCGACAACGAGAATAAGACTGTGTGCACTGCGGTACTACATAGCCTCGGGCTCAATATCTCGAGAAGATCACATGAAAACATTTGAACATGCCACTTATCTTTTTCTTTCATAAAACTCAACCTTACTTAGCTTGTTCATAAAACTAGAAATCTTTAAAACATACTTGCTAGTACATGCTTGCTTGAAATCATAACATCTCCATAAGTTTTGGCAATCATTAGACATATGCTCATGTATAAATTTCATAAAGACTTTTAGGCTCATCATGAACACTTTAAAACATTTCTAAGAAATCATGAATGCTCATAAACAAGTGTTCAAGAAAACAATAAACATCTAAACCATTTCGTTTTAGCAAAACCTTGAATTTCATAAGCATAATACAAGCCTATAAACCATTTTCAAGGTTCGTTTTGTCACTCACAGTGTTAGAACTAAAGTCTTGACCCGTACACTCGACCTTTTGTTCTTGGCCTGTCAAACTAACCAAAACCATGTTTTAGAACCTCGAGCTCATGGTTTTTAACCTTTAAACTACAAGAAAATACTCCAACAAAAATTCCAGCATTTAACAGATTTTAAGCCCTGTATTCAGACAGCCATAACTTCTTCATTACTTAGCCAAACAGGGTGAAATTTATACCAAACTCTTCCTTTTTGAATCCTCTAAAAATCATATGAAGACATGAAATTGAAATTCCCAATAGATTGGTTCATAAATACCTCGAAAGCTCCTTTCCCGGAACTAACTTCTGCTATTCCAGATTCGATTTTCTGCTGCAACCCGAAACTTGACCTGCTATTTACAACATCTTCCAATCATTTTATATTCACGAATTCTTCACGAAAGTTGTAGGAAATTCAATAAGATTTCCAACCATACTTAATAGAGCTTCTGATTCCAACTCTACAGGTCCGTACAACCAAAACATCAGAGACTTCTCGGATTTGACAGTAAATTTTGTGTTCTGTCTTCCTCTTCACAAATCAGTAGCTTAAGATCCGAATTTGCTCGAGCTTCCTTCACGAATTTTGTTCCAATATGAGTTAAATTTCAGGAAACAAAATTTCAACTCTTACCTCTTTCTGTGGAGCTCGTGATGAACAAAATAGCAGAACATGGCAGAGTGATTACCTTGCTGTCATACTAATTGCTTGAGTTCTCTCTCTCTCTTCTGCAAATCCAGCTCCAAAACCACCTTCTTCTTCTTCCTTTAAACTTCTCCCACGAACCCTCAGCTCCTCTTTGATGAAAATGAGAAGAAAATTGAAGGTACTTGGTTGTTTAAAAGAAAAACCAAGGTGGGGTCTCACCTTCCACTTTCTTTCTTTTTTCCTTTTCCTTTCTTTTCTTTTTTTCTTTTCTTTTCATTCCTAACAAAACACAATATTATAACCTTTCCTTTCATTTTCTTTCTTCATTATTCTTAGAGCAAACCAAACCAAAATGGTTTATGTTTTTCCTTCCTTGTTTTCCTTTTGCCTTTCACTTCATTACTTTTCTTTTTAAAACAAGGAAAACCAAGTTTTAAGCATTCATTTCTTCCTTTCTTTTGTTGTTTGATAATAAGGAGGTTCCAAAGAAAGATCTTGCGTTTACAATAACTCTTATAATTTAACCTATCATGGAAACTATATTATAACTCTTATAATATATATGATGCATGAATATGTTTAACCTCAGGTGGGATTTTAAATCTATATGACATACATTATGTACATATAAATTAATTAAAATTATACATCTCATGCATAAAATAATTAATCAGCAAAATTGGATCCGTTTTTTGCACCTAGGGTAATTATTTAAATTAAATAAAATTAATTTAATAATTATATTAATAATATTTAATAAAATAATTAAATAAATAAATAATAAAACATTTTTATAAATTAAAACTTAAAATAATTAATAAAATGAAACTGAAAAACAGTCAGGTTCGCGCTCATTCAATCTGCAACACTGTCGCCCACAACGTTGACGCGCGTCCTCAACGCAAGCTGCGTTGCAACGCTACGCCCAGCGTTGCAATGCCATCTCGCCGCGAGCATCCGATCATAAGCACGCGCGTTGAGACGCCGTTGGGCAGCGTCTCAACGCCATCGACAGACAGCATGCTTCTTGCAGTTTTTCCCTCGATTTTTCGACTGTTTTCGCTCTGGTTTCTTTACAGCAACTCTTGCCACGAACGACCCGGACTTACAGACTCGATTTACAACAAAATTGCCCAAAACAACGGGCCTTTACATTGATCTCATTAACATAATTGTAAATCTAATCTAGTGCCAAAAATCGAAAACATCCATTTTGCAAACCAAACATTCATCTCATGAAAATATGGTAAAATACCCACATAAATCTTAATAAAACAGTGCATAGATGAAGAACCATGAATTTGGCTCTGATACCATTTGAAGGGAATGAGAATCCCCGCGCAGTTGAAGACGATCGAATCGTCATGGTATCATCATGCAACATGTGTTTATTAAAATGATCTAACTATTAGATCTAGGCTAAACATGCTAAATGGTAGAACAAGAAGAACATACTTACTTGTTGTAAACCAATTCAGCAATCTCTCCTGCAGATCACGATTCTTCGTGCTCCTCGATCTCAACGAACTCTTCCCACGATCGGATCCTAAACACTACCAAATGATCTTCTTGGTTGTTCTCTTTTGGAGAAGGAAAGTTGGTGGGAACTTTTGTGTTTTGGAAAGTGAAGAGAATTGAGAGATTAGAGAGAATTTCACTTTTGGATTCTTAGGGCAAAATCCAAAAATGACAACTTGGCTTCCAAAGCTTGCAAAAACCCTTTTGCAAAGGAGTTTAAATAGTGGCATGATGGAGTTCAAAACTTCACATTATTACCACATTACCCCAACTATAGTTTATGTAAATCTCATTTACATAATCACATAATAGAAGATATGTCATATCTCAATAATTGTGTATTAATTAAATTGAATCACATTCAATTTATTTTCTTTCTTCAATTTCTCCAACTAGCCTTTAATTCAACAATTAGGCTAACATATAGTTTATTATGAATCTCATTCAAATTAAACTATATATTATATCATCTATAACTCATATAAATGATATATATACTCTTAAAGTAAAATTGAACACTTCAATTTCATACCAAAACATTATCCCTTCTTTTATCCAAGATTGAGCCAACCAAGGGATGTAATGGACCTACAGTGACGGGCTCTAATAATCTGAGGTTAACCAGTCAAACTCTTTGGCCTGGTCAACCAATGTTCATTAGCTACAATAACAATCCACTATAGCCTATAGTTGTACTCCCATTAGTGTAGAATATTACGTGTCCACTGATATAAATAATGCCCATGAGTCGACCATTCACAGGTTGTTCGTAGACACAGCTGGGTCAAATTACCATTTTACGCCTGTGTCTACTTCTTGTTCCTTAAGTCCCCACTGCTTCTTTAATGAACAACATATTGTGATGGTCCAACCATACAAAACACCCTTCTCGGGCCTGTGAGAATGTGGGCGCCCGTTTTCCAAGCCCTGGAGACAACACTTAAGGGAACAACCCCTCTAGATTCCCTATAGGCGGGAACGAGTGAATTCCATCTTACGTAGTTAGGTTCCCAGCTCTCCGCTTGGTTCTGTCCCTGAGAAGATAGGCATATTGGGCGAGTAAATGAGACCACCCTCACCCGTAATAGTCAAAGGACAGACCCCCGCAGACAGGAGTCCGTAATACGCTAAGGATTAAGGTCGAGTCACTAATCGTCATCCACGAATTTATTAGTCTTTACTGTCAACGGTGTTATATCAGTAAGTCTAATAATTCACGGTCCGGTCTTGTACAATCTCATTGTACAGGATTCCCTCACTCGCATGTCAACCACATGAACGACTTAGGTCACCTCGTTTGTATCTAATACAAAGCGGGCCGAATCAACAATGTATCCAGGATTAGGTCTCCAACCCCATCCTTATACTATAGACCGTTTGGGTCATTCACTCGAACGTGATCCTCCTTGTGTGTCAACTACACACCGTTAAAGTTCTAGTTCTCTCATATATTCAATGACCCTGGAGCTTAGTTTATTGGAAAGGTTTAAAATATTGCAAGACACAAAGTAAATAAATAAATAACTCTTATTAATTTCAAAATAATATTTTACTAACACGAGTTTAGGACATAATTCCCAACAAATGGTTCTTAAGTGAGATTTTAGAGAAATCGACATTAGAACTACAATGGTACAAGTAGTTGAGAAAGTCCTCAATTTGACTAAAAGGAGAAAGTCGAGTTTAAAGAAGGTGAGCACGAGGAACAATTCATTGACGTTAGATAAAAATAAGTTTGATATTTTAAGGTTATCCTTAACACAGGAGATAGACTTAAGCGTGAAGTTAAAGTGAAAGCATCGATAGCTTTTAATACTACTTACAGAATGCTCCAATGTGGTTAAAAGAACTCAAGTTCTAGGTACAAGAACTTTTATATAAGAGTCAATAGTAATATAAAACCCTAAGGAGTATTAGTGATGTTCGTAAAGGAGAAAGAAGCATCTTTATGTTTGTGCACAGGTTAGAGGAAGTGGAAGAACGTCGCTGCTAAGAATAATTATCTTTGTCCTTGGATGAACGACCTCTCCACTAGCTACAAGGAGCATAATGTTATTTAAGAAGAAAATGGGGTCAAGTTATCGCCACCAAGAATTAGAGATAAGATATCCCGAGACAACTTTCAAACCACATTACGAACATCATGAAGATTATAGAGATTTGACTTAAGTGCCCCTAATGTTTATAGACTTGAAGGATTTAGTGCCCAGGAAAGGGTAAAGCATTGTTGTGATTCAGTTGCTGGAGACATTCTATTTAAACCAAGTCTAAGAAGGGGCAGAAAAGACAATTTTGAAGGTTTGCTTTAGACAAAAGGAGGGAAGAGTAAGTTCTAAGAGGTGAAAGTAGTTGAAAGGTCACCAAGGGGTTATGTGCCCAAGTAAATTTCCAAAGACGAGCATAATGAGATTTGTTGAGCTAAGAAGAGACGAATAGGTGACCATAGGTATTCGGTATTAGAAAGGAAATGTCTGAGTTGAAGATGCAAGGCTTAAGAGGAATTTTGTCAAGACTAGACACTCACCTGCGCGTTATTATTAGAGCCAGTTTGGACAAAAGAAGGAAAGACTGGACATTACGATGTGAAAGTCTTCCGTGAAACTTTGAACAACTAAGTTCCATTAGTAGAACCTTGACAGAAGAATACTATAATTTCTTGAAAATGCAAAGTCTAAAGGTGTTAAGGGAAGTATTCGTATTCAAAGTCTGAACGTTAAGGTTTCACGACAAAAGAGACGGAAAAGTTAAAGGATGTAGTGAATACCACACTAAAGTGTCCAACACTATGGGTGATAAGAAAATTTCATTACATTCGAGTGATCACCTGAACAGGATATTTAAGGAGTTGGAAGGTAAAGGGAGAATGAGTTTTAAAAGACTAAATTCATTTTCACGAGATCGCTTAGACGAACTTGATATCGGTTGAGTTATTTAAAGAGGATTGATATGAATGACTGTTGCGTTGTGCCATAGGCTGAGGAAAGGTTAAAAGAGATAGAGTGTGAGTTATATCATGAATAACTTTCTTTAAAAGGTACATACTATTTCCTAGAACTTGCAATGAAAATTTGGACACTTAATGTAATAACCTATAATTGTTTAGGCTCTAAAGCAAGGTAAGTCAAGAGGATTTCATTCCATTCTTTTAAAAGTTTGTTTTAAAGTTGAGGTCGCAACCTGATTGTTAGTTTTTTTTTTCTTGTCTTTGAAAAATCATTGTTTACAATTAAAGAAATTGAGTTCCACTTATATTTGGTTGTTCAACATTCCTATGTATTGTGTGTTATGAGCTCTGAGTAATCTTGAAATGAAGTTTTGAGGCATGATTGGTTTGTTGCCTGATTTTAGAAGTGCGATTTCTATCAAACAGGTGTTAGAGAAGATTTTGGCATTGTTGTAATTATGTCGTTCTGCTGCCGAAATTTTTGGAGCATTTTTGTAATAAGTTTGACAAAGTTGTATGAAACATTTCATGTGTCACGACAATCAAAGGAGACCTACGTTTGAGTTACTACTACCGTGATTTGAAACTTCCAACGAAATATTGATTTCAATAGAAAACCCCAAAGTTAATTAAGTACGCGAGTGAGATTGTAACGACAACGTTTACTAAAAGGTCGTTGAGAGTAGGGAGAGGTTAACCAATAACGTGAAGAGTCTTGAACAACCGAGCAAAGTTATTAACTCTATCCTTAGCGAAGTCACATCTTTGGTGAAGGCGATAAGATTATGAAAGCAAATGACCAGAGGAAACGATCGAGTCATGCCATGAAGTAAATGCTAGTAACCAGTACAGTAGGCATTAAAAGGGTTTTGAGAATCAACCAAAAAGAAGTTGGTTTAGTAAAGCTTTCCATCCAAAGATCGTAAGACAAAAGAGACTGCTTGGGGACAAGAGAAGAAGGCGCGAGCTAAATATCCTGAGCTATTTCAAGATTGGGAACTTTCAAGGACGAAAAATCTCAAGGAGGGAAGATTGTAACGTCCCAGAATTTAAAATACCTTTTAGGTTATACTGAGATTTATTTAATGGAATATTTAGTTTGGCTTGGAATTTGTTTTTAGTTAGGGTTTCTTTACAAACTAAAGAGAATTGAATAATTCGAGCTTTTAATTAATGGTTATGACAAAATTGTGTTTCTATGGAAAAGAAGGGGCAGCTTTGGAAAAAGGACAAATAGACTTAGGGTTTTGCAAAAAGGAGCATTTTGTCCCTAGTGATGAATGCAAATCGAGGAGCCTCCTGTTGGGTTTTATGTCCTAAAACTCGTGAGTTTGTAAATTGAATGTATATTCTATTTTGCAATAAAGATATTATTGAGATTTATTTAGTAAAGGTGTTATTGAATAAAGTGAATTGTATATTTTGAAACCCTAATCCAATAAAGAACCCATGGCTATAGGATGTATACTTGAACTTTATGTGTGACATAAAAGTGGATCAGGTTCAAGTTATAGCCACAACGGTCTATAGTATAGGGATAGGGTTGGGTACCTTATCCTGGGGACACTATGGACGCGACCCACTTTATAAAGTACAAACGATGTGATCCTGAATTGTTCATGTGGAGACATGCGAGTGGGGGCGTCCTATGCAATGAGTTTGCATAAGACTTGACCGAGAAATAGTCACTTGGATTTTATAACTCCGTTTACTGTCTTAACTGACTATATTCATACGATGACCTAGGTAACTCGATCTTAATCCTGAGCATGCTATGAACTCCTATTTATTTGGATTATCCTTAGATCTGCATGGGTGAGAGTGGCCTTAGATTACCGACTCAATAAGCCTCCCATTTCAGGGATAAGACCGGGTAGATAGCTGGGAACATAGTTCTGCAAGATGGAATTTACTCCTACCCGCTTTAGGGATTAGTAGAGAGGTTGTTCCCTTATTGGCCCGAGAGGGATTCAGTTTGTTAGTTGGACCACAACCCAATTGTTCATTACAGGATCATTGGGACTTAAGGAACAAGAAGTAATTACAATGGTAAAACGGTAATTTTGACCCAGCTGTAAATACGAACGACCTGTGAAGGATCGACTTACTAATCGTGGTTATATCGAGTGGACAGAAATATATCTATAGTGAGGAGAGTGCAACCACTAGGTTTTAGTGGAGTGTCCCGGTGGTTAACGAATGTTGATTAGCTAAGCTAAAGAGTTTGGCTGGTTAATCTTGTATCGTTGGAGCTCATGATCTGTAGGTCCATTAGGTCCCCTTACTAGCTCGGATTAAGCCTTGTAACATTTTGAGAGAAAAGAATTTGAATTGTTCAAATTCGATTTTGGGAGAAAACGTTAATTATATGTGATATACTTAACGTGTCACAGTTTAATTATGAATTAAACTATAATAAACAAGAGGTGGAAATATTTAAATGTGATTTAAATATTTGCTCGGTTTATAACATGAATAGGGATTCATGTCATAAATGTGATTTAAAATTAATTAATTAAATTAATAAATTTATTTTAATTCAATTTTGTTTTTGAAATTCAATTGGACCAAAGGAAAAAGCATGAGCAACCATGCTACTTTTTCAAATTCACTCAAATTGAGCACCTCCTTCTTGCTAAATCCTTCTCATCTTCTTGTTGTCATCTTATCCTAGCTTGAAGAAGCTTTTGGATTCTTTAATTGAAGAAGAAACCATTAGTTTAAATGGAATTAATCAGTTTTTTGATAATTCACGTTTTTGAGACCTTTCTCCCATCTCTCTTCAAATTCTCTCTACCAAAGATCCCACAATCTTCTCTAAGGCATGAGGATAGTAGGGAAGACACTAGAGGTTGTCCACAAAGTGTTTGTGACAAGAAATTGCCCACGGATTAGGAGAATTTTGAACTACAAAGGTATGTGTTCATACTCTCTGTTTTTCCAGATTTGAGCATGCTTTTTGTTTTGTAAAATTGATCAACTTAGAGTGTTCAAGATCCAAAATTGCTTCCGCTTTCTTAATCTACACTCTTTCACCTCCTTCCTCTTTCACCACGCACGCATTCACGACAGCTTCATGGAGGATATTCTCACCGTCTGATCGACCACAGCAGTAGCCGCCGAACAACGTGCAGACCGCCTCCCTCCATCGATCAAGCCGGACGCCAGCCACCGTCGAAGCCATCAGCCATTCGATTCTGCGTCTGTCGCCGACCTGCGAAGCCGTACGCCGTAGTCGTGAAGTCCAGGGTCGGACTCCACACGCCAAGCCTTAGGTCCGTCTTCAGCCCCCACTCCTGGTCGTCAGCCGCCGAACGTCGACAATCGCTGTAGATGGAAGCTTGGAATCTAGTGGATGGGGCGCCGGCTAAGAAACGTTGCCTTTGTCCTACTGGTCCTCGTCGAAATCCATCACAGAAAACCGATTTCGTCCTCAACGTCGTTTTCTATCGCTGCCTTCGCCGAGCTGCAAGTTGGAGCCCTTAGTCGCCGGAATCGCGAGCCGCCTTCGTCTCAACCAATTCGATAGTGAATCGTCATTGCGTTCAAAGTTTGGGTAAACCGATTTGGTGCCTTTTTGACTGGTTTTGTTGGAGATAGGATCGGTTCTGAATAGATCGACTCACGAGCTTTGCATATCTGGCTTCTACGCTCAGAGAGGCGCCATGACGCGTCGCCGCTCACCGGAGCTTTTTTCGGTCCACCTAATTTGATCCTTCGAGTTCGTTTTCAGCCTCCGTTAGTGGTAATTCGACTTATCTTTTATTGGATTCGAAAAATAAGTTAACTCATAATGTGTTTAATTAGGAAAATGGGATGGATTGAAGGAATTCGAGTATCGAGAAAGTTTGAGAGGAACCTTGAATTAGGATCGGAGCTTGAGGAGTTTCAAGTTATGCTAATGTAAGAGATTTTCTACAAATGATCTTAAAAAGGGAAGTAAATATGATTTCTTGAAAGATTTATTTTAAAAGATGAAATTCGAGGACTTATTTCAAAAAGGCGAATTACCAAGACTTACGCTCATGAATTTAGAAAAGTAATATTTCAAAGGGTTCTACAGATCCTCGAGAAATCATTTCAAAGTATTTTAAAACGAGCCTCGACACAGTTATGTATAGTTATGCACATTAAGATTTTTCAGTTATTCCATTGTTTTAATTATGTATCTTAAATTATAAACATATTTATTACTTATGACTTATTGGCCCAAGTTTAATGTTATGAAAGTTATGCCATGATTTTATGTTTTATGTGATTTTTGCATCATCCTGAATACATATGTATTTGTGTTGGAAGAATGGGACCTCATGCATATTGGATGTATATGAACATGTCATGTAGGTTGTGGCAATTGGTCTCCTGAGAATTTATGCATGGTAAAACATGCATCAGAAACCCTATGGGTCAAACTTATAGGAGTCAGTGAGCGACTCAAGCTTATAGGGGTTTGTGAGGGACTTAAAAATTATAGGGGTCTTGAGGGACTCCAATCTTATAGTTGTCACACCCCCCTCCCGAACTACCTGCTACTTAGCCCGAAAGGCGGCGTGAAACCAACAGACATTGTTTACCTCTTAACAATACCTGCTGACTCTGTACTCCTGATAAACATACTATGTTCGCATATGGAACATTTTAACATAACACAGCAGAAACTGGACAACTATTAAACATACACAAGGAGAAACCCTTCATAAGTCTCTCTTGGAAACTAAAAGTCAAGTGCATCAAAACAACACAAGACAACTCATTGTTTATACAACCGCTAATGTACAAGACTTCTATAGCTACATAACGACTTTCTATACAACACCAGCCACGTACAAACTAACAATTTATGAACTTCCAGCAGACTATGGCGGATGTCGGGTACAGTGAGCTCGATCTCTACGAAAGGTTTGAAAACATTGAAAGAATGAGCTAAAAAGCTCGGTGAGTGTCTACCTTTAAAACATTATAAGCTCACGGTGTGAATCATAATAATGGCAGATTATAAGTAGAACATAGCTTAACATTTGTTTGTAAACATAAACAAACCATGCTTCCAATTTACAGGTTTTAAGTCACCACTTGTGCATAGCACAAAACTCGAAATGTACTAAATTATCGAGGGTAGATAGATCAATAATATGGAAGCTCATAACAATAAAACACATGACATGATACCACATCAAACCACATAGGTGGTAGAGTTACATTTATTCCAATAAGGTTCATACCTCTCTCTCTCTCTCACGTGCACGTGGAATACCTTTGGTCGTTTGGTTTTCCCTAATACCTTCTCTATGTCCTTCAGTATTAAGGTAAAACCATTTACTACCCGAATACCTTCTCATTGTCCTTCAGTATTTAGGTAAAACCATTTACTTCCCGGATACCTTCTCATTGTCCTTCAGTATCGGGATATCATGATTCATTCCCCCCCTAAGTACCTTCTCGAATGTCCTTCAGTATTAGGGGTTAATCAAGATCAAGGGCATAACTTGTCTACCATGGAAATCATGTCTTTATAACACATACAACAATTTCTTGACAATTTCATATTATCATCTAAACATGTTCCCAAGTGGATTTACACAAAACATTCTCTAAAGGAAAGCATACTTTCATAATTTAGTTTCCATACTTGGATTTATAGTTACAACTAATTCAAAGCATGCTTAGGTTCCATCATGAACTTTATGTTAGAAAACTCCATGAAGCCATTCACAACTAGTTCAAACAAGATGTAATTATCAACACTTATGTTCATGAAGAAAAACATAGGTCAAACATAGTTCTAAGATAGAGTCACTCACAGTATTAGAATTGGGATCTTGGCTTGTAAACTTGGCCTATTTGCTCTTGGCCTGTCAAACAAGCCAATCAATCATTAGAACCTCGAGCTCATGATTTTTGACCTTAAAACTTGCAAGAAAACACACATTCAAATTTCCAGCATTTTCATATTTTTCTGCCCTGTATTCAGACAGCCATAACTTCTTCATTACTTATCCAAAAATAATGTAATTTATACCAAACTCTTCCTTTTTAAACCCTCTAAAAATCATATGAAGACATGAAATTGAAATTCCAAACGGATGTTTTCAGAAATACCTCGAAAGCTACTTTCCTCAAAACAGACTTCTGCTGTTTCCAGATTCGGATTTCCTGCTGCACAACAAATTTAACCTGATATTTAGAAAATCATCTAGACATATTCTACTCACGATTTCTTCACGAAAGTTGTAGGAAATTCAATAAGCTTTCGAACCATACCAATTAGAGCTTCTAACTCGAAGTATTCGAATCAGAACAACCAAAACATCAGAGACTTCCCAGATTTGACAGCAAATTCTGTCTTCTGTCTTCCTCTTAACAAAACAGTAAGTTAACTTCAGTATTAGCTCGAGCTTCCTTCATAAAATTTGTTCCAAATTGAGTTACCTTTCATGTATCAAAAACTCAACTCTTACCTCTTCTTAGTGGGCTCGAAAAGACCAAAACATCAGAACTGGTCTGAGTTGATCACCTTGCTGCTATATAGTTAAGCTTTGAGTTCTCCTCCTTTCTTCTGCAATTCCAGCTCCAAACTCACGAAAATGGCTTCCTTTTTCTTCCTTTCTCCTTCTCCCACGAAGCTTCAACTTTGGTTTTGATAAATGAAGAAGAAAATTGAGAAGATAAAGCCATTTTATAAACCAAGGAGGCAAAGTTTGTCTTTTTCCCTTTTGCTTTTTCTTTTCTTTTTCCTTTTCTTTTCCGTTCCTTTATCCCTTTCTTTCTTTTCTTTTCTTTCCTTTTATTTCCTAAACAAAACAAAACACAATATTATATCCATTCATTTCATTTCATTTTCTTCATTATTTTTAAAGCAAACCAAACCAAAATGGTTTGAGCTTTTCCTTCCTTGTTTTCCTTTTATCCTTCACTTCATTTCTTTTCTTTTTTTTTAAAACACCAAAATAAGTGTGTAAAGAAACCCTAAGCATTTAGCCAACTTATCCCAAGTCTGTGAGACATATGATCTTCCATTCAATACATGATGCACCTAAAACTTCTCCAAATTGCTAATGATTTGAACTTACTTCAATGAAACTTTTAATATGCTTATTTCAATGTTTACCTATCCCTTTATGAAGTTTAGACACATTGTAGCTCCAAATTCAATAGATTCCCAAATTCGATCACGACATCGTTTAGTGCAACCTATACGATTTTGCATATTTCAAAACATCATGAACGAGTGCTCAATGATAAAAGAGAATAGGGTTTAGGGCTTACAATAGTGGTCTGTGAGGGAGTCAAACTTATAGGGGTCTGTGAGGGACTCAATATGAAATGACTCAGGTTAACCCAATTGACCACGCATAGCCAAAGAGAAAAGTCATGATTTTATGAAAGAACGTTTGAGGTCCCACTACATAAAGTGTTATGATTCCAAGGGTCACGAATAACAGTAATGGTTAGAAGCCATGTTTGAAAGGAAGTCATGTTGCATGTGTTTACATTTCCGACCCCCACTTATCATGTGTATTTTTATCATACTCACCCGTTTACCTTTGTTCTTCTTTCTCCGCTTTTAAAATGTTTTCAGGTAAAGGTGAGGGCATACCAGGCGAGTGAGAGGGATGCGCTAAAGAAGCCATGGGAACCAAGTCATAGTTTTCCAAAGATATGTTTTAGATAATATTTTTAACAAACTATTATTTTCCGCTTATGTATTATAGAAGTTTGAAACTAGTGGCGAACTTAGTTATGTTTTTAAATGTTTTTATTTTTGGGATTCCAACATAAAGTAAATTTAATCACCAAGTTTTTCCTATTTACCGTTATTTAAGGCCTCAAAGTCATGCATGAGTAGCAATGCCCTACGAACTTATGTTATCAAAGTAGGGGCGTTATAAGAACGTTTAAAGTATTTATAATTTTAAAAAACTAACACCTAAACCCTTTTGGAAACCCTCAACTGCAAAATAAATCGAGATTCAACCCCTCTTCAGCCGCCGTAAGCTTCGAATCTAAGTGCATTTGTTATCGTTTTCTCCATCGTCGACGACTGGTTGAGTTCTCCGTCTCTAGTGACTTATCTTCCATCATCTCCGGCGCTCTTTCTTCGTTCTCTGTCGTTGGCATCATTTGATCTCCCACCCCTTAGTGTTGATCGTTGGTATCTTGCATCGTGAAGATTTGAGAAACCCTCTGTGTTGTTGTCGGTCTTTGTCGATCACCGTCGACCTGTCATAAGCAACTCACAGCCTCACGGATCTCGCTGCCTCTCGTCGACCCACCAGAAATCGTTCCATTTGATGGGCTTATTCACGTTGTATGTAAAAAGGTAACATTATGCAAAGATTGTACTATTCGGTCGTCCTTCTATGTTACTTGAAACATAACTGATCCTTAACGTTTTTGGTTAAATTTGAACCCCCAAATGGTTTTTTTGATAGTTAAATCATTTTCATCTACACTAAAAGTTTGAGAACTCTTTTCAACTTGGTTAACCTCTAACACCATAAATTTTTGTTCTTATTGCTTAAAATCTTTAATGGAAAGAGTTTCATTTAGCCATCCACCTTGCAGGATAAGAATTTGTGCATTTAGATCTTAAATTACTGAAAATGGTTATTTGTTTCTTATATATTTGCATTTAATTAAATTCATTATATAATAAGAACTAAATCTATTTGTTTCTTTATTTTTGTTTCTATTAAACTCAACAAAATTTAGTGATCTTGATACTTATGCAATACACGTTTACTTAAATATGAAAGTTGAAAGTACCATCAGAATGAGTAGCTGCAATTTTTTTCATTGTGGAAAGTAACATTTGTTTAGCAAGCTGACTCTCTATCTTTCGTTGTTTGTAAATTAAACAACACTGTTAAGATCCTTCGTTAAGTGTGCATCATTTTAGTAGAGTATTCATTATGAGACTTTGGGAGAGAGAAAACCCTCTCGAAAGGCTATTGTTATATTGAAACGTTCGTTGATATTGAAATATATTAGTTTCGTTAAGTTCTTAGTATTTTCTTGTTTGGATACCTAACATGAAGTTGGATAATATTCTAAGCATTTTTACTTTCCTTTTTCCTTTATATATCCATGCAGATGCCTTCATCTTATTATGAAGCTACACATAACAAAAAAAAAAATTATCAACAAAAGAAAATTGAAGGAAAAAACCTACCTGCACATAACAATGTTTGGAGCATGTGATGGGTTGACATGGTGTTAGAATTCAAATACAAAATAGTGCTTGGACCACAATGTTCAAAACTTAATGAATTTGAACTAAACTGTTGTTTTATAATTCTTAAACTATAAATTTTGAGAGATGGAAATAGAGAGAAAGAGAAGATTGTGTTTCAAAAGGCTCTCTCTCACATCTACGCATTAGGATCAGATTGCATGAGAAAGGACACTTTTTATTGTGTGTTTCTTACTACTTACCCTTATAATCATAAAGTTAATGTTTTTTTAAAAAACCCAAATGGAAGTACGTACGAAGGAAATGGAGGAAAAATTAAAGTAAAGAGAGAGGGAGAGAAGGGCAAGGGTATTTCTGGAGTTGTGTTGTCATGGTTAACAATTAAAAAAATACCCTTAAATTAAACTCTTCTTATTGAGACCTACCGACCCAACTTCACCTTATTCCTCTCCTTTATTCTCTGATGATACCTCCGGCGATTGGTGTTTCATTTCTGGACCTTGCTGAATGACAACCTCAGACTCTGATATGAACTTATTGGAAGAAAAATCCCTCGTGTTATTTTGGGTAAGATTCAACTCATTTCAACCCCATTTACAATGGAGTTCTCCTTAACTTTTGTTGTAGTTTTTTCGACCTTTGGGTTTTAGTTTTTGATTGACTGATGAACAAGCTTCACTTAGTTTTAAAAATCTTGGATTGTTTTCATCTGCAGAGACAGAAACCCTTACATAATCAAAGAGGGTGAAAAGAGAGAAGAAGGAGAAGGGGAAGACGTTCCGTTTATATGAAAAACACACAAGGTATAAATCTATCTTCTTGAACACCCAATGAGTAGAGTGGAATGCTAATTATATGGTGCACACAATTTGGATGGTGTGATGTCGAATTTGATAGGTTTGAGAATTAGATTACCATGGTGGATGGTTGTTTAGAAGTTGGATTCAATAGCTTATAGGACTTGGATATGTGCGTTCTCTATGAATGTTCTCTATGATAGTAAATATTTTGTACAATTTAGTTTCTTAATTTCTTTGACAACCAAAGTGACAATCAAAACTATCTTTACGCACTTTTTTGCCACTTTATAGGTTCTAGGGGCGAATTTGATATTTTTAATTATTTTTGAGTTGTTAATAGCCTCAAAGTGTTCTTAATCACCTTTAAGACAATTTTGGAGTGTTAAGGGGTTGGTTATGTGCTAGTTTTATGATTTTTTTAACTTTCTTTAAGAGTCAAAATGTGACTCAAACTCTTTTTCACAACTTTCATTGGGTTTGCTTTCTCCCCACCCCAGATGGTGATAAATTGTGGGCTTATTAAAAATTTTCCCCTCAATGGACTTGTAAGCTTGAACACATCAAAGTCCATGGTTCCCACATTGTTTCGCTGTGGGATGAAAAATTTTGTGGATGATACATCTACTTTTCTTAGTGGGAAACACAAATTTTTTCTCAATGGGGAATGGGTTGGAGTTTGTAAAGATTCTTTTTTATTTGCAATGAATGTGAGACGCAAGCGACGAAGGAATCCATTATGCATCTGCTGATTCATTAAACTTTTTTTTATGGCTTTATATGAAACTTTAAACCATTTTTGAAGGCACCTTGATGCAGGCGATTGACATTATTGTCTACATTATTTAAGTGATCTACTGATTTTACATGTCTTTGTCTATTTGACTAGGAAACTTTTTTCAAATGTGTATGTTGGCTAGTTGGCGTTTGCAAGAAGTTTCCTTGATAAGCCAACAAAAGTTATTATTTGATTCATTTATAGTTAATATATCATCCTATTAAACAAAAACCCACTTATAAATTCTGACATGTGAGTGATACTTCTCTTTAAGTTGTTGAGTACATATTTTGTTTCATTTCTGGTGGTTGAGCATTCTTGAATCGTTAAAATGATAAGTGAATTGGAGTTTGATTGAGTTATCTGGATGTTGAGTTTAGAAGTGCATGTGTTTTGTTTCAGACAAATACATGTAAAATTTTGGTATTTTTTGTAATTGTGTTGTTATGATACCGAAATGTTTAGAACAAAAGGGTAAACTCCACTTTATGATAAACATATTAACTGGTTTGTTAGTTTTTAGTTCCACTTGGAAATTGTGACATGTGAGTTATACTTGTTTTGAAGTTTTTTAGTGTATAATTTTCTTCATTTCTGGTGGTCGAGCATTATTGAATCGTGAAAATGATTATTGAAATGGAGTTTTTGATTGAGTTATATGGATGTTAAATTTAGATGTATGTTTTAATTTCAGACACGTACATGTAAAATTTTGGAATTGTTGTAATTATGTTATTATGTTGTCAAAATTTTTGGGACATAAGGATTGCATGTTTAGTAACCTTTCCTTAGACTAGGCTCAAAATTAGAGGTCCTACAAGTTTTGTCATATATTATTAAATTTCATTGTACCATTATAAACTTTATTATTTTTTATTTATTGTTAGGTACTTATGCCAATCTGAACTCATCATATTAGAACAAAATGCATTTATTCAACCATCCTTGATTTCACATGGTTCTGGGCCTGAAGAGCAACGTTGTCGATTCCTATGTAATTGGCTACGAGAGATCAATAATAAATTACTGATATGTCCTTGTAATTCAGGGTACGTAAAATATGTCCTTATTAATTTACTTGTATTTTGTATATATTCCTAACTCTTATTTGTTTGTAATTCTATATTTAGAAACCATGGGTCGTTTGTAGTTATCTCATTGAGAACATCTACAGTTTGGTCCATGGACTTCATGGGACATGACATTCGCGATTATTTGAAAAATATAGTTAATACGTAAGTATATGAAACTTCTACCATTGATATATTTCTGATAGAAAACGTTATTCACTTAAATTTATATATTTATACTTGTTTAGCGCTATTAGGATGTTTTCTGCTCAAACAAACGTTAGAAGTCCAATTCTTAATTGGATAGCATGTTCATGGACAAACGCCCCTTCTTTCACTCGGTCGTTGAAAACGTGTTTGAGCGAATCGTGTCGAACCTTAAATTACTATTGCCCAAACACATCCTACAACGAATCCATAATCTCCTTTGCAGATGACCATTAACTCATGATTCTTTGCCAAAACTTCAGATAAGCTGCCAATGATGTAGACCTTGGCTTTTTCATTGGCCTTGATCCATCGATCGTAAGCATCACGAAGACTTCGTGATGCAGTCGAGCTCGGCAACTGAGGACATTCCTCAGTAAACACGAACTTCAGGTCGTCTGTTACTAGAATCGTGTTGATATTATTCTTCTAGGTTTGGAAGTTATCTCCCACTAATTTGTCGGAAATAAGTAAAGCGATTATTGAAGTAGACATATTTTTAGCTAAAAAATTAAAAAAGAATTTTGTGTCAATCTCGCATAAACTTTGGAAATCAAATTAAGTTTTAGCAAAAATTTAATCTTATGATCCCTAGGTCATTTAAAAATTGCAATGATATCCTAAAGGTTTAGAATGACCGTCACCGAGGGGTGAATGAAACACTCCTCCTTTAGGATGAGACTTTCTCGACCATACCATAATCACGAAATAACTCGATTCCATTAGGCGACAAGTTTCCATTAGTTGGTCGAATTCATTAACACTTAACGAATTCCGTGAGTGTCACCCTCAATCTTTAAGTTTCTAAGTATCCGTCCAAACAATAGCCACCGAATGCTAAAGCACGAAGAAAAACAAACAAGGAAACTGTATCCCTTTCGGGAATTCACGGTGTTTCGACTTCCATGACCAAGGTCCTCCGAAGAGATTGTCTAGTCGAGGCCAAACTAATAGGCGGATCATAGGGGTCTTACGGTGTGAACCGAAAGAAGAGACCGTGTGTCTCGTTTTTACATGTCGCACTCCCACTCACTATAAGTACTCTCTCCATCCCTTTCATATTGACTCATACAAATACCATCTAAAGGGGGACGCTCCCATTTGCGTCATGAGGCCGATAATGGATTTCACGGTGCGGACTTAAGGAGATTTGTGGTCGAAAAATTAAATGTATCTTGTACACCTTTTTTCGTCCCACTCAGCACTTTATAAATTTTTGGATTGACCTAGATTAACTTGCTAAAATTTACCTAAGTCTACCAATATAACTCTTACATGATATTTATCCTAAGTTTATAATCACATTATTACTTAGGTCTATGTGAGTAAATTAATCAACATTTAATTAAGGACACCAACGATAAATATAATCTAAGATTCTCCAGACCGAATTCACTCCCAACTCGGTTTCAAGTTAGAGGTGTTCTGCAAGCGTCAACTTAAATACTGACCTTTAGACAAAACCTTCCTTAGAGAGAGTTACTAATCAGTCACCATTCAAAGATTACATTTTGATTTACTAATTCTAATCTTATTAGAACTAGAAAACCTAAATCTAATTATTCAAGTTCTAAACACTTTAAAACTAATAATTAACTTAGGTTACATGCATTTCTATGCTATAGTGCTTGATCATTCATCACATAATCCTATCGATGTGTTCCGTGTTCTATCATATAGTCCATGAATTCAGTGTTCATATACTCTCCACCTTGATCCGATCGAAGTGTTTTTACGGATTTACCTAACAGGTTCTCAACCTTAGTCTTGTACTCTTTAAAAATTTCAAGAGTTACAGACTTCTTATGCATTTGGTAAAGATGCCCATATCACGAATAATCATTTATTAAAGATACGAAGTATTCATAACCACTTCGTGCTTTAACACTCATCAGACCACAAAGGTCAGAATGTATAAGCTCAAGGGGCTCCTTGGCTCTGTATCCTTTCCCACAAAAGGGACGTTTGGTCATTTTGACTTTGAGGCATGACTCACACGCCGGTAAAGAGTTTTCTTCCAACTAACTTAGAAGTCCACTTTTCACTAGCTCTCAGTCCGATTGAGATTAATGTGGCCTAACCTTAGATTCCAAAGATGGGCATTTTCTTTTGGATAAACTTTAACACTTTTAGTTCATGTTTCTGCAGTTTTTAATAACTTAGTGTTCGAAACACTATTGATAGAATTAGGCTTTAAAACATACAAATTAGACTTAAGTGAAGGAGAACAAATGAGATTACCATTTCAGAAAATAAACGCTTTATTACCATTAAACGAAACGGAGATACATTGTTCTAAAAGACAGGAAAGAGAAACGAGGTTTCTACTAAACTGTGGAACTATATACATGTTGTCTAACCAAATGTAATTCCTCCCAAAGAAAAGCTTCACTTTGTCGATAGCTGCAACAGAGACTATCTCCCAGGATCCAACCCATTTAACCACCTCACCCTCTCGTAGCTGCTGCCAGGAATGAATTGATGGAGATCATATCTCGTTGAGCAACAGAAACAATTTTGGGATCGTTAATGTGGTTGATTGTTTTAATTGAAACAAAAACTAGTACATTGATAAATAATACAGAACAAGCATGAATTTCTAATCCTATTAGACATGGATAAAAGCATACATGCAAACATGCATAGTTTAACAATTAAACTAAAGAGGAGAAGAAGAATACCTTTGTAGTTTCTAATTCTCCAGCAACGCCTTGCTCCTAGCTTTTCAGCAAAACAACTTCTCTGTTTTTCTCCAAGAAGAACACTACCAAGAGGAGAGCCTTCTATATCTCTGAGTTCTACTTAGATCTGCCTTGGTGGAAAGATAATCCAACTCTTGGAAGAAGAATTTTGGGAATGATTGAGATTGAGAGAGAGAATTCTTGTGTAAGTATGGAAAATGATCAATCGATCAACTGAAGTGAGCAACCCACTTCTCCCTGTTAAACTGTCGATAGGGAGAAGGGGAGGGGTATTGGGTAACGTGTCTGAGTCGCACGTTTCCTCATTTATTATTATTAAAATAATAATAATAGTAATAATAATATTGATAATAATAATAATAATAATAATAAATATAATATAATTAAATAAAATTTACTTATTCATTTAAATTATATAAACATAATACAAATTAAAATCATATATTTAATTTGGATTAAATCTCATTTAATCATATTACCCCTTTAACCTATAGTTTTAATGTACAACCAGTGCACATTAAATTTTATCTTATAGTTTGCAAATGTTAATATTTGAACTCTTTCAAATATTCAATTCTCTCATATAATTGAATATGAATCATATTCACATTAAATTTATAATATATAGTTCCAAAACTATATATTATATTGTATCAATATACATTAAGTTTATTCCCAAACGAATTTGAACATTTCAAATTCAAATTATCTAGAACCCTTTACTGTTGGGATTTCTGTCCTAATCTCGTGTTTGTAAAATATTGTTTTTGAAATTAATATGAGTTATTTATTTTTTTACTTTGTGTCTCGCAATATTTTAAACCTTTCCAATAAACTAAGCTCCAGGGTCATTGAATATACGAGAGAACTAGAACTTGAACGGTGTGTAGTTGACACACAAGGAGGATCACGTTCGAGTTAATGACCCGAACGGTCTATAGTATAAGGATGGGGTTGGAGACCTAATCATGAGTACAGTGTGTGGATGCGACCCGCTTTGTATTAGATACAAACGAGGTGATCTGACTCGTTCATGTGGTTGACATGCGAGTGGGGGCATCCTGTACAATGAGATTGTACAAGACCGGACCGTGAATTATTAGACTTACTGATATAACACCGTTGACAGTAAAGACTAATAAATTCGTAGATGACCATTAGTGACTCGACCTGAATCCTGAGCGTATTACGGACTCCTGTCTGCGGGGGTCTGTGCTTTGACTAGTACGGGTTTAATGTGAATGTGATTCATGATAAGCTATATGTTAGCCAAATTGTTGAATCAATGGCTAATTGGAGAAATTAATTGAGAGAAATTAAATTGGATGTGATTCAATTTAATTAATAAACAGTTATTGAGATATGAGATATCTTATATTATATGATTATGTAAATGAGATTTACATAACCTATAGTTGTGATAAAGTGGTAAAAATGTGGAGTTTTGAAATCCATCATTCCACTATTTAAACCCCTTTGCAAAAGGGTTTTGGGAATAATACAAGCCAAATTCTCATTTTGGATTTTGACCTAAGAATCCAAAAAGTGAATTCTCTCTACTCTCTCATTTCTCCTCTCTTTCAAAAACACAAAGAAGTTCCCACCAACTTCCCTTCTCCAAAAGAGAACAACCAAGAAGATCATTTGGTAGTGTTTGGGATCCGATCGTGGGAAGAGTTCGTAGAGATCGAGAAGCGCGAAGAGTTCGTGATCTACGGGGGAGATTGTTGAATTTGTCTACAACAAGTAAGTGTTTTCTTCTTGCTGTAAAATTTCAGCATGTTTAGCCTAGATCTAGTAGTTAGATCAATATTGATATAAGCATGTTGCATGATGATACCACGACGATTCGATCGTCTTCCGCTGCGCGGGGATTCCCATTCCCTTCATTTATGAGCTAGAAGGCTGATCTAATGAACCTACAGATCAGAAACTCCAACGATACAAGATTGCTCGGTTAATCCCATTAACCTTCCAATCAACATTCGTTAACTGCGGGAACACTCCACTAAAGTCCCACAGCTGCACTCTTCTCACTGTAGACATATTTCTGTGTCCATGGATATTGGCCAATAACAACAAGTCAATCCTTCACGAATGTTTGTAACACCAGTTGGGTAAATTACCGTTTTACCCCTGGGTTACATCTTGTGCCTTAAGTACTAGTGCTCCTCTAATGAACAATCTGTTTGTTGTCCTACCAACAAACAGAGTCCCTCTCAGGCCAATGAGAGGGTCAGGCTCTTTGTTCAAGCCCCGGGGACACCACTTAAGGGAACATTCCTCTACTAACCTTAGTAGGCGGGAAGGAGTGAATTCCATCTTGCTAGGTTAAGTTCCCAGCCGCTCACTCGGTCTTGTCCACAAGAAGGTAGGCATATTGAGTCGGCGAATCTTGCCACTCTCACCCATACTAGTCAAAGGACAATCCCTCACGAACAGGAGTTTGTAACCTGCTCAGGATTGAGATCAAGTTGCCTAGGTCATCCTAGTGAAATAGAAACCTAACTCGTCAACGGAGTTACATCTAGAGGTTACTATTTCGTTGTCTGGTCTTATGTAATCTCATTACATAGGATATCCCGACTCACATGTCATCTACACGAACACGTTAGGATCACAGTGTTTATATCAAATACAAAGTGGGCCACATCCATAGTTTTACTAGGGTAGAGTAGCCAAACCTTATCCCCTAACTATAAACCCCTTAGGTTGTATCTCGAACCGAGATCCTTTTTATATATATTACATTCAGTTAAAGATTCATTTAACAACCTTGGATGTTTAGTTTATTGGATTTAGGGTTTAAATAAAGGCAAACTCGTAGATAACTAATAATAACACTTTATTGAAATAATAACATTTTATTACAATAATTATAACATAATTAGAAATTACGAGTTTTAGGGCACAAATCCCATCATGAATTCCCTTAGAAGAAGAACAAACGTGGTTAGCGTGTAGAATGCAAAATCCAGCAGAGTCACCACTCTCCGCTAAACATGTTTGATTTCCATTAAATCATATTTACTTTGATTCTTCCCCTCGGCAAGGAATTTGGGACAATTTCTCTTCCATTGGTCGTTCCCATTGCAGTGGAAACACTTTGCTCTTTATGCAACTTCCTTGACCTTTTGCCCTTTTGGGCGGCAGCTCGGTCAACTTTACCCTTCTTCATTTTATTCTTCCCATTTGGACAGGAAGGAGCCACAGATTTGGTCCCAGAGGTCAAACCTCTGTAATATGATATGTAGTCAACACTTGCCTCGACTTTGATTGTCTAATCATCATCAAGGAATAAAAGTTCTATAGCTCATTTAGAAGGGTGGTCAGAGTGTAGCTTATCTTGTTCATAAACACATTGTTACGAGGCTGAAGGAAACTCTTCGTAAGAGTGTCCAAAATAAAGCTTACTTTGCTCTAATCGTCGATCGAAGCCTCGTTCATCTCTGTTGGATTAAATTGGGTCATCATGTCCAGAACATGTTCACGGACAAACGTCCCTTCTTTTATCCGTGCATTGAAGACGTGGTTGAGCGAATCCTGCCTGGTCTAAAAGGACTGTTGTCCAAACATGGCATGCAACGAATCCATGATCCCCTTGGCGGTGGCCATCAACTCATGCATCTTTGCCAAGACTCAATTAAGTTGCCTATTATATAGACCATGTCTATTTCATTGGCCCTGATCCATCGACCGTATGTGTGACGACCATCATCTCAGGTACTAATTATTTATTGTATTTGACGTTCAATCGTTAAATTTATTGTTATCTCTTTTAAGATGAGATTAACTATGAAAATAAAAGGGAAAGGTAATTTTAAGGGCGTTTTGGTGATTTAGGCCTAAATTAGGGTGATCAATAGCACACAACTTGACCTAGATAGATGGTATATATATCATGAGAAACCCTAGCCTCCACATCTACTCTTCATTTTACCAAACCCTAACCCTAAAAGAGCACACACTTTCTCCTTCTCTTTGATGTGCAAACCCTAACCCTAAAAGACTCCACCTCTCCCTCTTTCACTCAACCCTAGCCGATCACCTCTTCCCCATCATCTCCATGCCCTAGCCGCGCAAGCGAAGAAGAAAGCAGCCTTGGCCGTCGGACCCACACGCGCACAGGACACATTCCAGTAGTCCCGGCCGTCGTCCTCACCGTCTCTCCCACCGTCCTGCAGTAGAACGCGTCGAGCCGCCAGCCGCAAGCATCCGCCGGAGCTCCACACACGCGAGTAGCACACGTCTCGCGCCTTCCGGCCACGAGGCTGATCGGGAGTTGCCTCCTCCGTCAAGGGCCGCACGTACAGCCGAGGAACCTCCACGAACCGTCCCACAAGCGCCGCCGCCGCCTCCCTTACGAGTTCGTGAAGCCCTAGTCGCGGCGAGCTCGCCCGTCCGCCTTCCATCCGCGAGTCCTCGCTGCACCTCGCGTTCCGCCGGCCGCAACTCTTCCGATCGAAGGTAAGTACTGCAGCCGCCGAACTCCAGTCTCCACGAGCTCGGCCGTCAACGAGCCTGCGGCAGCCGCCGGTCGCTTTGGTCGAGCTCCACCCGCATCGCTTTGTTGAAGAAAGCGTCGCCGCGCCGCCCGGATCCGTCCCACGACCACGGTACGGGCAACACCGCCCTCGCTTGCGGCAAGGGTTTGTCGTTAGGTGAGCGTTTGATTCGAGTTTCATACCTCATTGGAATTATTGCGACCTATCGTTTAGATTAAACGTTCAATTGAGAAATTGAGTACGGGTTCGAACACGTCTTTGTAGGAACCGAACTTGGAACAGAATTGGTGGTCGATTGCCAAGCAAACTAAGGAATATTGAGTTCTCGCGTTGAAACCGAGGTAAGCGGGATAGGATATCTTAATACGGTAGTTTAAGTATCGCACGATTAGGGTTTTAGTGAATGCTTGGAGTTTGAATTCGGAAATTATGATGTGAATCAGGTTTCGCTAAAAGGAGAATAGGCAGGGAGTTCGATTAGGTTTTGGAATAAAAATCGAAGCTCGAGGTAAGGGACCTTGTGCCGAACTTTTAATGGGAGTAAATGAAAATGATTTTCATGATTTTATGCGAAATAGTTCATATTTTTCACATGAAAATCCACAGATATTATTTTGAGAATACGTGATATTTTATGTGCAAATACTTCGATGTATTATGTGAAAATTAATCATTATTTTATGTGAAAGTATTCTCGTATGTTATGTATAAGGATCCCATTATTTCATGTGAGAATAGGACAGTAGTTTGTATGAGAATGTTTCATGTTTATTACAAAAGTATGATTTTTCACCCTGTCCATGAGAAAGTATGAATGATATGTTGATGATGATGTTTGTGATATGTACACCATGATTATGTGACTGATGGGACCTTATGCATGTTTTGTATGCCACGAAATGAATTAACGAATAGTGTGGACATTGGTTATCCTGAGATCGCTATGTGCATGGTCAGACATGCAATAGAGACCTATGGGTCAAAGTAAATGCAGGGTCCGTGAGGACCCAAATGAAATGACTTCGGGATGACGATCGGCCTCACAATTAAATAAACAGTCATGGATTAAAGACCTGACAATTAAATATACAGCCATGGATTAAAGACCTGGCAATTATATGAACAGCCATGGATTAAAGACCTGGCAATTAAATGAACAGCCATGGATTAAAGACCTGGCAATTAAATGAACAGCCATGGATTAAAGACCTGGCAATTAAATAAACAGTCATGGATTAAAGACCTGACAATTGAATGAGCAGCCATGGATTAAAGACCTGGCAACTGAATAAGCAGTCATGGATTAAAGGCTTGACAATTAAATATGCAGGCATGGATTAAAGACCTGGCAACTCTAGAAAGTTCTAGATCCCATCTATGTATGTTATGAATGAGTTTAGAGATCATGATTGTATGTGTATGCAAATCCCAAACCTCGGTAGCGAGGTTACTTACTGGGTATTGTTTTGCAATACTCACCCTTTCTTTTAAAAAATGTTTTTCAGGTAAAGGGAAGGGCGTGCGGGGCGGATGACGGGGCGCGTTAAGACCATGGGAACCAAAGATGATTTCCATATATTCTTATTTTGAACTATTGTTGTCTCTATGTTTTCATTTGAAGTTAAACTTACTTACAGTTTTTAATGGGCCAAGCTGATGTGATGTTTTTTTTAAATGATTTGAATGTTTTGTTTTTTTTTTTTTGGGATCCCTGAAACTATTTACGATAATTGGAAATGGCTTTTAAGTTCTTTTTATCTCTCGGCCTATAAATGCATGCATGTGTAGTAATGTCCCTAGGAATTTGGTTATAGAAAAGTAGGGGCGTTACAGTATGCATAACACTTCGTGATGCAGTCGAGCTCGACAACTTAGGACACTCCTCAGTAAGCACGAACTTCAGGTCGTTAGTTACTAGAATCGTGTTGATATTATTCTTCCACGTTTGGAAGTTATATCCCAGTAATTTGTAGGAAGCAAGTGAAGCGATAATTGAGCTACACATATTTAGCTAAAAAATTAAATAATTTTGTTTCATTCTCGCAAAAACTTTTGAGTCCAATTAGGTCTTAGCAAAATTGAATCCTACGATCCCTAGGTCATTGAAAATTGCAATAATATCCTAAAGGTTTAGAATTAGCGCCACCGAAGGATGAACAGAAACACTATTCCTCTAGGACGAGACTTTCTAACAATACCCTAATCCCAGAATAACTCTTATTCCATTAGGTGTCCAGTTACAATTATTTGGTCGAATACATTAACACTTAACGAATCCCGTGAGTGTCACCCTTCACCTTTAAGTTTTCATGTATCCGTCAAAACAATAGGCACCGAATGGTGAACCACGAAGGAAAACCAACAAGAAAACTGTATCCCTCTCGAGAATTCACGGTGTTCCGACTCCCATGATCCAGGCCCTCTAAATGGATTGTCTGGTCCAGGCCAAACTTGCAAGCGGAACATAGGGGTCTCACGGTGTGAATCGAAAGAAAAGACCGTGGGTCCCAGTTTCACAGGTCCCCCTCCCACTCTTTATAAGTACTCTCTCCAACGACTTTGATATTGATCCATGCAAATACCATCTGAAGGGAGACACTCCCATTTGCGCCACGTGGCCGAGTATGGATCTCACGGTGCGGACTTAACGGAGATTTGTGCTCGGAGCCCAAACTTCTGCTGTTTCCAGACTCTATTTTCTGTTGTACCACAAATTTTACCTGACATTTTAAGCATCGTCGAGTCGATTTCTACTCATGAGTTCTTGACGAAAGTTGTAGGAAATTCAACATATTTCCAACCATACCTATTAGAGCTTCGGATTTGAAATCTACAGATCAACACAACCCAAAAACCCAGAGGCTTCTTAGATTTAACAGCAAAATTGGTCCTCTGCATTCCGCTTAACAAAATAGTAACTTAGCTTCTAAATTTGCTCGAGCTTCCTTCACGAATTTTGTTCAAATATGAATTAACTTTCAAGAATATAAAACCCGAACTCTTACCTTATCTTGTAGAGCTCGAAATGATTAGAAAATCAGAACAAGGCTGAGTTGATCACCTTGTTGCCATGGAAATCTAGTGACCTTTCTCATTTCTTCTGCAACTTTAACTCCAAAAATCATCTTCTTCCTCTTCCTTCGTTCTTCTCCCTCGAAGCCCTCCTTTTCTTGCCTTAACAGGATGGTATTCTATGGTACCATCATAATCTTTAATTAGTTTAACAATCTTCTATGTCTCATATTCAACTCCCTCTGATCGAAGACATATTTTAAACTCTTATGATCTATAAAAATTTGACACCTCTTACCAAACAAATAATGCCTCCAGATCTTCAATGCTAAAACAACTACTACTAACTTAAGATCATGGGTAAGGTAATTACATTCGTGCTTTTTCAATTGCCTTGACGCATAAGCTATTACTGTTCCATCTTGCATGAGCACACACCCTAAACCTTGCCTCGATGCGTCACAGTAAATCACATACTCTTGTCCCGTTATAAGAAGTGTTAGAATAGGTGTTGTAACTAATCTCTTGTTCAGCTCCTGAAAACTCTGTTCACACTCATCTGACCATTCAAACATAACATTCTTCCTTGTTCAAACTTTTAAGGGTAATGTTAATCGTGAGAAATTCTTAACAAACTGTCTGTAGTATCCTACCAAGCCTACAAAACTACGTACCTCTGTCGCACAAGATGGTCTTTCCAAGTTGACTACAAATTTCACTTTATTTGAATCCACACTAACTCCATTGGCTGAGACAACATGCCCCATGAACACTACCTGATTCAACCAAAACTCACATTTGGTGAATTTAGCGTACAACTGTTTATCACGTAGTTTTTGAAGAATAATCCTCAAATGTTCCTCATGAGTTTTCCTGTCAATTGAGTACACTAATATGTCATCAATGAATACTATCACAAACTGATCCAAATACTGATGGAAAATTCTATTCATGAGGTTAATGAAAACTACTTGTGCATTCGTTGAACTGAATGACATTACTAAAAACTCATAATCCTCGTACCTCGTTCTGAATGTTGTATTAGGAATATATGATTCCCTTACTTTTATCTGATGATATCTTGATCTTAAATCAATCTTAGAAAACACTGATGCCCCTCGTTACTGGTCAAACAAGTCATCTATTCGGGGTAAAGGAAACTTGTTACCTATCGTGACTTTGTTTAGTTGTCTATAATCAATGCACAATCTAAGGGCACCATCTTTCTTCTTTACGAATAACACTATAGCTCCCCAAGGCGATACACTAGGTCTGATGTATCACTTATCAACTAGTTCATGTAACTGCATCTTCAACTCTCTTAGCTCGCTTAGAGCCATTCTATACGATGCTTGCGAAATAGGTGTTGATCTATTGGAAAAACATCAACAAATTCGCTCACAACAACAACATTTTCGAGTTTTAGCTTTTGCTCCTGCACCTCTAGTACATGTGCAAGAAACGTCGTGCAACCTGTCCTCAACAACTTCTTAGCTTTTAATGCTGAAATCAAACTCGTAGGGATAATCTTTCTTTCACCCTGAAAACCACTTCAGCTAATCCTGGTTTCCTGACAACAACTTCCTTTCTATGGCAACCCATGGAAGCGAAATGAGTAAATAAGAAATCCATCCCTAAGATTGCACCTAACACCTGCAACTCTAGTGGTAGAAGATCCACTAACATATTGAAACCTTGTACTAGGACCTCACAATTCCGCAACACTGCATCGACTAATAAAGCGTCAACAACTAAAGTGTATATAACTAATTTCTCAAATAAAGCATCTAGCTTCCTATTCATCTTAGATAGGATCATACTGAAAACAAAGGAATGCATAGCACCTAGATCTATTAAAACACGTGCAGGTACATTACAAATAGAAATCGTACTAGTAATCACATCTGGCGCACCATACGCTTCTTGCTAAGTCATAACGTAGACCTTTCCCTGTTGCCAAGGTCTCCCTACAACTCCTTTTTGGCTAGCACATCTGGTGCCCACTCCTAAAACTACTGGAACACTCAGCTTCTCAACTGTCTAGGACCCAACTCCCTTGCCCCTTTGTGCGACTAATCTAAGTCGTGGACAATCTCTCTTGAAATGCCCTTGTTGTCCACACTGGTAACACACACCGATACCAAAAAGACATTGGCCTCGATGATTCTTGCCACAATTTGCACATGGAGTTCTCCTTGCGACACTGGTAACAGACTCTTGCACTGTCTGTGGTCTTGTTGCCGATCTAGCAGATTGACTGGGTGCTCTTTAACTCATCTTATGATAGGCACCACTCACATTCATCTACCTCGATGCCTGGCTGCCAACTCGATTCTTAAAGTCCCGACGACTTGAAACATACACTCCAGGCATGAATCTTCGCTGCTCACGACCCTCAAAACTACTCGCCGTTGAAGGCCCTCGAGTAGGCTCTACTACTGGTTGCGCCTTTGTTATACTCTGCTCAACACGTAGAGCAGTCTCTACTAGTTGGGAAAAATAGGTCCACTTAGCAATGGTTGTGAATGGGGTACGTATCTTAGAACGTAACCCTCTTTCAAATCTTCGACACCTGTCACTCTCACATGCCACAAATACTTCAGCATACCGCGACAACTCAGTATTCTTTCTCTCGTATTCAGCCACGAAAAGTGATGCTTGCTTCAGTTGTAGAAATTCATCCCTATTTGCCTCGCGGTACGTCCTAGGATAATACTTATCCTCGAATATGCTTTAGAAAGTTTTCTAAACTAACGTACGTGCATCACTGTGCCTAGCTTGTATTGACTTCCACCATCCCTCTGCTTACTTCTCTGGCAGGAATGTGGCTAACTTGACTTTTCGCTCCTCAATGCAATTCATCACATCAAAACATTTTTCAAGTTTATTCAACCAAATCTTGGTGTTAGCAGGATCTATAGAACCCTCAAATACCGTTGCTCCTAATTTCTTCAGACGTTCTATTCCAATTGTCTTTTCTGGATCACTTGGCCCTGCTCTCTATGGCCTACCTACCTCCTGCGAGGAACTTGCATGTTGCTCATCTCTTGCCTCAGTTTGCACTCACGGGGCAATAGAACCCCTCTAAGATTGGCCTTCGGTAGGATCCAGCATCCCGCCCTAATCCTGCTTGTGTCGTCTGCTAGTACGTTGTGGCATGACTCCTATAACATATCAACATATTAGACATACTTTGGATGCTCAACTCAAATACACAATATACTAAGCTTCTATTCACATTTTAGCCCTAACCAGACTTACTCTTACCATTTATTGGACCACAATCTACTAGTTCAATCTGAACTAACTCAATAACTTGCAACGACTTTTTAGTTTATTCTCAGAGCAAACTTACCCTGTCTCATTCCCATGGAGCTAACTGCTTTGATACCAAGTTGTCATACCCTCTCCTGTACTACCTGCTAACTTAGCCCAGAGGACGACATGAAGCCAACATACATTGTTTACCTCTTATCAATACCTATTGACCCTGTTTTACCCAGTGAACATACTATGCTCGCATATGGTACACTTGAACATAACACAAATGAAACTTGACAACTACTAAACATACATAAGGAGAAACTCTTCTTAAGTCTCTCTTGAAAACTAGAACGACAAGAGTATCAGAACCACAAACAGGCCAAACCATTGTTTATACAACCTCTAACTTACAAACAACTATAACTACGTAGTCCTCTCAAGATAATCTAAAACACGTACGGACTTACTATACAACTCAACCACGTACAAAATATGAAACTTATGGAGCTTTCAGCAGACTATGGCAGGATATCAAGTAACAGGAGCTCGATCTCTACCTAAAAGGTATAAAAACATTGAAAGAATGAGCTATGAAACTTAGTGAGTGACTGAGTTTAAAATCTATAACTCGTAAAAAGTTTCACCTAAAAAACTTACGAGCATACGAATTTGTAGTCAAGCGTTAAAAGTAAACATGGAATCACAATAGATTTTCCGGAAACAAGCAAGTATGTCGTTAAAATCTCACAAGGCATATAAATGATATTAACCCTTTTAAAACATGTCACAATCCACGTTGTGTAGGGCATGTCAAGTACAACCAACGTTTACTCTACGATGTAGTGGGGCCCACTAAGCACTCCCATCGTCTTAGTCGTAGTGGGCCCCGCCCAACACTCACGACAGCATTGTTGTCACGGAGTACACTCAATGTCGACCACAGAATATGACATGTGTGCACACGGTACCATAAAGCCTCGGGCTCAACATCTCGATCGTTTACTCATTTGAGTGTCATAAAACACATAAAAATATTTGAACTTGCTTGCTTATCTTTTTTTTTCCGTAAAACTCAAGCATACACAACTTGTTCATAAAAACAGGAAATCTTAAAATCATACTTGCTAGTGCATTCTTGCTCGAAATCATAACATTTCAAGAATTTCAGAAATCAATAAACATATGATCATGTATAAGTTTCATCGTGAAATCTAGGCTCACATTGAGTACCTGAAAACATTTTAAGGAAAACATGAATGCTCATAAATATGTGTTCCAAATGTAAACATAAAGCATTGAAACCCTTTCAATCTAGCAAAACTTGCATTTCTTAAAGCATATTTGAAGCACATAGATCGTTTTTAAAGTTCATTTTGTCATATACTGATTGTAAAAACTAGAACCTTGTCCTAGTACACTCGACCTATTTCCTCTTGCCCCGTCAAAGAAACCAGAACCAAGCATTAGAACCTCGAACTCATGATTATCAACCTTAAAATTACAAAAAAACACACCATCCAATTTCCAACATTTTACAGATTTCATTCCCTGTCTTCAAACAATCATAACTTATTCATTACTTAGCCAAAAAGGATGTAGTTTATAGCAAACTCATCTTTTTTGAACCATCTAAAAATCATATAAAGAAATGTAATTGAGATTCCCAACGAATTTGTTTGAAAATATCTTGAACGCTTCGGCCCTAAAAACAACCTTCCGTTGTTTCCAGATTCGATTTCTTGTTGTACCACAAATTTGACCTGACATTTTAAGCACCTACCAGTCCATTTCTAATCACGTGTTTCTGACGAAAGTTGCAGCAAATTCAATAAGCTTTCCAACAATACCTATTAGAGCTTCTGATTCCAATCCTACAGATCAACACGACCCAAAAACCAGGGGCTTCTATGAATTGACAGCAAAATGTGTCCTCTTCCTTCCTTCTTTAACAAAACAAAGAACTTAGCTTCTTGAATTTGCTCGAGCTTCCTTGATGAATTTTGTTCAAATATGAATTAACTTTAAAGAAACTTAAACCTCAACTCTTACCTCTTCTTGTAGAGCTCGAAATGATAAGAAAATTAGAACAAGGCTGGGTTGATCACTTTGCTGCCATGGAAATCTAGTGACCTTTCTCCTTTCTTCTGCAACATTAACTCAAAAAACAACCTCATTCCTCTTCCTTCATTCTTCTCCCTCGAGCCCTTATTTTTCTGGTTTAAAATAAAAAATAAAAGGGTTAGATATGAATTTAAAATGGTTTAATAAAAACAAAACGGTGGTGGAGTTTTTCATTTTGTCATTTTCTTCTTTTTGTTTTTCCTTTCCTTTTTTTTTTTTAATTTCCTCCTTTATCTCTTTATTTCTCTTTTCTTTTCTTTTCTTTTCTTAAAACCTAACAAACCATAATATATTAACCGTTTCCTTTCCTGTTTCTTTTGTTGTTTTTTTCCTTTCTTGGAAGGAAATTCCAAAGAAAGACCTCGGGTTGATAGGTTGTGAGACAGCATGAACGTTACTTGGGTTTAGTTGAAATCCAAGTCGTCACCCCTAATGATGACTGTGAGGATCCATTGACCTATGCTAAGACAATGGAAGACATTGACAAAGACGAAGGGATTAAAGCTATGGACTAAGAAATGTAGTCGATATACTTCAATTCTGTGGGGAGATTGTGGATCAACCACATGGGGTAAAACCTATTGGTTGCAAATGGATCCACAAGCATAAACGTGGCGTAGATGGGAAGGTGCAAACCTTCAAACCATGACAAGTGGCAACGGATTTTACCCCAGTTGAAGGGGTTGACTATGAGGAAACCTTTTCACCTGTTGCCATGGAAAAGTCGATCAGAATCCTTCTGCCCATTGTCACATATTATGACTATGAAGTATGGAATATTGATTTCAAGACCGCCTTTCAGAATGGCAAACTTTACGAGACCATGTAATCCCTAAACTCTGTTTTCTTTTATCATTTTGCACTCATTCATGATGTTTTGAAATATGCAAAATCGTATAGGTTGCACTGAATGATGTCGTGATCGGATTTTGGAATCTATTGAATTTGGAGCTACAATGTGTCTAAGCTTCATAAGGAGATAGGTAAGCCATTGAAATAAGCATATTAAAAGTTGCATTGAAGTAAGTTAAAATCATCAGCAAATTGGAGAAGTATTAGGTGCATCATTTATTGAATGGAAGATCTTATATCTCACAAACTTAGGATAAGTTGGCTAAATGCATAGGATTTAGTTACACACTTATATTGGTGTTTTAAAAAGGTGATTATGATGTAAATATTGAAGTAGGAGCTGGCCAAAGGAGGTGAAGCATTAGAGTTAAACATGGCAAGTAGATGCTGTCAAATTCGCAGAAAAACAACAAGCAGCTGGAAAATGGGTCATCATCAAACGATCATATCTCACAATTTATTGAGTCACAATCGTTGATTTTTGAGTAAAATCTCATAAATTGAGTGTAGAATACGAAATTGGTCTACTTTTGGGGAAATACAGAGAGAACGAAGGAGAAAAGTGTAGAACAGTGAGAGATGTTCAAAGTTCTCGGGTAGCAGAACATTGTGAAGAGTTCATTTTGTTTTGAGCTCATTAGGAGGAATTAGAAGCTGAAATTTTGAGGTAAGTAAGCTGAGACGTTGTCCTTGAGGTTTATCAAAAAATATTTGGTTGTTGTGTTGATAACTTTTGAGGAACCCAAGCTGAAAGTTGAACCTGTAATTTTAGGTGCAAGGGAAAAACTGCTAGCAAGAGTTGAAGGAGATTCTCTTCCATTTCTATATACCTTACAACCAATTGTGTGTATGGCTATTCGAAATTGAGTTATGGGACTGAATTAGATCTGTTTCTAAGATGCATAGGGGAAACAGTTGATATTACTAATTTCATTTTCAGGGCAAACGAAGATAGGAAAAGCGTATAACCCTTGGAACTGTTTTTGTGATTGTGAGTGACTCTATTTTAGAATTATGCTTGACCTATGTTTTTCATCAAAAACATAATTGATGATCATTGAATCCTGTTTGAACTAATTATGTATAGCTTCATGGAGTTTCTAACATAAAGTTCATGATGGAACCTAAGCATGTTTTGAATTAGTTTGTTACTATAAATCCAAGTATGGAAACTAAATTATGAAAGTATGTTTTTCTTTAGAGAATGTTTTGTGTAAATCCACTTGGGAACATGTTTAGAAGATAATGTGAAAATGTCGAGAAAATTGTTGTATGTGTTATAAAGACATGATTTCCAAGGTAAACAAATTATGCCCTTGTTTGTGGTTAACCCCTAATACTGAAGGACATTCGAGAAGGTACTTAGGGGGGAATGAATCATAATTTCCCGATACTAAAGCACAATGAGAAGGTATTCGGGTTGTAAATAGTCTTACCTTAATACTGAAGGACATAGAGAATGTATTAGGGAAAACCAAAGGGCCAAAGGTATTCCACGTGCACGTGAGAGAGGTATGAACCTTATTGGTACAAATGTAACTCTACAACCTCTATGGTTTGAAAGTGGTATCATGCTATGTGTTTCCTTTCTCCTACCTCCCTCCCTATTTGCTGGAGGGAGGTAGGAGAAAGGAAGCTCGTAGGGCCAGAGTTGGTCCAAGTTACCTCGGAGAATGTTAAATTTATCAGGGAAAGACTGAAGACAACACAAGATAGACAAAAGAGCTACGATGACAAACGAATAAGAGATTTAGAATTCGAAATCAGAGACAAAGTTTTCCTGAGACTATCCCCGTGGAAGGGTATTTTGCGGTTCGGAAAGAAGGGGAAACTGAGTCCGAGATATATAAGGCCTTATGAGATTCTGGAGCGTGTAGGGCCATCAGCTCACAAATTAGCTTTACGGATAGAATTGTCTCGGTACATAATGTTTTCCATGTATCAATGTTGAGGAAATACATTTCTGATCAATCACAAGTGCTCAAGGTAGAACCAATACAACTTAAGGAGAATCTATCATATGAAGAAAAACCTCTACAAGTACTGGATCGGAAAGAACAAGTGCTTAGGAACAAGTCAATACCACTTGTAATGATCTTGTGGAGAAATCACGACGTCGAGGAAGCAACATGGGAGAGCGAAGACCAAATGAAAGAAAAGTACCCACAACTTTTCTCGTGCTGAATTTCGAGGGCGAAATTCCTCTTAAGGGGGTAGTCAATTGTAAGCCGTAAACTCTATTTTCTTTTATCATTTTGCACTCATTCATGATGTCTTGAAATATGCAAAATCGTATAGTTTGCACTAATTGATGTCGTGATCGGATTTGGAAATCTATTGAATTTGGAGCTACAATGTGTCTAAGCTTCATAAGGAGATAGGTAAGCCATTGAAATAAGCATATTAAATGTTGCATTGAAGTAACTTAAAATCATTAGAAAATTGGAGAAGTTTTAGGTGCATCATGTATTGAATGGAAGATCTTATATCTCACAAACTTAGGATAAGTTGGCTAATATCTTAGGGTTTATTTACACACTTATTTTGGTGTTTTAAAAAGTTGATTACGATGTAAATATTGAAGTAGGAGTTGGCCAAAGAAGGTGAAGCATCGGAGTTAAACATGGCATGTAGGTGCTGTCAAATTCGAAGAAAAACAGCAAGCAGCTGGAAAATGGGTAATCTCCAAACGATCATATCTCTCTATTTACTGAGACAAAGTCCTTGATTTTTAAGTCCAAATCTAATAAATTGAGTGTATAATACGAAACTGGTCGACTTTTGGGGAAATACAAAGAGGACAAAGGAGAAAAATGCAGAACAGTGAGCGGTGTTCAAAGTTCTCGGGTAGCAGAACAGTGTGAGGAGTTCAGTCTGTTTTGAGCTCATTAGAAGGAATTAGAAGCTGAAATTTTGAGGTAAGTAAGCTAAGATGTTGTCCTTGAGGTTTATCAAAAAAATATTTAGTTGTTATGTTGATAAATTTTGAGGAATCCAACCTGAAAATTTAACCTTTAATTTTAGGTGCAAAGGAAAAACTGCTAGCAAGAGATTGAAGGATATTCTCTTCCATTTCTATATACCTTACAACCAATTGTGTGTATGGCTATTCTGAATTGAGTTATGAGACTGAATTAGATTTGTTTCTAAGGTGCATAGGGGAAAGAATTGATATTACTAATTTCATTTTCAGGGCAAACGGAGATAGGAAAAGCGTATAACCCTTGGAACTGTTTTGGTGATTGTGAGTCACTCTATTTTAGAATTATGCTTCACCTATGTTTTTCTTCAAAAACATAATTGTTGATCATTGATTCCTGTTTGAACAAATTATGTATAGCTTCATGGAGTTTCTAACATAAAGTTCATGATGGAACCTAAGCATGTTTTTAATTAGTTTGTAACTATAAATCCAAGTATGGAAACTAAATTATGAAAGTATGTTTTCCTTTAGAGAATGTTTTGTGTAAATCCACTTGGGAACATGTTTAGAAGATAATGTGAAAATGTCGAGAAATTGTTGCATGTGTTATAGAGACAGGATTTTAGTGGTAAACAAATTATGCCCTTGTTTGTGGTTAACCCCTAATAATGAAGGACATCCGAGAAGGTACTTAGGGGGGAATAGATCATAATTTCCCGATACTGAAGGACAATGAGAAGGTTTCGGGTAATAAATGGTCTTACCTTAATACTGAAGGACATAGAGAAGGTATTAGGGAAAACCAAAGGGCCAAAGGTATTCCACGTGCACGTGAGAGAGGTATGAACCTTATTGGTATAAATGTAACTCTACCACCTCTATGGTTCAAAAGTGGTATCATGCCATGTGTTTTATTGTTATGAGCTTCTACATTATTGATCTATCTACCTTCAATATAATACTACATTATGAGTTGTGTGCTATGCATAAGTGGTGACTTAAACGTGTAAATTGGAAGCATGGCTTGTCTATGTTACAAACAGATGTTATATTATTTTCTACTTATAGTTTGCCATTATTATGCTTCACCTATGAGCTTATAATAGACACTCACTGGGCTTCCTAGCTCATGTTTTCTTTATGCCTACTCTTCCCAGGTAGCAGACGAGTTTTCAGTGCTTAGCCTTGACAAGACCTTTTTGCCATCACCCCATTTAGCTTCTTGTATATACACTTTCTTTTGTATATGATTTGAAGTGAGAACATATTAGATGGGTTGTAATAAACTTGGAAACTTTATGATTACCTAAAGAACGTAGTAATGGAAGTGAATGTCTTTTTTTTTTATGTGTATATCGGTGATTAATTTTGCTTGTTCAAACGTGTTGTGTTACGTTTAATTTAAGTTAAGTCTTTGGTTAGTCAAGGAAAGCCAACGAGATGGTTTGGTTATCTTTGTCTTTACATCTCTTCCTAAGTTAGGCAAGTAAGCTAGGACGGGGTGTGACAGACAATCTACATGGACCAGCCCAAAGGGTTCATTGCCCAAGGTCGAGAGCAAAATGTTTGTCAGCTTCATGTGTCTATCTATGGACTGAAACAAACCTCGAGGTCTTGGAATATATGGTTTGATGAGGCGATCAAGTCTTATGGCTTTGATCAAAATGTCGACGAGCCTTCTGTCTACAAGAAAATCGTTGACAAAACTGTCGCATTTTTAGTGTTGTATGTGGATCATATTCTTCTCACTGTGATGAGGTAGAATTTCTTACTTACGTGAAGAAATGGCTAGCATCGCAATTATAAATGAAAGATTTGGGAGAAGCTCAGTATGTTCTAGGTATCCAGATTGTCCGAAACTAGAAGAACAAAACGCTAGCCTTGTCTCAGGCGTCTTATATTGACAATATGTTGTCTAGATATAAGATGCAAAATTCTAAGAAGGGCTTGCTGCCTTTTAGGCATGCAGTTCACCTGTCTAATGATCAATGTCCTAAGACTCCTCAAGAAGTTGAGGATATCAGACGAATCCCTTATGATTCAGTTGTTGGGAGCCTCATGTATGCCATGGTGTGTACTAGAACCGACATCTGTTATGCAGTTGGGATTGTCAATAGGTTTCAATCCAATCTACAATTAGTTCACCGGGCAACCGAAAAGGCAATCCTTAAGTATCTTAGGAGAACGAGGAACTACAACCTTGTGTATGGGAGTGGGGATTTGATCCTTACGGGATACACAAATTCTGACTTTCAGACCAGTAAGGATTCTAGAAATTATACTTCGAGGTAAACCTTCATTATGAATGGAGGAGTTGTAGTGTGGAAAAGCATCAAGAAGGGATGTATCGCCGATTCCACGATGGAAGTCGAGTATGTTGCGGCTTGTGAAGTTGCAAAGGAAGTTGTTTGGCTGAGAAAGTTCATGACGGATTTTGAAGTTGTTCCAAATATGATCTTGTCGATCATGCTATTTTTTGACAATAGTGGCGTTGTAGACAACCCGAGAGAGCCTCAGAGTCATAAGAGGGGCAAGCACATTGAGTAGAAGTATCACCGAATACGAAAGATTGTACACCGCGGAGACATGACAATCACGCAGATACCGTCGGAGTACAACGTTGCTGATCCATTTACAAAGGCCCTCACAACTAAGGTGTTCGATGGTCACATAGAGAGTCTAGGTCTCCGAGTGCTACCTGACTAGGGCAAGTGGGAGTCTTGTAAAGGGTATTGAATATCCTAGTTTATTGTATAACTTTATTGTAATTTACAGTACATTTGAGAAATTTAATATGTACTCCACTAGCTTATCCAAGTGGGAGTTTGTTGTGACGTATGTCCTAATCTCGTTTTTGTTTGTCATATTACTGATTGGAATAAATAAGAGTTATTGTTTCATCACTTCGTGTCTGGCATATTTACAAACTTTGTCCGAGTTAAAGACCCGAACGATCTAAAGTATACGGATAGGGTTGGAGACCTAATCCTGGATACGTTGTGGATGTGACCTGTTTTGTATTATATACAAACGAGGTGATCGAACTCGTTCATGAAGTTGACATGCGAGTGGGGGCATCTTGTGCAATAAGGTTGTACAAGACTGGACCGTGAATTATTAGACTTACTGATGTAACACTTTTAACAGTATATGACTAATAACATCGTAGATGACCATTAGTGACTCGACCTTAATCCTGAGCGTGTTATGAGTGAGGGTGGTGACAGTTACTCGCCTAATATGCCTATCTTCTCAAGGGTAGGACCACTTGGGGAGCGGAAAACTTGACTACGCGAGATGGAATTCACTCGTTCCCGACATTAGGAAAACTAGAGGGGTTGTTCCCTTAACTGCTGTCTCTAGGGCTTGGACAACGGACACCCACCCTCTCACTTGCCCGAGAGGGGTGTTGTTTATGGTTCGACCATAGAACTGAAAGTCCCATGCAGCGAAAGACGATTGAATCGTCGATGTATCAATTATGCAAACCGTGTTTATTACAATTGATCTAACAGTTAGATCTAGGCTAAACATGCTTAAAGAAGAAGAAAAACAGTAAGAATAGAATCACTTACTTGTTGAAGACTTTCTTCAAGATTTCTTCTTCAAAACCACGAACTCTTCGTGCTCCTCGTACTCAACAAACACCTCCAACGATTATGATTGAACACCACCAAAATGCCTTCTCGGTTGTTCTCTTTTGAAGAAAGGAGGTTTGTGGGAACCTATGAGTTTTGGAGAGGGAGGAGAATTGAGAGAGAATTAGAGAGAATTTCTCTTCTCTTCTTTGTGAAAATCTAAAAAATGAGAGAAGTCCTTCCATCCTTCTTGCAAGAAGGGTTTATATAGTGGAATTAGTGGAGTTAAAATATCCACGTCATTACCACTTTACAACAACCATAGGTTATGCAAATCTCATTTGCATTAATTGTGTATTAATTAAATTGAATTACATTCAATTTAATTTCTCTCAATCAAAATCTCCAATTAGCCTTAATTCAACAATTAGGCAGACCTATAGTTTATTATGAATCTCATTCACATTAAACTATACATTATATCATTCATATCTCATATAAATGACATAAATGCCCTTAAGGTGAAATTGAACACTTCAATTTCATACCTAAACTTTATCCCTTCTTAAATCCAGATGGAGCCAACCGAGGGACCTAATGGACCTACAATGACGGGCTCCAATGATCCGAGATTAACCTACCAAACTCTTTGACCCGGTTAACCAACATTCATTAGCTTCGGTAACACTCCACTATAGCCCGTTGCTGCACTCCCATCAGTGCAGAATATTACGTGTCCACTGATATAACCAATACCCTGAGTCGACCCTTCACAGGTTGTTCGTAGACACGGCTGGGTCAAATTACCGTGTTACCCATGTGTCTACCTCTTGTTCCTTAAGTCCCCACTGCTCCTCTAATGAACAACATATTGTGATGGTCAAACCATACACAACACCCTTCTCGGGCCAGTGAGAAGGTGGGCGTCCGTTGTCCAAGCCCCGGAGACAGCACATAAGGGAACAACCCCTCTAGTTTTCCTAAAGGCGGGAACGAGTGAATTCCATCTCGCATAGTTAAGTTTCCAACTCCCTACTTGGTTCTGTCCCTGAGAAGATAGGCATATTGGGCGAGTAACTGTGACCACCCTCACCCGTACTAGTCGATGGACAGACCCTCGCAGACAGGAGTCCGTAACACGCTCAGGATTCAGGTCGACTCACTAATGGTCATCTATGAAATTATTAGTACTTACTGTCAACGGTGTTAAAAGCAGGTCTAATAATTCACGGTCCGGTCTTGTACAATCTAATTGCACAGGATGCCCCCACTCGCATGTCAACCACATGAACGTGTCAGATCACCTCGTTTGTATCTAATACAAAGCGGGCCGCATCCACAGTGTATCCAGGATTAAATCTCCAACCCTATCCATATACTGTAGACCGTTCGGGTCATTAACTCGAACGTGATCCTCCTTGTGTGTCCACTACACACCGTTCAAGTTCTAGTTCTCTCATAAATTCAATGACCCTGGAGCTTAGTTTATTGGAAAAGTTTATAAATATTGCGAGACACAAAGTGATGAAATAAATAACTCTTATTAATTTCAATTAATATATTACAAACACGAGATTAGGACAAAAATCCCTAAAAACCCCCACTTGGACAAAGCTAGTGGAGAAAATACATTTCAGAAATGTACATAAATTACAACGAAGTAATATAATAAACTAGGGCATTGAATACCCGTTTACACATCTCCCACTTTCCCTAGTCAGGAAGCTCTCGAAGAACTAGACTCTTTAGGTAACCCTCAAACACCTTAGCCGTGAGGGGCTTTGTAAATGGATCATCTACGTTGTGCTCCGACGCTATCTGCTTGACCGTCACGTCTCCGCAAATGCACAATCTCCCGAATCAGATGATACTTGCGCTCAATGTGTTTGCCTCTCTTATGGCTCCGAGGCTCACGTGAGTTTCCTCTTTGCACCACCAAGTATCACGTGAGCGAGTGTGATGGGCAAGTTCATGTTAGGAACAACTTCCAAATCTGTCATGAACTTCCTTAGCCAAACAACTCCCTTTGAAGCTTCACAAGCCGCAACATACTCCGCTTCCATAGTGGAATCAGCGATGCATCCCTGCTTGATGCTTCGCCATACTCAGACTCCTCCATTCGAATGAAGGTGACCCCAGAGGTGGATTTCCTAGAATCCTTATCGATTACGAAAATCATAATCTGTGTATCTCGTAAGGATCAAATCCCCACTTCCATACACTAAGTTGTAGTTCCTCGTTCTCCTAAGATACTTGAGGATTTCCTTTACGACTTGTAAGCCCTAAACCCTATTCTCTTTTATCATTGATCACTCGTTCATGATGTTTTGAAATATGCAAAATCGTATAGGTTGCACTAAACGATGTCGTGATCGAATTTGGGAATCTATTGAATTTGGAGCTACAATGTGTCTAAACTTCATAAGGGGATAGGTAAACCATTGAAATAAGCATATTAAAAGTTGCATTGAAGTAAGTTCAAATCATTAGCAAATTGGAGAAGTTTTAGGTGTATCAAGTATTGAATGGAAGATCATATGTCTCACAAACTTAGGATAAGTTGGCTAAATGCTTAGGGTTTACTTACACACTTATTTTGTTGTTTTAAAAAGGTGATTATGATGTAAATACTGAAGTAGGAGCTGGCCAAAGGAGGTGAAGGCTCGAAGTTAAGTTTAGCGGGAAGGTGGTGTCAAATTCTTACTAAGACAACAAGCGGTGGAAAATGGTCCAACTTCAATCGATCATATCTCTCTATCTACTGAACCACATTCGATGATGTTTGTGTCAAAATCTCATAAATTGAGTGTAGAATACGAAACTGGTCGGCTTTGCAGAAAATACCAAGAGGACGAAAGAGAAAAGTGCAGAACAGTGAAGGGTGTTCAAGTTTCTCGGGTAGCAGAACAGTATGAGGAGATCAGTCTGTTTTGAGCTCTTGAGGAGGAATTAGAAGCTGAAATTTTGAGGTAAGTACGCTAAGATGTTGTCCTTGAGGTTTATCAAAAAATATTTGGTGGTTGTGTTGATAAATGTTTAGGAACTCAAGCTGGAAGTTGAACCTGTAATTTTAGGTGAAAGGGAAAAACTTCTAGCAAGAGATTGAAGGAGATTCTCTTCCATTTCTATTTACCTTACAACCAATTGTGTGTATGGCTATTCTTAATTGAGTTATGAAACTGAATTAGACCTGTTTCTTAGGTGCATAAGGAAAGGAATTGATGTTCTTTGTTTAGTTAAGAGAAGGCGAGAAAAAAGTATATGCTGTCAAATCCGGGAAGTCTCTGATGTTTTGGTTGTTCTGATCTGTACACTTGGAGTTAGAAGCTCTAATTGGTATGGTTCGAAAGCTTATTGAATTTCCTACAACTTTCATGAAGAAATCGTGAGTAGAAAATGTCTAGAGGATGTCTTAAATATCAGCTTAAATTTGTTGTGCAGCAGGAAATCCGAATCTGAAAATAGCAGAAGTCTGTTTTGAGGAAAGTCGCTTTCGAGGTATTTCTGAACAAATCCGTTTGGAATTTCAATTTCCTGTCTTCCTATTATTTTTAGAGGGTTCAAAAAGGAAGAGTTTGGTATAAATTACATTATTTTTGGATAAGTAATGAAGAAGGTATGGCTGTCTGAATACAGGGCAGAAAATCTGAAAATGCTGGAAAATTTAAAAGTGTGTTTTCTTGCAAGTTTTAAGGTTAAAAATCATGAGCTCGAGGTTCTAATGGTTGAGTTGGTTTGTTTGACAGGCCAAGAGCAAATAGGTCAAGTTTACAAGCCAAGGTTCTAATTCTAATCTTAAAAAACATAATTGTTGATCATTGAATCTTGCTTGAACTAATTATGTATAGCTTCATGGAGTTCCTAACATAAAGTTTATGATGGAACCTAAGCATGTTTTGAATTAGTTGTAACTATAAATCCAAGTATGGAAACTAAATTATGAAAGTATGCTTTCCTTTAGAGAATGTTTTGTGTAAATCCACTTGGGAACATGTTTAGATGATAATATGAAATTGTCATGAAATTGTTGTATGTGTTATAAAGACATGATTTCCATGGTAAACAAGTTATGGCCTTGGTCTTGGTTAACCCCTAATACTGAAGGACATTCGAGAAGGTACTTAGGGGAGAATGAATCATAATTTCCGATCTTTGAAGGACAATGAGAAGGTATTCGGGTAGTAAATGGTCTTACCTTAATCTTGAAGGACATAGAGAAGGTATTAGGGAAAACCAAAGGGCAAAAGGTATTCCACGTGCACGTGAGAGAGGTATGAACCTTATTGGTACAAATGTAACTCTACAACCTCTATGGTTTGAAAGTGGCATGATGCTATGTGTTTTATTGTTATGAGCTTCTATATTATTGATCTATTTACACTCAATATAATACTACATTATGAGTTATGTGTTATGCATAAGTGGTGACTTAAACCTGTAAATTGGAAGCATGGTTTGTTTATGTTAAGTTATTTTCTACTTATAATCTGCCATTATTATACTTCACCTTTGAGCTTATAATAGACACTCACTTGAGCTTCCTAGCTCACGTTTTCTTTATGTCTACTCTTCCACAGTAGCGAGACAGAGTTTCTAGTGCTTAGACTTCACAAGACCTATTTGCCACCACGCCATTTAGCTCCTTGTATATACACTTTCCCTGTATATGGTTTGTAGTGAGAACATATTAGATGGGTTGTAATATACTTGGAAACTTTATGACTATCTATAGAACATAGTAAAGGAAGTGAATGTGTTTCATATATAAGTGTATATCGATTACTTAACTTTGCTTATTCAAACATGATGTGTTACGCTATTTTAAGTTAAGTCTTGGGTTAGTCAAGGAAAGCCAACAAGAGGTTTTGTTATCTTTGTCTTTGCATCTCTTCCTAGGTTAGGCAAGTAAGTTTGGGGACGGGGTGTGACACATACTGTCCAAATGATCTAATCCATGATTGGGTGATATCTCATGACAATTAAATCTTGCATAACAGATGTCGGTCCTAGTACACAACATGGCATACATGAGGCTCCCTACAGCTAAAGCATATGGAATCCGTCTCATATCCTTGACATCTTGAGGAGTCTTAGGACACTAATCCTTAGACAAGTGAACCCCATGCCTCAAAGGCAACAAGCCCTTCTCGGAGTTCTGCATCTTATATCTAGACAACATCTTGTCAATATAAGACGCCTGAGACAAGGCTAGCATTATGTTCTTCCGGTTCCGGACTATCTGGATACCTAGAACATATTGAGCTTCTCCCAAATCTTTCAATGTGAATTGCGAAGCTAGCCACTTTTTAACGTCAGTAAGAAATTCTACTTCATTCCCAATGAGAAGAATATCGTCGACATAAAACACAAAAATGCGACGCTTTGTCAACGATTTTCTTGTAGACACAAGGCTCGTCGACATTTTGATCAAAGCCATAAGATTTGATCGCCTCATCAAACCTTATATTCCAAGACCTCGAAGCTTGTTTCAGTCCATAAATGAACCTATGAAGCCGACAAACGTTTTGCTCTTGGCCTTGGGCAATGAACCCTTTGGGCTTGTCCATGTAGATGGTCTCATCAAGTTTGCCATTCAAAAAGGCTGTCTTGACGTCCATCTGCCATACCTCGTAGTCATAATACGCGCCAATGGCCAGATTGATCCTGATCGACTTTACCATGGCAACAGGTGAAAAGTCTCCTCATAGTCAACTCCTTCCACCTGGGTAAAACCCTTTGCCACTAGTCGAGCTTTGAAGGTCTGCACCTTCCCATCTACGCCACGTTTACGCTTGTAGATCCATTTGCAACCAATAGGTTTTATCCCATCCGGTTGATCCACAAGCTCCCATACAGAATTGAAGTACATAGACTCCATTTCCTGGTCCATAGCTTTAATCCACTCGTCTTTGTCAACATCAACCATTGCCTGATCATAGGTCAATGGATCCTAACAGTCATCATCAGGAGCAACAACTGAGGTTTCAGCTAAACCCATGTAGCGTTCAGGCTGTCTCACAGCCCTCCCACTACGTCGAGGCATTCCCAACTTTTGGGAACGGATTTGACTAGACGTGCTAGGATTAACAACACTTGTTGATGTACTAGCCCCATCAGCAACTCTTGCTGATGAACTGTCCATTTCATTCAATACAATTTTACTCCTTGGTATATGATCCCTGAGGTGGTCTTCCTCTAGGAAAGTGGTGTTTGTCGACACAAGCACCCTATTTTCCCTAGGATCGTAAAATAGACAACCCCTAGTCTCTTTAGGGTAACCTACGAATAGGCATAATTTCAAACGGGGTTCCAACGTTTTCGGGTTTGACACCAACACATGGGTCGGGCATCCCCAAATCCTGAAGTGATGTAAACTGCCTTTACGTCCACTTCAGAGCTCGAAAGGTGTTTCACAAACCCTCTTCGACAGAACGTTGTTCAAAATATAAATCGCAGTCTCTACTGCGTACCCCCAAAAAGAATCAGGGAGACGAGCATAGCTCATCATCGACCGAACCATGTCCAACAAGGTTCTGTTTCTCCTCTCCGATACACCATTACTTTGTGGCATACCAGTCTTTGAGAGAGTTGGGACGTAATTCCGTGTTCTATCATATAGTCCTGGAATTCAGTGTCCATGTACTCTCCACCTCAATCCGATCGAAGTGTCTTAAGCGATTTACCTAAGAGGTTCTCAACCTCAGTCTTGTACTCCTTGAACTTTTCAAGAGTTTCAGACTTCTTGTGCATTAGGTAAATATACCCATGCTGGAGTAGTCGTCTATTAAAGACACAAAGTACTCATAACCGCCCCGAGCTTTAACATTCATCGGACCACAGAGGTCAGAATGCACTAACTCAAGAGGCTCTTTTGCTCTATATCCTTTTCCACTAAAAGGGCGTTTGGTCATTTGCCCTCAAGGCATCACTCACACACCCAGAAAGAGTTTTCTTCCAACTCGTTTAGAAGTCCATTCTTCACTAGTTTCTCAATCCTATTGAAATTAATGTGGCCTAACCGAAGATGCCAAAGATGGGCATATTCTTTTGGTGAAACTTTTGCTTTCTTAGTTAGTATATCAGAGTTTTAAACAATTCGATATTCAAAATACTTTTGACCGAATTGGGTTTCAAAACATACAGATTATTTTCAAGTGAAACTAAACAAATCACATTCCCTTTGAAAGAAACAAACGCTTTATTCGATTCAAAAGAAACTGAAATACATTGTTCAATAAGGCAGGAAATTGAAACAAGGTTTCTAGTAAACCCTGGAACTATGTACAGATTGTCCAACAATACGTACTTCCCGCCAAAGTTAAGCTTCATCGTGTCGATCGCTGCAGCAGAGACAAGCTCCCCGGATCCAACCCATAGAGTCACCTCACCTCTCGCAATGTGCGCCAGAATCAATCCCGAAAAAGAAGAACAAGCGTGGTTGGTGGCGCCCGAATCCAAAATCTAGGCAGAGTCACTACTCTCCACTAAACATGTTTCAGTCACAAGTAAATCATATTTACCTTGATTCTTCTTCTCGGCAAGGAATTTGGGACAGTTTCTCATCCAGTGACCGCCCCCATTGTAGTGGAAACACTTTCCTTTCTCAGCAACCTCCTTGACCTTCTTGCCCTTATGGGCGACAACTCGGTCAGTTTTACCCCTCTTAATCCTCTTCTTCCCTTTCGGGTGTGAAGGAGCAACAGGCTTCGTCCCAGAGGTTTAACCCCTGTGATAAGACCTGTAGGCAACATTTGCCTCAAATTCCTTGACCCTATGCAAGGATTGGAAATTTTGTAGCTGGTTGAGGAGGGTAGTCAGAGTGTAGCTAACTTTGTTCATAACAGCATTGCTACGAAACTGAAGGAAACTCTTCGGAAGAGTCTCCAAAATAAACTGACCTGCCTCGACTCATCGATCGAAGCCCCGTTCATCTTGGCCAGATGGAAGTGGGTCATCATGCCTAGAACGTGTTCACGGACCGACGATCCCTCTTTCATCCGTCCGTTGAAAACGTATTTGAGCGAGTCATGTCGGACCTGAAAGGACTGCTGTCCAAACATTTCCTGCAAGGACTCCATGATCTCCTTAGCGAAAACCATCAGCTCGTGCTTCTTTGCCAAGACATCAGACATGCTGGCAATAATGTAGACCTTGGCCTTTTCGTTGTCTCTGATCCATCGATCGTATGCATCGCGAACACTTCGCGACGCGGTCGAGCCCGGCATCTGAGGACACTCCTCAGATAACATGAACTTAATGTCGTCTTGTACCAAAATTGTATTTATGTTGTTTTTCCAACTTTGATAGTTATCTCCCACTAATTTATCCCAAGCGAGTAAAGCTATTATTGCGCTAGACATTTTTAGCTGAAAAAACAAGAAAAATCTTTGTATTAGTCTCGCAAAAAAAACTTTTGAAATCCAATCAAGTTTTAGCAAAATTGTTTCATGATCCCTAGGTCATTCAAAATTTTGCAATGATACCCTAAAGGTTTAGAATGACCGCTACTGAGGAGGTGAATGTAACACTCCTCCTCTAGGACGAGACTTTCTCGATCAGACCCTAATCCCAGAATAACTCTTATTCCATTAGGAGTCCAATTACCATTGTTCGGTCGAATTCATTAACACTTAACGAATTCTGTGAGTGTCACCCTCAATCTTTAAGTTTCCAGACATCCGTCCAAACAAATCCCACCTTAGATTAAACATTTCATGCATCATATTTATATTATAAGAGTTATAATATATAGTATGCATGATAGGATTATATTATAAGTGTTATAATATAATGTACGCATGTTTTAATTTATTTAAATATAAGTGTTATATTTTTAAATTAAAAGCATTCTCATGCATTTTAATTCATGTGATGAATTATATTATGTTATAGTATATAGTATTATTCATGTGATGGATGATCAAGCACTATAACATAGAAATGTATGCAACCTAAGTTAATTATTAGTTAGGTTATGCAAACCGTGCAACGGAAGACAATTGAATCGTCGATGTATCCATTATGCAAACCGTGTTTATTAAAATTGATCTAACACTTAGATCTAGGCTAAACATGCTTAAAGAAGAAGAAAAACAGTAAGAATAGAATCACTTACTTGTTGAAGACTTTCTTCAAGATTTCTTCTTCAAAACCACGAACTCTTCGTGCTCCTCGTACTCAACAAACACCTCAAACGATAGTGATTGAACACCACCAAAATGTCTTCTCGGTTGTTCTCTTTTGGAGAAAGGAGGTTTGTGGGAACCTATGAGTTTTGGAGAGGGAGGAGAATTGAGAGAGAATTAGAGAGAATTTCTCTTCTCTTCTTTGTGAAAATCTAAAAAATGAGAGAAGTCCTTCCATCCTTCTTGCAAGAAGGGTTTGTATAGTGGAATTGGTGGAGTTAAAATGTCCACATTATTACCACTTTACAACAACCATAGGTTATGCAAATTTCATTTGCATAACCACATAATATAAGATATCTCATATCTCATATTGCAAATCTCATTTGCATTAATTGTGTATTAATTAAATTGAATCACATTCAATTTAATTTCTCTCAATCAAATTCTCCAATTAGCCCTAATTCAACAATTAGGCTAACCTATAGTTTGATATGAATCTCATTCACATTAAACTATATATTATATCATTCATATCTCATATAAATGACATAAATGCCCTTAAGGTGAAATTGAACACTTCAATTTCATACCAAAACTTTATCCTTCTTAAATCCGGATGGAGCCAACCGAGGGATCTAATGGACCCTCTGATGTGGGCTCCAATGATCCGAGATTAACTCGCCAAACTCTTTGACCGGTTAACCAACATTCATTAGCTACGGTAACACTCCATTATAGCGATGAGTCGCACTCCCGTCGGTCACGAGAATATTACGTGTCCACCGATATAACCAATACCCATGAGTCGACCCTTCACGGGTTGTTCGTGAGACACGCGGGGTCAAATTACCGTTTACCCCCGTGTCTACCTCTTGTTCCTTAAGTCCCCACCGCTCATCTAATGAACAACATATTGTGATGGTCCAACCATACACAACACCCTTCTCGGGCCAGTGAGAAGGTAGGCGCCCGTTGTCCAAGCCCCGGAGACAGCACTTAAGGGAACAACCCCTTTAGTTTCCCTATAGGTGGGAACGAGTGAATTCCATCTCGCGTAGTTACATCAGGATTCGGGTCGAGTCACTAATGGTCATCTACGAAATTATTAGTCCCTCTTGTCACAGCGGTGTTACATCAAGTGAGTCTAATAATTCACGGTCCGGTCTTTGTACAATCTCATTGCACAGGATGCCTCCACTTGTAGGTCAACCACATGAACGAGTCAGATCACCTCGTTTGTATCTAATACAAAGCGGGACACATCCACAGTGTATCCAGGATTAGGTCTCCAACCCTATCCATATTTTGTAGACCGTTCGGGTCATTAACTCGAACGTGATCCTCCCTGTGTGTCCACTACGCACCGTTCAAGTTCTAGTTCTCTCATAAATTCAATGACCCTCGAGCTTAGTTTATTGGAAAAGTTTATAAATATTGCGAGACACAAAGTGATGAAATAAATAACTCTTATTAATTTAAATCAATATATTACAAACACGAGATTAGGACAAAAATCCCAACAACAACGTTGTTATTCATTAGAGGAGAAGTGGGGACTTAAGGAGCAAGAAGTAGACATAGGGGAAAAACGGTAATTTGACCCAACAGTGTTTACAAAAAACCTGTGAAGGGTTTACTCACGGGCATTGGTTATTTCAGTGGACACAACTTGTCCTCTAGTGATGGGAGTGCAGCTACGAGCTTTAGTGGAATCTTACCGTAGCTAATAAATGTTGATTAACCCGGTCAAAGAGTTTGAAAGGTTAGGCTTGGATCATTGGAGCTCGTTATCTGTAGGTTCATTAAGTCCCTCGGTTGGCTCAAACATAAAGGGTTTACAGTTTGGTATGGATTTGAAGTGTTCAAGTTCATTAAAGGGTAATTATGTAATTTATATGAGATATGAATGACATATTATATAGTTTAATGTGAATGAGGTTGATAATAAACTATAGGTTAGCCTAATTGTCTAATAATGGCTAATTTGGAGGAATTGGATTGAGAGAAATTAAATTGAATGTGATTCAATTTAAAAATCAACAATTATACAAATGGGATTTGGAGATTTCAACTACACCTATCACCATTATATAAAGCCTTTGCAAGAAGACTTTTGGTAAGGTTTGACTCATTTTTTGGATTTTTCGCCAAAAGAGCTCTCAAATTCTCTCTACTTTTCTCTCAAACTTTCTCTCCTCATTTTTTCCAAGGAGTCCCATTACTCTCCTTCTACCTAAAGAGAACAACCGAGAAGGCTTTTTGGAGGTGTCCAGATTGTTCTTTGGTCGAGAGAGTTCGTGATCGTTGAGATATGAGAAGACGAAGAGTTCGTGACCGAAGAAGGAAATCGTGAAGAAAGGTTCTTCAACAAGTAAGTATTATATCTTGTTGTTTTTCCTTTCCATTTATGAATGTTTGGCCTAATTTCTATCAGATAGAATTTATTTTGATAAAATGTTTTCACAACAAAACCACGAAGATTCAATCGTTTTTCCGCTGTGGGAGTTTTATTCCCTTCAGAAGGAATTCACTCGTTTCATGAGTTACGAAAACTAGAGACGTTGTTCCCTAAAGGGTTACCTCTAGACTTGGACAACGGGACCCCACCCTCTCACTGGCCCGAGAGGAACGTTGTTTATGGAATGACCATAAACAAGTTGTTCATTAGGGAATTAGTGGTATTTATAGAACTGAAGGTAGGCACAGGGGTTATATAATAATTTGACCCAACTGTGGGTATGAATGACATGTGAAGGGTGGACTTTGTTGGGATTCATGCCCTAAACTCGTGTATTTTTAATTATTTAAGGAAATGAATAAAAGGGTTATTTTTCCTTCAATATTGTATTCTCGCAATTACAAACTTTAATCCTATAAACTAAGCTCCAAGGTCAAATTTAGGAGACATTGAACTGTGTGTAGTTGGCACATATCGAGGATCATATTCAAGCATGTGACCTGAATGGTCTGTAGTAGATGGATTGGGTTCGGAACCTCATCTTGGTAACACTATGGATGCGACCAACTTTTTATTTCATACAAACTAGGCGATATCGATCTATCATGTAGTTGACATGCGAGTGGAGGCATCTTGTATGATGAGATAGTACAAGATCAGACCAAGAATTGTTAGACCACTCTCGTAATGTCGTTCACAGATTAAGGCTAATAATTCAACGATAACAATTAGTGACTCAACCTGAATCATGAGCGAGTTGTGAACTACTGTCCGTGGGGGTTTATCCTTAGATTAGTACGAGTGAGAGTGGCCACAACAGAAACTCACTAAGCCTACCTTATCAGGGATGAAAACACATAGGGAGCTAGGAACACAACACGAGAAGAAGGAATTCAATCGATCCCAAACTAGGGTAACTAGATAGTTTGTTCCCTTAAGAGCTTAATACAGGTCTTCAACAACGGGGTCTCTCCCTCGTCTTGGCCCAAGAGGGATATTGTTTATGGTCGGACCATAAACTTGCTGTTCATTAGAGGATCAGTGGTGCTTAAGGTGCGAGAAATAGTCTATGGGGTAAAAAGGTAATTTGCCCCAGCTGTTACTTCGAACTAACTGTGAAGGGTTGACTCACGGGCATTGGTTAAATAAATGGACACAACTTTTCCTACACTAAAGAGAGTGCAGCTACGAGTCTATAGTGGAGTCATAGTTAACGAATGTTGATTAACGGGATAAAAGAGTTTGATTACTTAATCTCAAATTGTCGGAGCTCATGATCTGTTGGTCCACTAGGACCCTCGATTGGCTCAACGTGGAATTTAATGAGAGTATAAAGTTTTGGAATTTATTTTAAGTTTTTAAATTCAATTTAGGGAATTATGTGGATTCAATATGATATAATTGATATAATATAAAGTTCAATGTGAATATGATTCATGATGAACTTAATTATTGCATAACTATGGAATTAAGGCATAATTTGAGAATTTAATTTAAGAGACATGAAATTAAATTGAAGGGTATGAAATACCATGCAGTGGAAGGGTGATTGAATCACCATGGTATCGTAGCAAAAACCGTTTTCTTAAAACCATTTTATCCTATAGAAACTAGATTGAACATGCAAAAAGAAGGAAAAAACATCAAGCAACACTTGTTGAAGAACTGTCTACAAGCTTTCATTCTCCTACTCACGTAACATTTTTTATCACGATCTCAACGTCCTTGAACTTATCGAACGAACAAGCGAACCAGACACTCCACAAGGTTTCTCGGTTGTTCTACGTTTGGTAGAATGAGATGAGTGGATCTCTTTTTGGTGAGAGGGGAGGATAAATTGAGAGAGAGTTGAGAGGTTTTTTATTGTTGTTTTTGGTGAGAATCCAAAAAATAAACAACAAGCTTAAGAAAACTTTCTTGTAAAGGGTTTATATAATGGTGATAGGTGGAGTTGAAATCTCCACCTATTTACCATTTAACCACAAACCATAGGTTATGCAAATCATGTTTGCATAACCATATATAATAACATATCTCATAACTCATTATACAAATGACATTTGTATCATTGTGGAATTTTCAATTGAATCACATTCAATTTAATTTCTCTCAATCTAATTTCTCCAGATTAGCCTTAATTCGACAATTAGGTTAACCAATAGTTCATTATGAATCTCATCCACATTAAACTATATAATGTATCATTCATATCTCATACAAATGATATAATTACTCTTTAGTAAACTTGAACACTTCAAATTCACACAAAATGATCCGAGACAAACTGTCAAACTCTTTGACCTTGGTTAATCAACATTCATTAGCTACGGTAACACTTCACTAAAGCCCGTGGTGCACTACCATCCATGTAAGACAAGTTATGTCCACCGATATAACCAATACCCATGAGTCGACCCTTCACAGGTTCTTCGTAGACACTACTGGCTCAAGTTACCGTTTTACAACTGTGTCTACTTCTTGCTCCTTAAGTCCCCACTGCTCCTCTAATGAACAACACCCCTCTCGGGCCACTGAGAGGGTTGGCTCTCGTTGTCCAACCCTTGGAGACAGCACTTAAGGGAACAATCTCTCTAGTTTCCCTAATGGCGGGAACAAGTGAATTCCATCTCACGTAGTTAAGTTCCCAACTCCTTACTTGGTCATGCCCCTTCGAAGATAAGCGTATTGGGTGAGTAACTATGATAATCCTCACCCGTTCTAGTCAAAGGACAGACCCCCGCAGAAAGAAGTATGTAACACGCTTAGGATTCAGGTCGAGTCTCTAATGGTCTTCTACGAAGTTATTAGTCCCATATTGTTAACGATGTTACATTAGTAGGTCTAATAATTCACAGTCCGGTCTTGTATAATCTCATTTCACAGGATGCCTGCACTCGCAAGGCAACCACATGAACGAGTCAGATCAACTCGTTTGTATCTAATACAAAGCGGGTCGCATCAACAACGTATCCAGGATTAGGTCTCCAATCCTATCTATATACTATAGACCGTTCGGGTCATTAACTCGAACATGATCCTCCCTGTTCATCTACTATAAACCGTTGAAGTTCTAGTTCTCTCGTAAGTTCGATGACCCTTGAGCATAGTTTATTGGAAAAAGTTTAGGACATACATCCCAACACAAATATGATTCAATTTAATATTCCACATTGTGCAAATATGATTTGCATAATATGGTATATGATACTTATATTATGCAATTATGCAAATTGATTTTTCATAATGCATGTATTGTGGAAGTTATGACATAATGAGTGGAGAATTTATCTCCACCCACTTTGCCCATAAAATCATCCATTTGGATTCATTTTGGAACACTCAAGACATTTGCAAGGTTTTGCATGATGATGAAAAACAAAAGTCTCTCAAATTGTCTCTACTCTCCCAAATATCCAAAAAGAGATCCCAGTTATCTCCCTCTCCTAGAGAGCAACTTACAAGACACTTTTTAGGTGTTCGAGGGTTCAATCGTAGAGAAGGAAGAGATCATTGACGACGAAAGGATTATCTAAAGAATTCGGTCTTCAATGGTAATCTCTAATTCCTTTATACTTTAAATTCTATACTTGGCTCTAGTTTTCTTTATTTAAGTAATTTCTATGCAGTATTGTAATGAATTAAACTCCTCGCGCAGCGGAAAACGATCGAATCTCCGCGGTGTTGTTGTGCTGTTTAGTTTCGTTAAAACTATCCAACACTTACATATAGGCTAAACATGCATAAAAAGAAAGGAATGCAACAAGTTCTCGTTACATACTTGTTGAAGACTTTCTTCAAAGCTTCCTTTCCGTTCATGATACAAACTCTTCGTGGTTTCTCGATCTCAACGTTCTCAAACACTTCTCACGAATGTAAACCGAACACCCCCACTTGGCTTCTCGGTTGTTATTCTTTTGGAAGAAGGAAGATGGTGGGATCTTGTGTTTTGGTTTCTCGGAGGAGAAAACTCTAGAGATAATTAATAGAGCGTGATCTCTTCTTTTGGTTTGATTTCCAAAAATGAGAGAATGATCCATGAACCCTTCTTGCCAAGGGGTTTATATAATGGTGATAGGTGGAGTTGAAATCACCGCCTATTTACCATTTTACCACAACTATATGTTATGCAAATCATATTTGGATAACCATATATTATAAGATATCTCATATCTCATTTTACAAATCACATTTGTATAATTGAGATTTATTAAATTGAATCACATCCAATTTAATATCTCTCAATCTAATTTCTCGTAATTAGCACTAATTAAATAATTAGGCTAACTTATAGTTTATTATGAATCTCATTCATATTAAACTATATATTATATCATTCATATGTCATTTAAATGACATAAATACCCTTTAGTGATTTTGAACGCTTCAATTCACACAAAAACAGTAAACCTTCTCTTAATCCAGTTTGAGCCAACCGAGGGACCTAATGGACTTACAGTGACGAGCTCCAATGATCCAAGATTAGCCTATCAAACTCTTTGACTCGGTTACTCAACATTCATTAGGTACGGTAACACTCCACTAAACCCCGTAGCTACACCCCGTTAGTGCAAGATATTACGTGTTCATTGATATAACCAATGCCCATGAGTCGACCCTTGACAGGTTGTTTGTAGACACTACTGGGGCAAATTACCGTCTTACCCCTATGTCTACTTCTTGCTCCTTAAGTCCCCACTGCTTCTCTAATGAACAACAACGTTGTAATTGTCCAACCATACACAACAACCCTCTCAGTAAGTGAGAGGGTGGGCGCCCGTTGTCCAAGCCCTGGAGACAACACTTAAGGGAACAACCCCTCTATTTTCCCTAAATGCGAGAATGAGTGAATTCCATCACGCGTTGTTAAGTTTTCACCTCCCTACTTGGTCTTGTCCATGAGAAGATAGGCATATTGGGCGAGTAACCGTGACCACCCTCACCCATACTAGTCAAAAGAAAGACCCCACAGACAGGAGTCCGTAACACGCTCAGAATTGAGGTCGAGCAACTAATGGTCATCTACGAAGTTATTAGTCCTTACCTTCTTGCCCTTTTGGGCGGCAGCTCGGTCAACTTTACCCTTCTTCATTTTATTCTTCTCTTTTGGACGAGGAGGAGCCACAGATTTTGTCCCAGAGGTCGAACCTCTGTGATATGATCTGTAGGCAACTTTTGCTTCAGCTTCCGGTGTACTGATCCTCATCAAGGACTGAAAGTTCTATAGCTCATTTAGAAGAGTGGTCACAGTGTAGCTTTTCTTGTTCATAACAACATTTGTACGAGGTTGAGGAAACTCTTCGTAAGAGTGTCCAAAATAAAGCTTACTTGGCTCGAATCGTCCATCGAAGCCTCGTTCATCTCCGCTGGATTAAATTGGGTCAACATGTGTAGAACATGTTCACGGATAGACGTCCCTTCTTTAATCCGTGCATTGAAGACATGTTTTAGCGAATCGTGTCTGGCCTGAAAGGACTGTTGTCCAAACATGTCCTGCAACGAATCCATGATCTCCTTGGCGGTGACCATACACTCATGCTTCTCTACCAAGACTCAATTAAGTTGGCTATTATATAGATCTTGTCTATTTCATTGGCCCTGATCCATCGATCATATGCATCACGAACACTTCGTCATGCAGTCGAGCTCGACAACTTGGGACACTCCTCAGTAAGCACGAACTTCAGGTCGTCAATTAGTAAAATCGTGTTGATATTATTCTTCCATGTTTGGAAGTTATCTCCCAGTAATTTGTAGGAAGCAAGTGAAGCGATAATTGAGCTAGACATATTTAGCTGATAAAGTTAAATAATTTTGTGTCAGTCTCGCAAAAACTTCTGAGTTCAATTAGGTCGTAGCAAAGTTGAATCCTATGATCCCTAGGTCATTGAAAATTGCAATAATATCCTAAAGGTTTAGAATGATCGCCACCGAATGATGAACAAAAACACTACTCCTCTAGGACGAGACTTTCTCGACCATACCGTAATCCCAGAATAACTCTTATTCCATTAGGTAGCCAATTACCATTATTTGGTCGAATACATTAACACTTAACGAATCTCGTGAGTGTCACCCTTCACCTTTAAGTTTCCATGTAACCGTCAAAACAATAGCCACCGAATGGTGAACCACGAAGGAAAACCAACAAGGAACTGTATCCCTCTCGAGAATTCAGGTTGTTCCGACTCCCATGATCCAGGCCATCTAAAGGGAATGTCTTGTCCAAGCCAAACTTGCAAGCGGATCATAGGGGTCTCACGGTTTGAATCGAAAGAAAAGATCGTGGGTCCTATTTTCACAGGTCCCGCTCCCACTCAGTATAAGTACTCTCTCCATCGACTTTGATATTGATCCATACAAATACCATCCGCAGGGGGACGCTCCCATTTGCGCCACGAGACCGAGTATGGATCTCACGGTGAAGACTTAACGGAGATTTGTGCTCGGAGCCCAACCTTTTGTTGAGTTGTTCTTATTGAGCCCAACCCTATTGTGTCGTAGTTTTGAGGAGGTCGGGCATAGGGAGGATTCTTTGAAGTGTTTCTCGCTTAAAACATGTTTAATAAAATTTTGGTTTTGTCCGGGTAGCGTCATTATGTTGCCGAAATTTTTGCGCGATGGGTGGTATCTTGTGACGTCTCTAGTTGGAGTTGGGTTGGATTTTAGGGCCCTTACAATAACGAACAATAACTCTTGATTGAAGTAATTAGAACATAATTACAAACTACGAGTTTTAGTGCACAAACCCAAACACCCCTCTCCTTGCCCCGAGAGAGATTCGGTTTGCTGGTTGGACCACAAACCAATTGTTCATTAGAGGATCAAGTGGGACTTAAGGACAAGAGGTAATTACGAGGGTAGAACGATATTTTTGACCCAAAGAAGAATTACGTGCGACTTTTGAAGGATCGATTTACTAATCATGGTTTTATTGATGGGACAAAAATATATCTACAGTGAGGTGAGTGCAACCACTGGACTTTAGTGGAGTGCCCAAGTGGTTAACGAATGTTGATTAGCTAGGCTAGAGAGTTTGGTCTGCTTAATCTCATATCATTGAAACTCATGATTTGTAGGTACATTAGGTCCCCCTTACTAGCTTTGAATAAGCCTTGTAACATTTTGAGAGAAAAGAATTTGAATTCTTCAAATTTTGTTTTGGCAGAAATCGTTAATTATATGTAATATATTTAACAAGTCATAGCCTAATTATGAATTAAACTATGATTAAAAGGAGGTGGATGTATTTAAATATGATTTAAATATTCGATCGGTTTATAGCATGAATAATGATTCATGTTGGGAATATCGATTGTGATCGGGCAAATTATTTAATTTAATATTTCATTTAAATGAAATTAAAAATCAATTAATTAAATTAGTTTTTGAATTATTAAATTAATTAAATTCGTTTTAATTAAAAATCATTTTAATATTTATTTTTTAATTAAAATGAAATGAAAATAACGAAGGATTTCATGATTTTCATGAAAATGAACTTGCCAATTTGCCCGAGGTTATTCATCTTCAAAATTGGCAAAAATCGCCTCCTCCACTTCAATCCACCCTCATCATCATTGAGATGTGATTATAATGAAGCTTGTTGAAGCTTTATATAATGGTTATTTGTGGTTATTTGATTGAATTTTGAAGAAAATTCTAAATATTTCGTTTTGTGACCTTTGAGGTATTTTCTTACAAATTCTCTCAACCTTGGAACCCAAAATCCGTTCCAAGGCCTGAGGATAGTAGGGAAGACACTCACGGTTGTCCACGAAGTATTCGTGTTGAAAATCATCCACCGGTGAAGAGAATTTGATCTTCAAAGGTGAGTTTCTTAACTCCCGCTTTTCACACTTTGAGCATGCATTTTATTTTACAAAATTGATAAACTTAGAGTGTTCAAGATCCAAAATTGCTTCCCTTCCTCAATGAAACTCTTTCAATTGGTATCATAGCAATTTTGAGCACTCAACTTGATCTATTTTGTTCCGTGGTGGGTGTTGTTTGAAATCTATTTTTTCTCAAGGCGCCTAAAGTGATAATATTGTTTTGGCATTTAAATTGAGCATCGATATGTACTTTGTTTTAAAATTTCTCAAGTGTGCTTGAGCGCAAATGTGTGAAGAATAATATGCACAAGTTTCAGTCGATTGGAGTTCAGAAGACCTAAATTTGATGAAAGAAGCCTCATAGGTGGTCGAAATTCAAAACAATGTAGTCGCTTTTTTTTTTTTTTTTTGATTACTATAGCAACAACAAGTGTATTTCAAATGAAGAAGTAAGAGTTGACCTTTTGACCGTTGACATTTATCGGTCCAGTTGACCTTGACCGGTTCAATCATTTTTGGCCTCGTTCGGCTCGATTTTGGTTCGGTTCGGGTAGTTTCAGATCGGTTCTGACTATTTCGAGGTCGGGTTTTCAATTAGGAGGCTTGTTCGTCATTTGGAGGCTCGGTACAACCTTTTACCACCTGGTTCAACCTTTTAAAGATCTGGTTCACACATTTGCAAGCTGTTTCGACCTAAATTATAAGTGTTTGAAGTTCTTCGACGTTAATTCTAGATTATTATTTTAATAATTCAGTTATTTGATTGCATTAGATGCCAAAACTAGTCCACTTTAGTGTGTTTAATTAATTATGCATTGTAAATGTATTTTTTAATTAAAATCTCTGATTGTATGTGCATAAAGTGTCACACCCCCTCCCGAAACACTTGCTAACTTAGCCCGGGAGACGACATGAAGCCAACAGACATTGTTACCTCTTAACAATACCTGCTGACACTACTTTACCTGAAAAGAAACTATGTTCGCATATGGAACACTTTAAAACTTAACACAGCAGAAACTGGACAACTATTAAACATACACAAGGAGAAACCCTTCATAAGTCTCTCTTGGAAACTAAAAGTCAAGTGCATCAAAACAACACAAGACAACTCAATGTTTATACAACCACTAATGTACAAAACTTCTATAACTACATAACGACTTGCTATACAACACCAAATACGTATAAACTAACAACTTATGAAACTTCCAAAGCAGACTATGGCGAGGATGTCAGTACCGTGAGCTTGATCTTTACCTCGAAAGGGTTTGAAAACATTGAAAGAATGAGCTAAAAAGCTCGGTGAGTGTCTATCTTTAAAACATTATAAGCTCACAGTGAATCATAATAATGGCAGATTATAAGTAGAAAATAGCCTAACATCCGCTTGTAAACATAAACAAATCATGCTTCCAATTTACAGTGTTTTAAGTCATCACTTGTGCATAGCACAAAACTCAAATGTACTAACATATCGAGGGTTCATAGATCAATAAAATAGAAACTCATAACAATAAAACACATGACATGATACCACATTAAACCATAGAGGTGGTAGAGTTACATTTATACCAATAAGGCTCGTATCACTCTCTCTCTCACGTGCACGTGGAATGCCTTTGGTCGTTTGGTTTCCCTAATACCTTCTCTATGTCCTTCAAGATTAAGGTAAAACCATTTACTACCCGAATACCTTCTCATTGTCCTTCAAGATTTAGGTAAAACTATTTACTTCCCGGATACCTTCTCATTGTCCTTCAGTACCGGGATATCATGATTCATTCCCCCCCTAAATACCTTCTCGAATGTCCTTCAGTATTAGGGGTTAACCCCAAACAAGGACATAATTTGTGTACCATGGAAATCATGACTTTATAACACATACAACAATTCCTTGACATTTCCACATTGTAATTTATACATGTTCCCAAGTGGATTTACACAAAACATTCTCTAAAGGAAAGCATACTTTCATAATTTAGTTTCCATACCTGGATTTATAGTTACAACTAATTCAAGCATGCTTAGGTACCATCATGACTTTATGTTAGAAAACTCTATGAAGCCATTCACAACTAGTTCAATCAAGATGTAATTATCAACACTTATGTTCATGAAGAAAAACATAGGTCAATCATAGTTCTAAGATAGAGTCACTCACCGTATTAGAATTGGAACCTTGGCTTGTAAACTTGACCTATTTTCTTTTGGCCTGTTAAACAAGCCAAATCAATCATTAGAACCTCGAGCTCATGATTTTTGACCTTAAAACTTGCAAGAAAACACACTTTCAAAATTCCAGCATTTTCAGATTTTCTGCCCTGTTTTTAGACAGCCATAACTTCTTCATTTCTTCGCCAAACAGGGTGAAATTTATACCAAACTCTTTCTTTTTGAATCCTCTAAAACTCTTATGAAGACATGAAAATGAGATTCCCAATAGATTGGTTCAGAAATACCTCAAAGTCTTCTTTCCCAGGAACAAACTTCTGCTATTCCAGATTCGATTTTCTGCTGCAACCTGAAACTTGACCTGCTATTTACAACATTTTTCAGTCATTTTCTATTCACAATTTCTTCATGAAAGTTGTAGGAAATTCAATAAGCTTTCCAACCATACCTATTAGAGCTTCTGATTCCAATTGTACAGGTCAGTACAACCAAAACATCAGAGACTTCTCGGATTTGACAGTAAATTCTGTGTTTTGTCTTCCGCTTCATAAATCAGTAGCTTAAGGTCCGAATTTGCTCGAGCATCCTTCACGAATTTTGTTCCAATATGGGTTAACTTGCACGAAACAAAATTTCAGCTCTTACCTCTTTCTGTGGAGCTCGAGATGAACCAAATAGCAGAACGTGGCAGAGTGATTACCTTGCTGTTCTACTAATTTGCTTGAGTTCTCTCCTCTCTTCTCGCAATTTCCAGCTGAAACCACCTTCTTCTTCTTCCTTTAAGCTTCTCCCACGAAACCCTTACCTTTCATTTGATAAAATGAAGAAGAAGATCGATAGAACTTTGTTTTTAAGAAGGAACTTAGGTGGGGTCCCACCATCCACCATCCTTTCTTTGTTTTTCTTTCTTTTTCCTTTTCTTTTCTTTTCCTTTCTTTTCTTTTCTTTCCTTTTCTTTCCTTTTCTTTTCTAAACATAACAAACTTAGTATATTAAACATTGTTTCATTTCCTTTTCTTCTTTTGTCTTAAAAGCAATCCAAACCAAAATGGTTTAAACTTTCCTTCCTTGTTTTCCTTTTGCCTTTCACTTCATTTCTTTCCTTTTTAAAGCAAGGAAAACCAAGTTTTAAGCATTCATTTCTTCCTTTCTTTTGTTGTTTGATATTAAGGAAGTTCCAAAGAAAGATCTCGGGTTTACAACTTACCTCCCCTTAAGAAATTTCGTCCTCGAAATTTAGTAGTCCTTAGGTGAAAATCATTGGGTACTTCCTCCTCATTAGATCCTCTAACTCTCAGGTTGCCTCCTCCACTCTGTGATGTCTCCAACGAACCTTCACGAGTGGGATCGTCTTGTTTGTTAAAACTTTTTCTTTTCTGTCGAGGATTTGAACTGCAACACATGTGTCTGATATGGAATATACTTCCTCAACATGGACACATGAAAAACATCATGTTCTCTAGATAGTTCTCACTGCAATTCTAGTCTGTAGGTCGCCCAACTTGTCTTTGTTACTTGATAAGGACCAATATATCTAAGGCTTAGTTTACCTTTCTTATCAAAATGAAGGACACCTCTCCATGGAGATAACTTCAAGAAAACTTGATCTCCGATCTTGAATTCCAAGTCCTTTCGTTGCTTATCTGCATAACTCTTCTGACGGTCTTGTGCTACCTTCAGATTCTCTCTGATTACCTTAATATTGTTTGTCATAACTTGCACCAACTCAGGACCGATTAGCTTCCGCTTTTCTAGTTCATTCCAATATACGAGCCTCAAATGGTGCCATGTCAAAACTAGACTGATAATTGTTATTGTAAGCGAATTCCATAATAGGTGTGTATCCCAACTCCCTTTAACTTGAAGGACACATGCTTTCAACATGTCTTTTAGGTCCTGGATGGTCCTCTCGATCGACCATCCGTCTCGAGAATGGAGCGCCAGATTAAAACTCACTTTGTCCCCATAACCTTCTTTAAACTAGGCCAAAACTTAGAAGTAAATCTCTGATCCCTATCTCAAACTATGGACACAGCACTCGTATTGTCTCACACTGCACGACGCATAGCTTAGCTAGTGATTAAGCGTACACATCGCTGTAATCGGTACAAATCGTGTTGTCTTAGTGAGTCTATCCACCATTACCCAAGTACCATTATGTCCATTTGAAGTACGTGGTAATCTAAACAGAAAAACCATAGTAATACGCTCCCATTTCCATTCCGACACTAGCAATGGGTTAAGGAGTCCTTTTTGCTTCGTCTAATCGGTTTAACTTGCGGCGATGATTAAACATCTATCACATAATCAACTAACTCCCGCTTCATCCTGTGTCACCAATATGTCTCATTCAAGGTTTTACACATCTTGGTGCTTCCTCGGATGCATAGCGAGTGAATCTGTGAGCTTCTTCTAGAATAGCATTCTTAAGCTCACTAACACTCTGACGCATAGTCTTCCCTGCTTCTCTCTATGGCTCAAATCTCGATCTCATTTTAAATTTTGCTTCTTGGCCCTATTTGGACTTTCTAAACATCTTTTGCAAGTTACTATTCTTTAATCTGTTCTAACTATCTTCTATGCCTCATAATAAACTTTCTTTGATCAAAGATATACTTGAGACTCTTATGGTCCAGTAAAATATGACACCTCTCACCAAACAAGTAATGTTTCTAGATCTTCATGCTAGAACAACCGCTCCTAACTCAATATCGTGGGTAGGGTAATTACACTCATGTTTTTTTTCAATTGCCTTGATGCATAAGCTATTACTTTACCCTCTTGCATGGGCACACAACCCAAACCCCGCTCAAGCATCACAAAGAAATTACATACTCTTTCCTGTTACAGAAGTGTCGAAATGTGTGTTGTAACTAATCTCTTTTTCACTCCTTAAAACTCTGTTCATACTTATCCACCATTAAAACTTAGCATTCTTCCTTGTCAAAGTTGTTAAGGGTAATGTTAATTGTGAGAAATCCTCAACAAACCGCCTCAGTAGTATCCCCGCCAAGCCTAGGAAACTACGTGCCTCTGTCGTACTAGTTGGTCTTTCCCAGCTGACTCACCGCTTTCACTTTATTTGGATGCACACAAACTTCATTTCGAGACAACATGTCCCAAAACACTACTACCGATTCAACCAAAACTCACATTTGGTGAGTTTAGCGTGCAAAATCGCTTATCTCGTAGTGTTTGCAGAGTAATCCTCAAATGTTCCTCATGAGCTTTCACAAATCGAGTAAACAAGTATATCATCAATAAATACTATTATAAATCGATCCAAATATCGATGAAAAATCCTCGCTCATGAGGTCCATGAAAATCGTTGGTGTATTCGTCAAACCGAACGACAATACTAAAAATTCATAATGCCCGTAATTAGTTCTCAATGTCGCCTTTAGGAATATCTCGATTCTTTACCTTTAATCGATGGTATCCTCGATCTCGAGATCAATCTTAGAAAACACTGATGCTCTCGTAATTAGTCAAAAAGTCATCTATACGGGGTAAATAATACTTATTACGTATCGTGACTTTGTTTAACTATCTATAATCAATGCATAATCTACGAATACCATTTTTCTTTTCACGTATAACATCGAGCTTCCAAGGCGATACATTAGGTCTCATTGTATCCCTTATCTACTAGTCTTTATAACTGCATCTTTAGCTCCCTGATCTCACTTGGAGTCATTCTATACGACGCTTGCGAATAGGTGCTATTCTTGGTAGCAGTTCAATAATGAACTCAACTTCCCTATCAGGTGGCAACCCTGACAGTTCTACTGGGAAAACATCAAGAAGTTCGCTCATAATAAGAACATTGTCCGGTTTTAGCTTTTTCATCGCACTTACTACATGTGCAAGAAACGCGTCATGCAACCTTTCATCAATAACTTCGAGCTTTGAATGCTGAAAACAAACTCGCAGGAAATCCATCTTTAAGATTGCATCTCACACCTGCAAGTCTAGTGGAAGAAGATCCACTAACATATTGAGACCTTCTACTAAGACCTCACAATTCTGCATCACTGAATTGACTAGTAACACATCACTAACTAGAGTGTATATAACTAACCTTTTACATAAAGGTTCTAGCTTTCCATTCAACTTAGTCAAGAACATACTAAAGCAAAGAAATGTGTAGCACCTTGTTCTATTAAAACAGTGTGTACATTTCAAATAATAATCGTACCAATAATCATATCCGGTGCATCCTCGCCTTCTTCTTTGAGTCATAACCTTGACCTTCCGTGTTGCCTAGGCCTCCTTACAACTCTCTTTAGTCTAACACCACCGGTGCCTCTCTTGCAACTACACTGATACTCTACCGCTTCAACTAACTGGACTTAACTCCCTAGTCCCTCATGCGGTCGTCCATAGTCATGGACAATCCTCTTGACATGTCCTGGTTGTCAAGATCGGTAGCATGTACCAACACTCACAAGACAATGATCTTGATGATTCTTGCAATGATCACACATGGAGTTTTCCTTGCTATAATCGGGCATAGACTCTTGCCCTCTTTGCAGCCTTCTGCTGCTAATCAAACAAACTAATTAGGTTCTTTTTAACTCGCCTCGATAGGCACTACCCACAATCATCCGCCTCGATGCTCGCCTACTTGGCTACTAGCTTGCTCCTTAAAGTCATATTGACTTGGAAACATTTACTCCAAGTGTGAACCTCCGCGCTCACGACCTTGAAATCGCTTGTTGTCGGCCTCCCACAACTAGGCTTCACTACCGACTTCTCCTCTCGCTATACTCGCTCAACACGTAGAGCGCTTTCTACCACCGAGAGAAGTCACCCACTTAGCAATGGTCAGAATCGGGTACGATCTCGTGTCGTAACCCTCTTTGAAATCGCTCGACACTGCCGCTCTCGGATGCCACAATCACATCAACATACAAAGAAAACTTGGTATATCTTCTCTCATACTCACCACCAAAAATGATCCTCGCTTTAAATCTAAAAATCATCCCTCTTTTCCTCCTCTGACGCGCTAGGGTAATATTCATTTTCAAATATACTTTCAAAGTTTGCCAGCAGTGAAGTACGTGCATCACTACAATCAAGCTAACATCAATTTCCATCATCCTTCTCGCTTCCTTTAGCAAAGCAGAATGTGGCCAACTTAGCATTTTGCTCCTCGTGAGCAACTCATGACATCAAAACATTTATCAAAGCTTATTTAGCCAAACCTCGCTTTCAATCGGATCTTTGGAACCTCAAACACTTTGTCACACCCTCCCAAACACTTGCTAACTTAGCCCGGAGATTTACATGAAGCCAATGGACATTGTTACCTCTTAACAATACCACCACACTACTTTACTCCGAAAAGAAACTATGTTCGCATATGGAACACTTTAAAACATTACATGCAGAAATCGGACAACTATTAAACATACACAAGGAGAAACCCTTCATAAGTCTCTCTTGGAAACTAAAAGTCAAGTGCATCAAAACAACACAAGACAACTCAATGTTTATACAACCACTAATGTACAAAACTTCTATAACTACATAACGACTTGCTATACAACACCACCACGTATAAACTAACAACTTATGAAACTTCCAGCAGACTATGGCAGATGTCGTGTACTGTGAGCTTGATCTCTACCTGAAAGGGTTGAAAACATTGAAAGAATGAGCTAAAAACTCAAAGTGAGTGTCTATCTTTAAAACATTATAAGCTCACAGTGAATCATAATAATGGCAGATTATAAGTAGAAAATAGCCTAACATCCGCTTGTAAACATAAACAAATCATGCTTCCAATTTACAGTGTTTAAGTCATCACTTGTGCATAGCACAAAACTCGAAATGTACTAACATATCGAGGGTTGATAGATCAATAAAATAGAAACTCATAACAATAAAACACATGACATGATACCACATTAAATCATAGAGGTGGTAGAGTTACATTTATACCAATAAGGCTCAGTATCACTCTCTCTCTCACGTGCGTGGAATGCCTTTGTCGCTTGGTTTTCCCTAATACCTTCTCTATGTCCTTCAATTATAAGGTAAAACCATTTACTACCCGAATACCTTCTCATTGTCCTTCAAAGATTTAGGTAAAACTATTTACTTCCCTGATACATTCTCATTGTCCTTCAAGACGGGATATCATGATTCATTCCCCTAAATACCTTCTCGAATGTCCTTCATAAGATTAGGGGTTAACCCCAAACAAGGGCATAATTTGTGTACCATGGAAATCATGACTTTATAACACATACAACAATTCCTTGACATTTCCACATTGTCATTTATACATGTTCCCAAGTGGATTTACACAAAACATTCTCTAAAGGAAAGCATACTTTCATAATTTAGTTTCCATACCGGATTTATAGTTACAACTAATTCAAGCATGCTTAGGTTCCATCATGACTTTATGTTAGAAAACTCTATGAAGCCATTCACAACTAGTTCAATCAAGATGTAATTATCAACACTTATGTTCATGAAGAAAAACATAGGTCAATCATAGTTCTAAGATAGAGTCACTCACCGTATTAGAATTGGAACCTTGGCTTGTAAACTTGACCTATTTGCTTTTGGCCTGTCAAACAAGCCAAATCAATCATTAGAACCTCGAGCTCATGATTTTTGACCTTAAAACTTGCAAGAAAACACACTTTAAAAATTCCAAAGATTTTAAGATTTTCTCACTGCTTTTAGACAGCCATAACTTCTTCAATTCTTAGCCAAACAGGGTGAAATTTATACCCAAACTCTTCCTTTTTGAATCCTCTAAAACTCTTATGAAGACATGAAAATGCGATTCCCAATAGATTGGTTCAGAAATACCTTGAAGTCTTCTTTCCCAGAACCAACTTCGCTATTCCAGATTCGATTTTCTCACTGCAACCCAAACTTGACCTGCTATTTACAACATTTTCCAGCCATTTTCTATTCACGATTTCTTCATGAAAGTTGTAGGAAATTAAATACGCTTTCCAACCATACCTATTAGAGCTTATGATTCCAATTCTACAGGTCAGTACAACCAAAACATCAGAGACTTCTCGGATTTGACAGTAAATTCTGTGTTCTGTCTTCCTCTTCATAAATCAGTAGCTTAAGGTCCGAATTTGCTCGAGAATCCTTCACGAATTTTGTTCCAATATGAGTTAAATTGCACGAAACAAAATTTCAGCTCTTACCTCTTTCTGTGGAGCTCGAGATGAACCAAATAGCAGAACATGGCAGAGTGATTACCTTGTTGTTCTACTAATTTGCTTGAGTTCTCTCCCTCTCTTCTACAATTTCCAGCTGAAACCACCTTCTTCTTCTTCCTTTAAGCTTCTCCCACGAAACCCTTACCTTTCATTTGATAAAATGAAGAAGAAGATCGATAGAACTTTGTTTTTAAGAAGGAACTTAGGTGGGGTCCACCATCCACCATCCTTTCTTTGTTTTTCTTTCTTTTCCTTTTCTTTTCTTTTCCTTTCTTTTCTTTTCTTTCCTTTTCTTTCCTTTTTACTTTTCTAAACATAACAAACTTAGTATATTAAACATTGTTTCATTTCCTTTTCTTCTTTTGTCTTAAAAGCAATCCAAACCAAAATGGTTTAAACTTTCCTTCCTTGTTTTCCTTTTGCCTTTCACTTCATTTCTTTCCTTTTTAAAGCAAGGAAAACCAAGTTTTAAGCATTCATTTCTTCCTTTCTTTTGTTGTTTGATATTAAGGAAGTTCCAAAGAAAGATCTCGGGTTTACATAAAGTATGTCATATAGATTTTAAAAATCCCACCATAGGAACCATGGTCCATGGATTGAAAGTATTTTATAAGTGCTATAGTATATAGTATGCATGTTTTTAGGTTTCATAAGAATTAATATAAGAGTTATATGAATTTATGAAACAAATATGATATGTTTAATTTAAATTAATATAAGGGTTATATTAATTAAAAAAATAAACTTATAATTGTTATGCATTTATTCATGTGATCGATTTGTTATAAATGTATGTTTATTCATGTGATGAATGAACAAGCAATTTATAACATAGCATGTAACCTAAGTTTAATTAATTAGTTTTAAAATGGCTTTAGAACTGAACTAATTAGACCTCACTTGTTATCTAGTTCTAATAGGATTAGAATTAGAAACCAATAATTTATAAACTTTGATTAATGTGGGACTCTAACTAAGGAAGGTTTTGGCTAGGTTGGGTACTTAAGTCGATTTTAAACTAACACCTGCATTCTAGAACTAATGTGTGAGTGAATTTAATACATAGGTTTATAATTATATTTCGTGAGTAGCATTTATTAAAGGTTAATAAATTAAACTCACAGCACTCTAGGTTTATTAAATAGTTAATAGATTTAGGCAATTCCAGATTATTGTTATATTGGTAGACTTAGGTCATATTATTTTAGCCAAATATTCCTTAGTAAAAGTATACCCAATCTATTTAAAATACTTAATGGGAGTGAAAAGGTATATATGATACATCAATTCCTCTTACGCTCTTCGCAGTTCACATCGTGAGATTTATGTTGGGGTTTGTGCCCTAAAATTCTTAGTTTGTAATTATGTTCAAATTAAGGTAATAAATTGTTATTACTTCAGTAAAGTGTTATTGTTTGTTATCTACGAAGTTGCCAATGTTTTGACCCTAAATCCAATAAACTAAACATCCAAGGTTGTAGAATGTATTTTTAAATGAATGTAGTGTACATGTAAATGATCTCAGCCTCGAGATAAAGCCAAAGGGTCTATAGTAAAGGGATAAGGTTTGGGTACCTTACCCTTGTAAAACTAAGGATGAGGCCCAATTTGTATAAGATACAAACACTTTGATCCTAAAGTGTTCGTGTAGATGACATGTGAGTGGGGATATCCTATGTAATGAGATTACATAAGACCGGATCGTGAAATAATAACCACTAGATGTAACTCCGTTGACTGGTTAGGTTTCTATTTCACTAGGATGACCTAGGAAACTTGATCTCAATCCTAAGCAGGTTACGAACTTCTGTTCGCGAGTGATTGTCCTTTGACTAGTATGGGTGAGAGTGACCAAATTTGTGGACTCAATATAGTCACTTCTTGGGGACAAGACAAAGTGAGCGACTGAGAACTTAACTTAGCAAGATGGAATTCACTCCTTCTAACCTACTAGGGTAAGTAGAGTAATGTTACCTTTAGTGGTGTCTCTAGGACTTGAACAAAGAGCCCGACCCTCTTATTTGACTGAGAGACACACTGTTTTTTGGTAAGACCACAAACACATTGTTTATTAGAGGAGCACTGGTACTTAAGATACAAGATGTATCCCAGGGGTAAAACGATAATTTGACCCAGTTGATGTTACGAACATTCGTGAATGATTGACTTGTTGTTATTGGCCAATATCCATGGACATGGAAATATATCTGTTGTGAGAAGAGTGCACCTGCGGGACTATAGTAGAGTGTTCCTAAAGATTAAACAAGTAATCTCGTATCGTTAGAGCTTCTGATCTGTAGGTCCATTAGGTCCACCTTCTACCTCGTAAAGGGTTCTTAGATCGCTTGAATTTGAAATGTTTAAATTCGTCAAGGAATAAATTTAATGTATATAGATACAATATAATATATAGTTTTAGAACTATATATTATAAATTTAATGTGAATATGATTCATATTAAATTATATGAGAGAATTAAATATTTAAAAGAGTTCGAATATTAAATTCAAATGTGAATGTGATTCATATTTGAAAACTATAGGTTAAAATTTAATGTGAATTAGATGTGCATTAAAATTATAGGTTAGAGAGGTAATTGATTAAATGTGATTTAATTAATTATATATTATTATTATTTAATTTATAATTTTTATTATTTAATTCAATAAAAATAAAAAAGAGGGAACATGTCAGGAGGACACGTTTCCCATGTTCCGCAACTCCTTAATGAATAAAGAGTGGAGAGATGCCCTCTACAACATTCTTCTTGTCTTGGTGAGAAGATGATAATGGATTGATCATTCTCTGATCGATTGAAACTCACTGATGAAAAATTATTTCTCTCTCTCAATTCCCAAAATTCTTCCAATTGTTAGAATTCCTTCCCAACAAAAAGGAATTGATCTAAGTGGTACTCATAAAATAGAGGGTTCTCCACGTGGTGTTGTCCTGTTGGAGAAAAACATAGAGTTTTGCCTGGGCTTGTTGGATTCTTTTTGAGAAGGGTGTTGTTGTGAAACTACAAAGGCATTTTGAATCCTCTTTAGTTTATTTAATTCCTATAGCATGTTTGCATATTTTATTTCCATGCCGAACTAGAATAGGAATGCATGTTTATCTCTCATTATTTTTAATGCAATCGGTTTTTCCTTTCCAACCAAAATAAGCTTGCAATTATGATTCCAAACTCGCTTCGCTGCTCAAGGGATCAGATCTCCATCAATTTATGCTCGGCCTCGTGATGTCATAGGGCATCCCCATTTGGATGGTGTTTACATAAATCAAGAGGAAGGTGAATGGAGAAAGTATTTATAGTAAATGGGAGAAGGAAGTGTGCAAACACATCCTACGGTCTCTCCACTAGGTTGGACCGTGAGATTCCCATGTTGCGCTCGCAGTTTCCCAAGTAGCACCATCCATTTGGAGGGATGTAACATGAGATTCAGGACGACTCAAACTCCATCAATGGATAGGGTCTCTTAAACTCAAACTCCATCAACGATCGTCCATTTCAACGCGTATAAATGGTGCCACCATAAATGAGAAAAGTCAGGTTAGCTTCATTATGGAATCACTTGCGAAGAGTTTCTTGCAATTCCTCGCAAATTCGGTTATGAATAAAATAGAGTATAACCTGACCACTTTACGAAACGAGCTTCAGACTTTTGAGTTCCTAATGAAATCAAAGGGAAAAGTGAACGAGGCAAATGTTGACGCTCGAAAAAGTTCATAACAGGATCATCCTCACGAACCAATTCTGGCTCTTCTTTTTCCTAGAATAAGAGTATTAAGAAGAAGAAGAAGGACAAAGGGAAGGGACAAGCTCCCACATGCAAGGCTAAGGCCATAGGAAAATGTTTCCATTCTGGTTGTCACGGGCACTGGAAGAGGAACTGCACGAAGTACCTTGCAGAAAAGAAAGCTTAGAAGGAAAGACAAGGTAAATATGATTTACTTGTTGTTGAAACATGATTAGTTAAACATGATGATTCCACCTGGATATTAGATTCAGGAGCCACTAACCATGTTTTTTCTTCATTTCAGGAAACCAGTTCCTTGCAGCAGCTTACTGATGGGGAGATAACTCTTAGGGTTGGAACGGGAGAGGTTGTCTCAGCCAAAGTTGTGGGAGCGGTGAAGTTGTTGTTTAGAGATAGATTAATTTTATTAGAAAATGTACTTTTGGTTCCTGGAATCAAAAGAAATCTTGTATCTATCTCATGTTTGCTTGAGCATATGTAAGTATCTTTTGATCATACTTTGAGCGCCTATTTGCAAAAAGAGGTGTACGAATATGTTCTCGCTAAACTTGAAACCAACTTATACTTGTTAAGACCAAAAAAAAGTAAAACTATTTTGAAGAACGAGATGTTTAAAAAAAAATTGATACGCAAAAAAAAAAGGTAGAAGCTTTCTTCTAGTACCTATATTTGGCACTTGAGAGTAGGCCACATTAATCTCAATATGATTGGAAGTTTAGTCAAGAGTGGTCTCCTAAGTCGCTTAGAGGATAACTCTTTACCACCATGTGAGTCTTATCTTGATGGAAAATGTCTAAAATACTTTTTTTGGAAAAGGTAATAGAGCCAAAGAACCCTTGGAACTCGTGGCATTCTGATCTTTGTGGTGCTATGAATGTCAAGGCACGAGGAGGGTATGAATACTTCATCTGCTTTTATTGATGATAATCCTAGGTATGACTATCCTTACATAATGCATCATAAGTCCAAAACCCGTAAAAGTTCAAAGAGTATAGGCGCAGGTTGAGAACACATTAGTTAAAACAATTAAAACACTTCGATCGGATCGAGGTGGAGAGAATATGGATTTGAGATTCCAAGACTATATGATAAAACATGAAATCATATCCGAACTCTCAATGCCCGATACACCTAAACAAAATGGTGTATCAGAGACGAGAAATAGAACCTTCTTACACATGGTTCGATCTATGATGAGCTACACTCAGCTACCAAGTTCATTTTGGGGATATGCAGTAGAAGTTTTGTATATATTTTGAACATGGTTCCCTGTAAGAGTGTTTGGGAAACACCCTATGAGTTATGGAAAAAGGCATAAAGGTAGTTTACGTCACTTAAGGATTTGAGAATGTCTGACACATGTGTTGGTATCCAATCCAAAGAAATTAGAACATCGTTCAAAATTATGCCTATTCATAGGATACTCCAAGAAAACGAAAGGTGGTTTGTTTTATGATCCTCAAGAGGACAAGGTGCTTGTTTCAACAAACGCCACGTTCTTAGATGAAGACCACATGACAGATCATCAACCTCGTACCATGATTGTCTTAAGTGAAATTTCCAGGGAAGCTACAGATAAATCAAAAATGTTGTTGATCAATCTGGTCCTTCTCAAGAGTTGAGAATCCCTCGACGTAGTGGGAGGGATGTTAGAGAACCCGACCGTTACATGGTTTGACCGAAACCCAAGTCGTCATACTTGATGATGGCATTGAGGATCCATTGACCTATAAACAAACAATGAATGATATAGATTGGGAATGATGCAGGGTTCATGACTGGCGTTAAGCGATGGCTAGCAACCCAATTCCAAATGAATGATTTGGGAGAGGCTCAATTTGTTCTTGAATCCAAATTGTTTAGAATCGCAAGAACAAAACGCTAGCACTGTCTCACTAAATCTTATATGTAAACCCGAGATCTTTCTCTAGAACTTCATTATTTTAAAAAAAACAACAAAAGGAAAGAAGAAATAAAGTGAAAGACAAAAGGAAAACAAGGAAGGAAAGTTTAAACAATTCTGGTTTGGTTTGCTTTAAAAGATAAAGGAAGAAAATAAAATGAAAGAAAAGTTAAATATGTTAAGTTTGTTTTGGTTTGTAAAGAAAATAAAAGAAATGAAAGAAATGGATAAAGGAAAGACAAAGAAAAGGGAAAAGAAAAAGAAAAGAAAAAAGGAAAAGCATAAAGGGCTAAAAGACAAAGTTTTTAACTTTATGCTTTTGTCCTCCACCGCTTGCTTTTAAAAGGCTTTATCTTCCCATTTTCTTCTTCATTTACTCAAAAGGAAGTCAAGCTTCGTGAGTTGAAGTTCAAGGGAGAAGAAGAAGGAGAAAACCTCTGATTTTGGAGCTGGAATTGCAGATGAAAGGAGAAGATCTCAAGGGAATTATTATAGCAAAGAAGGTGAATTATTCTGGCATTGTCTGATATTTTGATCTTCTCGAGCTCTACAAGAAGAGGTAAGTGTTGAAGTTTGCTTTTCTTGAATGCTAACTCATTTTTTAAAGAAGTTCATGAAGGAAGCTCGAGCAAATTCTTATGTTAAGTTATCATTTTGTGAAGAGGAAGGCGTAAGACAAAATTTGCCACAAATCTGAGAAGTCTCTAGTGCATTGGTTGTTCTGATCTGTATACTTGGAGTTAGAAGCTCTAATTTGTATGGTTCAAAGCTTATTGAATTTTCTACAACCTTCATGAAGAAATCGTGAGTAGATAATGTCTAGAAGATGTTTTAAATATAAGGTTAAATCATGTTGTGCAAACAGGAAATCCGAATCTGAAAACAAAGAAGTCCGTTTTAAAAAAAGTAGGTTTCTGAGGTATTTCAAATAAATCCGTTTGGAATTTCAATTTCATGTCTTCATATGAGTTTTAGAGGATTCAAATAGAAAGAGTTCGGTATAAATTACATTATTTTTGGATAAGTAATGAAGAAGTTATTGTTGTCTCAAAACAAAGGCGTAAAATCAAAAATGCTGGAAATTTGAAAGTGTGTTTTCTTACAGCTTTAAGGTCAAAAATCATGAGCTCGAGGTTCTAATGGTTGAGTTAGTTTGTTTGATGTGCCAAGAGCAAATAGGTCAAGTTTACAAGCAAAGGTTCTAATTTAATACTCAGTGAGTGACTCTATTTTAGAATTATGCTTGACCTATGTTTTTCTTCAAGAACATAAGTGTTGATCATTACATCCTGCTTTGAACTAATTATGCATAGCTTCATGGAGTTTTCTACCATAAGTTCATGATGGAACATAAGCATGTCTTGAATTAATTTGTAACCATAAATCTAAGTATGGAACCTAAATTATGAAAGTATGTATTATAAAGACATGATTTCCATGGTAAACAAATTATGCTCTTGTTTGTGGTTAACCCCAATATCAAGGACATTCGATAAGGTACTTAGGGGGGGAATGAATCATGATATCCCGACATCAAGGACAATGAGAAGGTATTCGGGAAGTAAATTGTTTTACCCTAATACTAAAGGACATAGAGAAGGTATTAGGAAAACCAAACGGCCAAAGGTATTCCACGTGCACGTGAGAGAGAGAGAGAGGTATAAACCTTATAGGTATAAATGTAACTCTACCACCTCTATGGTTCGAATGTGGTATCATGTCATGTATTTTATTGTTATGAGCTTCTATATTATTTATCTATCTACCCTCGATATGATAGTACATTTCAAGTTGTGTGCTATGCATAAGTGGTGACTTAAACTCAGTAAATTGGAAGCATGGTTTGTTTATGTTTACAAACAGATGTTAAGCTATTTTCTAGTTATAACTGCATTATTATGAATCACCCGTAGTTTATAATGTTTAAAGATAGACACTCACCGAGCTTTTAGCTCATTCTTTCAATGTTTTCAAACCTTTCGTGTAGAGATCGAGCTCCCCGGCACTGACATGTCCTACCATAGTCCACTGGAAGTTTCATAAGTTTTATATTTTGTACGTAATGTGTTTTATAGCAAGTCATTATGTAGTTATAGTTGTTTGTACACAAGAGGTTGTATTAATAAAGGTTGGCATATTCTGGGTTGTGATACTATTGCTCGCTTAAGTTTTCAAATGAGAGACTTAAGAAATGTTTCTCCCTATGTATGTTTAGTAGTTAACAAGTTTCACTGTGGTTATGTTAAAGTTTATAATATACGAGCATAGTATGTTTATCGTAGAAAAGGGTCATCGTGTATTGTTAAGAGGTAAACAATGTCTCATGGCTTCATGCCTCATTCCGGCTAAGTTAGCAGTGGTTCAGGAGGGGTGTGACAATTGGTAAGATGTTGGTTAGATTTAAGATGCAGAATTCCAATAAGGGTTAATTACCTTTCGCACAAAGAATTCATTTGTCTAAGGAATAAAGTTGTCCTAAGACAACTCAATAAGTCTAGGATATGAGATGCATTCCCTATGCTTCAGCTTGTTGGTAGTCTAATGTATGCCATGCTACGTGACTCACCCAACATATGCTATGTAGTGGAATAGTCACAGTATCCATCTCATCCGTGATATGATCACCGGATCGCCATTAAGAACATCCTTAAGTGTCTTAGGAGAACGAGTGACTATATGCTCAGTGTATGGTGCAAAGGATGTGATCCTTGCAGATACACTTTCTATGATTTTGAGACTAATGTAGATTCGACTAAATCCACACCAGATCAGTGTTCACTCTAGCGGAGGAGCTATAGTAAGGAGGAGTATAAAACAAGTTTGTATTGTTGACTTCACCATGGAGGTTGTATGTGAAAGAGTGTAGATTTAGAAAGCTTTAAGTAATTTTGGATCTTGAACACTCTAAGTTGATCAATTTTACAAAACAAATAGCATGCTCAAAATCGGAAAACACAGAGAGTATGAATTCATACCTTTGTTGTTGAAAATTCTCCAAATCTGTGGGAAATTTCTTGTCACAAACACTTTGTGGACAAATTTCTCTAGTGTCTTCCTACTATCCTCAGCCTTAGAATGATTGTGGATCTTTGGTAGAGATAATTTGAAGAGAGATGGGAGAAAGGTCTAAACAACGTGAATTATCAAAAAAACTGATTAATTCCCTTTAATCTAATGGTTTCTTCTTCAATTAAAGAAACCAAAAGCTTTTTCAAGCTAGGAGAAGATGATAAAGAAGAAGATGAGAAGGATTTAGCAAGAAGGAGGTGCTCAATTTGAGTGAATTTGAAAAAGTATCAAGGTTGCTCATCCTTTTCATTTTTGGTCCAATTGAAATTCAAAATCAATTTTGAATTTTTCATTTAATTTTAAATCAAAAATTAATATAAAATTAATTTTAAATTAAAAATAAATTTATTAATTTAATTAATTAAATAATTTAATTAATTAATTTTAATAATTTATTTAATTTAATATCAAATATTAAATTAAATAATTGACCAATCCCGATTTCTTAAATCGATCATTTAAACATGAATCCTTATTCATGTTATAAACCGAGCAAATATTTAAATTACATTTAATTATTTCCACCTCTTCTTCATTATAGTTTAATTCATAATTAAATCGTGACACGTTAAGTATATCACATATAATTAACGCTTTCTCCAAAAACCGAATTTGAACAATTCAAATTCTTTTCTCTCAAGATGTTACAAGGCTTAGTCCGAAAGCTAGTAAGGGGCCCAATGGACCTGCAGATCATGAGCTCCAACGATACAAGATTAATCGCCAAACTCTTTACCCTAGCTAATCAACATTCGTTAACCACCGACACTCCACTAAAGCCTAGTGGTTGCACTCTCCTCACCAGTGAGATATCTTTTTGGCCACTGATATAACCATGATCAGTAAGTCGATCCTTCACAGTCGCTCAGATTTACAAATGGGTCAAAATTACCGCTTTACCCTCAGAATTACTTCTTATTCCTTAAGTCCCACCGATCCTCTAATGAACAATTGGTTTGTGGTCCAACCAACAAACCGAATCCTCTCGGCCAACGAGAGGGGTGGGCCCTCTGCTCAAGACCCGTAGTCAAGACTTAAGGGAACAACCTCTCTACTAATCCCTAAAGCGGTAGGAATGAATTCCATCTTGCAGTAACTATGTTCCTGCCTATCTACCCGGTCTTATCCCCGAAATGAGAGGCTTTGTAACCCGAGATCTTTCTTTGGAACCTCCTTAATATCAAACAACAAAAGAAAGGAAGAAATGAATGCTTAAAACTTGGTTTTCTTGTTTTAAAAGAAAAGTGATGAAGTGAAAGGCAAAAGGAAAACAAGGAAGGTAAAACATAAACCATTTTGGTTTGGTTGCTCTAAGAATAATGAAGGAAAGAAAATGAAAGCTATGGTTATTATATTATGTTATGTTTAAAAAAAGAAACAAAAGAAAACAAGAAAGGAATAGTTTGGTTTGGTTTTTTCTTTGAAAACAAAAGCAAAGGAAAGAAAAGTAAAATGAAGAGATAAAGGAAAAGAGAAAAGGAAAAAGAAAAAGAAGAAAAAGACAAAAACAACCGTTTGGGCTATATTAAACCATTTCCAATTAATTTCCAACTCATTTGTTATCATTTTCAACAAAGAAAGGGCAGAGCATCGTGGGAGAGGTTTGAGAGAAGAAGAGGGGAGAAAGTTTCGGTTGAGGTTGAAGAAGAAAGGAGAAGAATCATTCAACTTCCATGGAAATTCTTTGAATAACTCAGACCAGTTCTGCTATTTTGTTCATCTCCAGCTCCACAGAGAGAGAGAAAGAGTTGAGATTTTGTTTCGCACAAGTTAACTCTTATTAGAACAAAATTTGTGAAGGAAGCTCGAGCAAATTCGGATCTTAAGCTACTGATTTGTGAAGAGGAAGACAGATGACAGATTTTGCTGTCAAATCCGGGAAGCCTCTGATGTTTTGGTTGTTCGGATCTGTATACCTAGAGTTAGAAGCTCTAATAGGTATGGTTGGAAATCGTATTGAATTTCCTACAACTTTCATGAAGAAATCATCAATAGAAAATGATTGGAATATGTTGAAAATATCAGGTCAAGTTTCGCCGCAGCAGAAAATCGAATCTGAATAGCAGAAGTTTGTTCCTCGAAAAACGATTTCGAGGTATTTCTGAACCAATCTATTGGGCATTTCAATTTTATGTCTTCATATGATTTTTAGAGGGTCAAAAAGGAAGAATTTGGTATAAAGTACATCCTTTTTGGCTAAGTAATGAAGAAGTTATGAGTATCCTCAATACAGGGGCATAAAATCTGTTAAATGCTGGAATTTTTGTTGGAGTATTTTCTTGTAGTTTTAAGGTTAAAAACCATGAGCTCGAGGTTCTAAAACATGGTTTTGGTTTGTTTGATGTGCCAAGAACAAAAAGGTCGAGTGTACGGTCAAGACTCTAGTTCTAACACTCGTGAGTGACAAAATGAATTTCAAAATTAACCAAATGCTTGAAATATGCTTATATGCTTTAAGAAATGCAAGTTTTGCTAGAATGAATTGTTTCAAAGCTTGTGTTTTATTTTTTGAACACATGTCTATGAGTATTCTTGTTTTCCTAGAAATGTTTCAAGTTTTTATTGAGACCCTAAAAGTCTTTATAAAGTTTATACATGACCATATGTCCAATGGTTGCCAAAATTTATGGAAATGTTATGTTTTCAAGCAAGCATGTACTAGCAAGTATGTTTTAAAGATTTTCAGTTTTATGAACAAGCTGAGTAAGCTTGAGTTTTATGAAAGAAAAGATAAGCAGGCATATTCAATGTTTTCATGTGATTTTCTGAGGTATCGAGCCCGAGGCTTTATGGTACCATGTGCACACAAGTCTTATTCTGTTGTCGACGTTGAGTGTACACCGTGACAACAACGCTGCCGTGAGGCCGGGCGGGCCCCACTACGACAAAAGACGATGGGAGTGTTGGGCGGCCCCACTACATCAGAGAATAAACGTTGGTGTATCATGCGCGTCTACACAACGTAGATTGTGACATGTTTTAAAAAGAATTTATATCATTTACATGTCTTACGAGATTTTAAGGGTATACTTGCTGGTTTTCATGAAAAGCTATTATGATTACACAGTTACCTTTAACATTTGATTACAGTGCATATGCGCATAGATGGTCAGTGATATGATCTACGAAAGTTAATAGATTTCTTTTAAACTCAAGTCACCACCGAGCTTCATAACTCATTCTTTTAGTGTTTTCCCACTTTCTTTCGTGAGATCGATCGAGCTCCTGCAGCCTCAAAACTCGCCATAGTTTGGTCAAGCTTTATAAGTTTGATATTTTGTACGTGGTCGATGTTGTATAGCAAGTCCATATGTTTTGTAAATTATTTTGAGAAAACTATGTAGTTATAGTCGTATGTGCTTTAGAGGTTGTGGTTGTTTAATTAGTGGTTTGACCGTTTTGTGGTTCTGATGTTCTTGTTCACTTTAGTTTCCAAGAGAGACTTAAGAAGAATTTCTCCTCATGTACGCTCTTATAGATGTCCAGCTTTCACTGTGTTAAGTTTAAAGTGTTCCATATGCGAACATAGTTTCTTTTCGTAAAGTAGTGTTCGCAGTATTGTTAAGAGGTAACAATGTCTCGTTGGCTTCATGCCGCCTCCCGCTAAGTTACCAAGTGGTTCGGGAGGGGTGTCAACTTGGTATCGAGAAGTTAGCTCCATGGAAATGAAACAGAGCAAGTTAGCTCTAGAAGAAACCGAAAAGTAAATAGCAAGTTATTGAGTTAGTTCAATAGAACTAGCGAGCATGGTCCAAGTAAGAACAGAGTAAGTCAAGTCAGACTAGAAAGTGAACACAAGTCTAGAATCGTGCATTTGAGTTGAGTACTAATTACATGTCTAGTATGTTGATATGTTATAGAAGTCATGCCACCACGTACTAACAGACGATGCAGCAGGATCGTGACGGACGCAGGATCCTACCCAAGATCAATTCCAAAGTGAGATCTAGTGCCCCGAGAGTTCGGGAGATAGGAAATTGATATATCATATATACAGAAATTGATATATCATATATACATTTTCACTCCCACTAAGTATTTTAAATAGCTTTGGTATACTTTTACTTAGGCATATTTCAAATAAATAATATAATCCTAAGTCTACCAATATAACTATTATATTGGAATTACCTAAGTCTATTAACCATTTAATAAACCTAGTTCTATGAGTTTATTTTATTAACTCTTTAATAAACGCCACTCAGAAAAATAATTTATAAATATATGGATTAAATTAACTCCTGTGTTGGTTCCCGTGCAGGGGTGTTCCGCTTCACACCTTTAAGTACCTTCAATGAATGAATGTTTGTTAACCAACCAAAGAGTTCGCAAAGTTAATCTCGGATCATTGAGCCACCATCAGAGGTCCATTAGGTCCTCGCTTTTGCTCCCCTCGGTTAAAAAAAGAAGGATTAATAGCTTTGGTATGAAATTGAAGTGTTCAATTTCACCTTAAGGGCATTTATGTCATTTGTATGAGATATGAGTGATATAATATATAGTTTAATGTGAATGAGATTCATAATAAACTATAGATTAACCTAATTGTTGAATTAGGGCTAATTGGAGAAATTAAATGAGAGAAATTAAATTGGATGTGATTCAATTTAACTAATCCACAATTATTGCAATGGAGATTTGCAATATGAGATATAAGATATCTTATATTATGTGGTTATGCAAATGAGATTTGCATAACCTATGGTTGTGGTAAAGTGGTAATAATGTGGAGATATAAACTCCCTCATTCCACTATTTAAACCCTTTGCAAGAAGGGTTTGGGCATGAATCTTCTCATTTTTTGATTTTCACCAAAAAGAAGAAAACGAATTCTCTCTACTCTCTCATTTCTCCTCCTCTCGAAAAACAAAACTAAGATCCCACCATCTTCCCTTCTCCAAAATAGAACAACCAAGAAATCATTTGGTGGTCTTCAAGGTCGATTTGTGGGAAGATTCCGTGAGAGATCGAGTAGCACGAAGAGTTCGTGACCCGAGGAAGAATTTGTTGTAATTGTCTACAACAAGTAAGTATGAACTCTTTTGCTCGTGATTTTCTTCTTCTTTGAGCTTGTTTAGCCTAGGTCAATTGTTAGATCAATTTTAATAAAATAATGTTGCATATTGATACCTCGACGATTCAATCGTCTTCTCGCGCAAGTGGATTTCATTCCTTCAATTGGTATCGTGAGCCAGTTGATGGTTCTTCATTTATGCAATCGCTTTGTTAAAATTAGGTGGGTGTTTTGCCATAATTTCATGAGATGTTGTTTTGGTTTGCATTATGGATTTTACGCTTTTGGCACTAGTTTAGATTTACAATTATGTTGATGAGATTAATGTAAGGGCCCGTTGTTTTTGGGCATTTTGTTCTAAATCGAGTCCGTAAGCCCGGGCCATTCGTGGCAAGAGTTGCCGTGAAGAAATCGGAGCGAAAAGAGGCGGAAATCGCAGGAAGAATAACAAAGTGTTTGTTGTTCTCGTCGATGGCGTGAGACGCCGCCTCAACGGTGTCTCGACGCCGCCCTGCGCACGAGGCCCCGCAGCAGATCGGGCCGCTTGCAACGCTGGCGTAGTGTTGCAACGCCATCGGGCGCTGAGAACGCTCCAACGCCGCCCATGGCGTTCGCGCGAGAGGCGCATGCAGGAGGTTGTTTCGCGAGGAGGTGGATCAAGCTTCTTCATGGGCGCTTATTTTCCATTTTTAATTATTTTATTATTTATAAAATATATTTTATTTATTTATTTTATTATTTTATTAAATAATATTAATATAAATGTTATATTAATGTTATTTAATTAAATAATTGCCCTAGGTGCCAAAAATCATCCATATTTGCTATTTATTTATTTTATGCATGAGACCCGTATGATCCGCTCGCTAGTTTGGCTCGACCATAATCCCTTGTGGGCTTGATCATGGGAGTTTAACACCGTGAATTCCTAAGGGATACAATTTCCTACTACTTGGTTTTCCTTCTTGGTTCACCCCTTCTGGCTATTGTTTGGACGGATGCTTGGAAATGAAAGATTGAGGGTGACACTCACGTAATTGCGTAAGTGTTAATGAATTGGACCTAACAATGGTAATTAGACGCCTAATGGAATAAGAGTTTGATCGAGAAAGTCTCATTCTAGAGGAGGAGTGTTTTGTTCACTCCTTCCAGTGGCAGTCATTCTAAACCTTTAGGTATCATTGCAAAATTTTTGAATGACCTAGGGATCATGAAACAATTTTGGTAAAACTTGATTGGATTTCAAACGCTTTTTGAGAGACTAATACAAAGGTTTTTCTTATTTTTCAACTCAAAATGTCTAGCGCAATAATAGCTTTACTCGCCTTGATAGGTTAGTGGGAGATAATTACAAGAGTTGGAAAAACAACATTAATACAATTTTGGTACAAGACGACATAAAGTTCGTAAGTATATGAGGAGTGTCCTCGAGATGTCGGCTCGACTCACTGTCATGGAAGTGTTCGCGATGCGTACGATCGCTGGATCTGGGCCAATGAAAAGGCCAAGGTCTACAAAATTGGCAGCATGTCTGATGTCTTGGCAAAGAAGCATGAGCTGATGGTTTCCGCTAAGGAGATCATGGAGTCCTTGGAGGAAATGTTTGACCGCAGCCTTTTCAGTCCTGCATGACTCACTCAAATACGCTAACGCACGGATGAAAGAGGGTCGCCCGTCCGCGAACACGTTTCTAGACATGACGACCCACTTCCATTTGGGCGAGATGAACGGGGCTTCGATCGACAAGTCAATTTAGGTTAGTTTTATTTTGGAGACTCTTCCGAAGAGTTTCCTTCAGTTTCGTAGCAATGTTGTTATGAACAAAATTAGCTACACTCTGACTACCCTCCTCAATGAGCTACATAATTTCCAATCCTTGAACAAGGTCAAGGAATCTGAGGCAAATGTTGCCTCAGTGTCTTATCACAAGGGTTCACCTCTAGGACGAAACTCGTTGCTCTTCACACCCTAAAGGGAAGAAGAGGATGAAGAGGGGTAAACCGACTGTACGCGCGCCACAAGGGCAAGAAGGTCAATGAGGTTGAAGAGAAAGGAAAGTGTTTCCAGTGTAATGGGGGCGGTCACTAGAAGAGAAACTGTCCCAAATTCCGGGCCGAGAGGAAGAATCAAGGTAAATGTGATTTATTTGTGACTGAAACATGTTTAGTGGAGAGTAGTGACTCATCTCGAATATTCGATTCGGGCGCCACTAACCACGCTTTGTTCTTCTTTCGTGATTGATTCTCGCAAACACGCGAGAGGGTGAGGTAACTCTACGGGTTGATCCGGAGCTTGTCTCTCATTGCAGCGATCGACACGATGAAGTCACATTTTGCTGGAAGTACTTATTGTTGGACAATCTGTATATAGTTCCCTGGTTTACTAGAAACCTTGTTTCAATTTCCTACTTAATTGAACACTCAGATTTCACTAAAAAAATCAGATGTTTTGAAACCCAATTCGGTCAAAAGTGTTTTGAATACTCAATTGTTTAAACTGCAGAAAACACGAACTAAGAAAGCAAAAGTTTCTCCAAAAGAAAATGCCCAACTTTGGCATCTTCTGTTAGGCTACATTAATCTCAATAGGATTGAGAAACTATTGAAGAGTGGACTTCTAATTGAGTTGGAAGAAAACTCTTTGCCGGTGGTATGAGTCATGTCTTGAGGGCAAAATGACCAAACGCCCTTTTAGTGGAAAAGGATATAGAGCCAAAGAGCCCTTTGAGTTAGTACATTTTGACCTCTCGTGGTCCGATGAATGTTAAAGTCAAGGTTATGAGTATTTCGTGTCTTTCATAGACGATTACTCAAGATATGGGTATATTTACCTAATGCACAAGAAGTCCGAACTCTTGAAAAGTTCAAGGAGTACAAGATCGAGGTTGAGAAGCTCTTAGGTAAATCGCTAAAACACTTCGACGGATCGAGGTGGAGAGTACATGGACACCGAATTCCGTGACTATATGATAGAACACTGAATCACGCCCCAACTCTCAAAGACTGGTATGCCACGCGACGTCAGACGGAGAGGAGAAATGAACCTTGTTGGACATGGTTTGGTCAATGATGAGCTATGCTCGTCTCCCCGATTCTTTTTGGGTACGTGTGGAGATCATGGTTTATATTTTGAACAACGCTCCGTCGAAGAGTGTTTGTGAAACACCTTTGAGCTCGGGAGTGACGTAAAGGTAGTTTACATCACTTTAGGATTTGGGAATGCCCACCCACGTGTTGGTGTCAAACCCAAAAAGTTGGAACCCTGCTCAAATTGTGCCTATTTGTAGGTTACCCTAAAGAGACTAGGGGTGGTCCGCTTTACGATCGTAAGGAAAATAGGGTGCTTGTGTTTGACAAACGCCACTTTCCTAGAGGAAGACCACGCCGTAGAGATCATTTACCAAGAAGTGAAATTGTGTTGAATGAAATGGATGCGACATCGCAAGAGTTGCCGATGGGGCTAGTACGTCAACAAGTGTTGTTGATCCTAGCACGCCTAGTCAAATCCGCTCCCAAGAGGTGGAAATCCTCGACGTAGTGGGAGGACCGTGAGATGCACCGTCGCTACATGGGTTTAGCCGAAACCTCGCTTGTCGCCTCCCGATGGTGATCGTGAGGATCCATTGACCTATGATCGTGCAATGGTTGATGTTGACAAAGACGAGTGGATTAAAGCTATGGACCGTGAAATGAAGTCTATGTACTTCAATTCTTTATGGAGCTTGTAGATCAACCGGATGGGGTAAAACCTATTTGTTGCAAATGGATCTACAAGCGTAAATGTGGCGAGATGGGAAGGTGCGACCTTCAAAACCCGACTAGTGGCAAAGGGTTTTACCTGTGTGCCGGGGTTAACTATGAGGAGACCTTTTCACCGCTGCCATGGTAAAGTCGATCGTGATCCTTCCGAAATTGCCGCGTACATGACTACGAGGTATGGCGTATGGACGCCAAGGCGCCTTTCAGAATGGCAAACTTGATGAGACCATCTACATGGACCAACCCAAAGGGTTCATTTCCCAAGGCCAGAGTTAAAAAGGTTTGCTTGGCTTCATAGGTCCATTTATGGTCAAACAGCTTTGAGGTCTTGGAATATAAGGTTTGATGAGGCAATCTAATCTTATGGCTTTGATCAAAATGTCGATTTAGCCTTGTGTCTATAAGAAAATCGTTGAGAAAACTATCGATTTTTGGTGTTGCACGTGGACGATATTCTTCTCGCTTGAATGAGGTAGAATTTCTCACCGACGTTAAGAAGTGGCTAGCTTCCGCAATTCCATATGAATGATTTGGGAGAAGCTCGTGATGTTCTAGGTATCCGCATTGTCCAAAACCTAAGAAGAGAACGCTAGCCCTATCTCAAAGCGCCTTATATTGACAAGATGTTGTCTAGATATAAGATGAAGAACTCCAAGAGAGGGCTTCCTGCCTTTCAGGCATGGGGTTCACTTGTCTAAGGATCAGTGTCCTAAGACTCCTGAATATGTTGAGGATATGAGACGGATTCCATATGCTTCAGCTGTAGGGAGCCTGATGTGTGCCATGTTGTGTACTATGCCCGACATCTGTTATGCAGTAGGAATTGTCAGTAGATATCACTCCAATACAGGATTAGATCACTGGACAGCCGTAAAGGCAATCCTTAAGTGTCTTAGGAGAACGAGGAACTAAAGGTTAGTGTATGGTAGTGGGGATTTGATCCTCACGGATACACGGATTCTCATTTTCGACCGACAAGGATTCTAGGAAATCTAATTGGGGTCACCTTCATTCCGAATGGAGAAGTCAGAGTATGGCGTAAGCATGAAACAGTGGATGCATCGTTGATTCCACTATGGAAGCGGAGTATGTTGCGGGTTGTGAAGCAAAGAAGGTAGTTCGCGCTTAGGAAGTTCATGACAGATTTGGAAGTTGTTCAAAAATGAACTTGCTGATCACGCTCTTATGTGATAACAAGGTGCAAAGAGCTAACTCACGTGAGCCTCTGGAGCCATAAGAGAGGCAAACACATTGAACGCACGATCATCCGATACGGGAGATTGTGCACCGCGGAGACGTGGATTTCGCCACGCCAGAGATAGCGCCTGAGCACAACGTAGCCGATACATTTACAAAGCCCCTCACGGCTAAGGTGTTTGAGGGTCACCTGAGAGTCTAGGTCTTGAGAGCTTCTTGACTAGGGCAAGTGGGAGATGTGTAAACGGGTATTCAATGCCCTAGTTTATTGTATTACTTCATTGTAATTTATGTACATTTCTAAATGTATTTTCTCCACTAGCTTAGTCCAAGTGAGTCTGTTGGGATTTTTGTCCTAATCTCGTGTGTTTGTAACATATTGTTTGAAATTAATAAGATTTATTCATTTCATCACTTTGTGTCTCGCAATATTCATAAACTTTTCCAATAAACTAAGCTCCAGTGTCATTGAATTTATGAGAGAACTAGAGCTTAAACGGCGTGTGTAGTGGACACACAGGTGAGGATCACGCTCGAGTTAATGACCAACGGTCCACAAGATATGGATAGGTTGGAGACCTAATCTCGGATACACCGTGGATGCGGTCCGCTTTGTATTAGATACAAACGAGGTGATCCGACTCGTTCATGTGGTTGACATGCGAGGTGGGGCCATCCTGCGCAATGAGATTGTACAAGACCCACCGTGATTTATAAGACCTAATTATGTAACAATCGCTGATGTGAAGGACTAATAATATCGTGATGACCATTAGTGGCTCGACTCAATCCCGAGTGTGTTACTGGACTCGCCTCCGAGGGTCTTTCCTTTGACTAGTACTTGGTGAGGTGGTCACGCCACTCGCCCAATATGCCTATCTTCTCTCGTGACAGAACTAAGCAGGAGTCGGGAACATAACTACGCGAGATGGAATTCACCTGCTCCCGCGCCTTTAGAAAAAGTAGAGGGTTGTTCCCTTGAGTGTTGTCTCTGTGGTTTGGACACGCGGCGGCCACCTTCTCACCGCCCGAGAAGGGTGTTGTGTATGGTTGGACCATCACAAAGATGTTGTTCATTTTAGGAGCAGTGGGGACTTAAGGAACAAGAGGTGTGACACGTGGGTAAAACGGTAATTTGACCCAAAGAGTGTCTACGAACAACCCGTGAAGGGTCGACTCATGGGTATTAGTTATATCTGAAGGACACATAATATTCTCGTGATCGACGGAAGTGCAAATGGCTGCACTATAGTGGAGTGTTACCGTAGCTAATCAATGTTGGTTAACCGGGTCAAAGAGTTTGACAAAGTTAATCTCGGATCATTGGAGCCCGTCGTTGTAGGTCCTCTGTGCTCCACCGGGTTTAAAGAAGTGTTAATGTTTTGGTATGAAATTGAAGTGTTCAATTTCACCTTAAGGCATTTATGTCATTTGTATGAGATATGAGTGATATAATATATAGTTTAATGTGTATGAGATTCATAATAAACTATAGATTAGCCTTCTAATTGTTGAATTAGGACTAATTGAGAAATTAAATGAGAGAAATTAAATTGGATGTGATTCAATTTAATTAATCCACAATTATTGCAAATGAGATTTACAATATGAGATATGAAATATCTTATATTATGTGGTTATGCAAATGAGATTTGCATAACCTATTGTTGTGGTAAAGTGGTAATAATGTGGAGATATTAACTCCTCATCCCACTATTTAAACCCTTTGCAAGAAGGATTTGGGTATGAATCTTCTCATTTTTGATTTTCACCAAAGAGAAGAAAAGAGAATTCTCTCCACTCTCTCGCTCTCTCTCCTCTCCAAAACACAACTAAGATCCCACCATCTTCCATTCTCCAAAAAGAGAACAACCGAGAAGATCATTTGGTGGTGTTCAAGGTCGATCGGGTGGGAAGATTCCGTGAGAGATCGAGTAGCTCGAAGAGTTCGTGACCTCGAGGAAGAATTTGTCAGTAATTGTTCACAACAAGTAAGTAAGAACTCTTCCCCGCTTGTAATTTTTCTTCTTCTTTGAGCGTTGTTTAGCCTAGGTCTAATTGTTTGATCAATTTTAATAAAATCATGTTGCAATTGATACCTCGACGATTCAATCGCCTTCCATCAAGCATGAGATTTCATTCCTTTCAAAAGATTCTAGCGCCACTACCATGTTTGTTCTTCTTTCAGGATTGATTCGTGGCACCACGCGAGAGGGTGAGGTGACTCACGGGTTTACATCCGGGAGCTTGTCTCTCGCCATGCAATGAATGACAAACGTTAGGCAATCTTATTATTAGATAATTTATATATTGTACTGTGGTTTACTAGAAACCTTGTTTTCATTTCCTCACCTGATTGAACAATGTTTATCTGCTTTCTTTGAATCTAATAAAGCGCTTATTTCTTTCAAAGGCAATCTTATTTGATGTGCTTGACTAGAGCATAATCTGATGTTTTAAAACCTATGTCTGGTCAAAAGTGTTTTGAATATCAATTATATAAAATCGCAGTAAACACGAACTAAGAGAGCGAAAAGTTTCTCCTAAGGAAAATGCACATCTTTTGCATCTACTGTTTTAATACATTAATCTCAATAGGATTGAGAAACTAGTGAAGAGTGGAGTTCTAAACGAGTTGGAAGAAAACTATTTACCATTGTGTGAGTCATGCCATGAAGGCAAGATGAACAAATGTCCTTTTTAGTGGAAAAGGATATAGAGCCAAGGAGCTCCTTGAGCTTATACATTCTCGACCTCTCAGTGGTCCGATGAATGTTAAAGCACGAGGTGGTTATGAATACTTCGTGTCTTCATAGATGATTACTCGAGGTATGGGTATATTTACGTAATGCATAAAAAGTCCTAAACTCTTGAAACATTCAAGGAGTACAAGATCGAGGTTGAGAACCTCTTAGGTAAATCGCTAAAACACTTCGATCGATCGAGGTGGAGAGTATATGGACACCGAATTCAAGGACTATATGACGTAACACTAATTACATCCCAACTCTCAAAGACTGTATGCCACAAAGTAGAATGGTGTATCGTAAGTGAGAAACAGTAACCTCGTTGAACATGGTTCGCCGATGATGAGCTATGCACGCCTCCCCGATTCTTTTTGGGGTTACGCAGCGGAGACTGCGGGTTTATATTTTTGAACAATGTTCTGGCCGAAGAGTGTTTGTGAAACACCTTTCGAACTCTAGAGTGACGTAAAGGCGCTTTACATCACTTTAGAATTTGGGGATGCCCGACCACGTGTTGGTGTCAAACCCAAAAAGTTGGAACCCTGTTCTAAATTGTGCCTATTTGTAGGTTACCCTAAAGAGACTAGGGGTGGTCTATTTTACGATCCTAAGGAAAATACGGTGCTTGTGTCGCATAAACGTCACTTTCCAAGAGGAAGACCACGTTAGGGATCATTTACCAAGGAGTAAAATTGTGATAATTGAAATGGGCAGCACAACAACAAGAGTTGTTGTGATGGGCTAGTACGCACAACAAGTGTTGTTGATCC